>NC_047560.1:24139639-24739639 GCF_902806645.1 Magallana gigas | reverse complement strand
TACAAAGCATCCTTATGGGTAGGGGATTCTAAATTGTTAAAATAAAGGACACAACCCTTTTTAAAAGGGAGATAATTGTGAAACTGCGAAAATTGGGTGGATGTCTTAAAAAATCTCCGTCTTAAGAACCACTGCACCAGGTATGCAATTATTTACACCAAAGCTTGTATATATAGTGAAGATTCTAAATTGTAAAAATTGCGATCCCCGGGTCAATACTGGGGTCACAAGAGGGGTTCAAAGTTGATTAAACAAGAGAAATTGAACATAGAAATATAGGGGGGGGGTGTTTTTAAAAATGTAGTCTCAGGGACTTCAGTGCTAAAATTAGTGAGATTACTATACAAGTACCCTAAGGTAGTGTAGATTCTAAATTGTGAAAACCGTGATCCCCGGACTAATACTACGTACAACTCCAAAATATGTTCAAAGTTTAGCATAGACTTATATAATGGGAAAATGTTTTTAAACTTTCCTTTTAAGAATTACAATTACAATAGTTTGTGAGATTACTATGCAATCATTCTAAGATAGTGCAGATTCTAACTTGTTTAAATCATTTTTTATTAAAAGAAGTATTTAAAAAAAAGAAAAGAAATTTCCATGATAAGTTTATTATAGGTAAATTATCTGGAAATACATGTGTATGTTTATCGACTAGTTTTTTGTTATTTTGGAATTTCGATCCCGACATCAATTACTCGCATATCGGGATCCAAGTGATCGGGATCAAAGATCGTAAATTCAAACAACTTCAAAAAGGTGTGGATCTTTGTTTTCACGAAGTTTTGATTCACAAACACACAGTTAGTAAAGATAAAGGAACGAAAGATAAAAAAAATGTTATGAATAAAAACATGCCAAAGATAAAATTGTTTTTCTTTTTATGTATCGTTTAATATATGGCAAAATCTTGAAATATATGAGTTTTACAATATTTTTTTCAGAGTGCACTTAATAATAAACCCTTTCGAAATAAAATGATACAAGGACTATTGTTCAGGTAAACGATTTGTGGCCCATGGGCCTCTTGTTTATATGAGGATGGTGCATTTTTTTTTTTGAAGATAGTGCTTTTAAGTTCATTTTTATGAGTATGCCCCAAAAGTACTCATATGCCTCTCGTTATCTCATGTGGATGGCCTAATAGAATGGTGATATTAACACTACGTGGAGATATCTTCAATCTATACGAACAGCTTTTTGAGTTACATGGAAAAAATTATCTTTAAAAAGAGCTATTGAAAATGAAATGCACTGGCAGCTGACGAGATTAGGAGAGATATCTGAGAAAATTTGTTGTAATATCATGTGGATGACATGATAGATTGTTAAAACTAATAACACTTGTTGACATTTTCAAGTTATATGTACAGCTATTTGAGTCAAATCGATAGTATTTTCTAAAACAGAGATTATTTAAACGAAATGCACAAATTACTGATGAGATCACAAGAGATAACGAGAGGAATATGAGTATTATTAGGGTATAATCATGTAGATAACCTTGTCAACTGTTGATATTAACAACACTTTTAGATATATGTTATTCATTATGCAGCTATTTGGAATGTTTGATGTTAAAAATAAGATATTTGAAAGGCATTTTATAGCTGAAGGTTTCACAAAAGATAATATATCATGTAGATGATATAGTGCAATGTACATAATAACAATACAGGTATGCTTTTGTCAATTGGACAGTAACTAGTAACCAAGATTTCTTTTATCTCGTCGGCAGTTACTAGAAGCTAGCTTTTCTTACTCCTCGTAGCCAGTTACTAGTAACCAGTTACTAGTAGCTAACTTTCATTTTATCTCGTAGCCAGTTACAAGTAGCTAGCTTTTCTTACTTCTCGTAGCCAGTTACTAGTAGCTAACTTTACGTATCTAAGTTTTTTGGCGCCAAAAGGTAAGTGGATAAATAACTTTAATGTCTAATGTATTGTTAAACTTTTACTGATTTAAATATCGCTACAGTCATTTCATGCATATTTTTTTCTTTTACAATTTTCTGCTATGCTATGATATGCGATTTTAATGATATGCCATATAATTTCAATGCAATGCTATGAGACTTGCATGCTATGTTTTGAGAACTTGAAATGAACGACTTAATGATATGGTACGTTATGCTATGCTGTGCTATGGTATGCTATGAGATTTGAATAAAACTCGCTCCATACACAAAATACTTTCACACATTTCGAAGTAAAATGACAAGAAGCCAAAGTTTACTGCTAATCTAATATGCGACTATATTCTTTTTAAAATGTTGTATGCTATGCTTTGGTATGCAATGGTATGATATGACGAATGTGATATTATGAGATTGTATGCTAAGGCATGAGATTCCAATGCTAAGGTATGATATTTCAATGCTATGCTATGAGATTCCAATGTTGTGGTATGATATTGTAATGCTTGTATGAGATATCAATGCTATGCTATGCTATGGAGTATGTTGTAAAAGATATCCTTGAACTGACTGTATATGAATATGTTTTACATAATGGATTCTGTTAATGTTTTCTAAAATTCCTGAAGATGGTATAAACGTAACACCTTTGATACGATATCAGTGGTATCTAAAGTTATTTAAGTGCAAAAACGATTTGAAAATCAGTACAAGAACAATTGGTACAGTAAGTTTGATAAGCAAAATATTGTGCAATACAGATTTTACAAGAGCGAACCTTACAAATATCTAAATGCCTTTACAGGAAATGCCATATTTGATTCAATAAACCTTAGTCAGATTTTCAAATAAATCGTTATTGTATACATGGTGCAAAGGCAATATTAATTATTGTAGCTTCAGATGTTTTTTTTTTATTTCGCTAGCTTTTACATTCAAACACTAGTTTGTTTTCGTTTGTTTGCTTTACTGCATGTTTTAATAGGTAGATTGAATATAAGAATCGAATTTTGTGATTTTAAAGTCATCCTCTGCATTGGAGGATTAAATTAAAACACACGCGCTGATATGCATTCCGTATGTTTTATTAATTCCCTGTGATTTTAAGCTACACAAATTCTTACTTGAGGACGTTGTTTGCTCAGGGTTTGAGTTATCAAATTCGGATTGTTTTAAAGTTAAAAAAAAAATAATAATCATTAAATGAATTTTTATTGACATAACATTCTATATTTTCACTTTTTCAAAGTGATAAGGCTAATTAGGAATTAGGAATTAGGCTAAAACAAAATAGACCTTTCGCAAAACAGAGGAAATTCGGACTAAATTTTCAATTGCAAGATCTTGTTATTCTCTGAAATATTTTTGGTAGTACTATACTATAAAAGGTTAGGATTGTATTTGTTAGAGAACATAATTATGCATATTTTCTGTTGGATTTATCTCGCTTTTTCATTTATATGATTATAAGGCACACACTATATAAATATTGAAAAATATCGAAAAACGATAAAAGACTCCGTATCCCAAAATTTTGATCATTGACCTCATATAAATTTTATGTCAGCTGAATTAGTTCACTAAACTTAGTATTTGGTCATTAACCTACTTTTAAAAATAACACTACCTTGAAAGGTCTATAACACACAATAGATTGTTTTTCATGATCATTAGTGGATTTTTTTTCATTCTGAGTAAACTGAACCATTTTAACCCTTAAATTATGTTTATGTAAGTTACTTTGCATATCAGCAATAAAAGAATACCCCATTCCCCCATATAAGACCGAGAGCACTATTCATGCTTCACCGCATTCAGGTATTTCATACACTCAAACCTTGGACGAAAATACATGTAGACAACGCGTTTTGAAAAAGAAAACAATATGACAACCACTGCACTAGCAAGGAATATCCAATGAACGACGAAACAAAATAGACTGAAATCAAGGCACATATACCTAAAAATCCTCGATAATTTAAACCGTTTATCTGCGTATGTAATGTAAAACATGTAAAACATCTCACCAGCGGAAACACACACTGTGACAGAATGAGCAATGTCTTTGATCCTATGGATTTTAGAAACGGAGCATTTTTGCGGAAACCGATGGAGATGATGTTACGTTGAACTGCTTCCTTGGATTCACTAACATTTAGCTACTGCGTTGGATGTGGTGCCGCATGGGTTTCCAAAATGATGCAGACGTTATGCACCCTGTACGAACGACACACGTGTTTGTACGGATACCACTTTTACCGTATGCCGTTGTTCGTATTAGGATTACTGGACTGCCGTGGTCTTGGTTAGACTATATTTACTTCCTATACATAAAAAACTCCGTACAAAGATATTAAAAAAGGTTAACAATTTAAACTCAAAATGTTTAGATTTTATTTCAGCTTATGCCTGTTAAAGCTTACATTCATCTTAAAGTTTAGGACAGGTCTGGTTGTTATGAAACTACCTAGCCTCCTTAATTTTTTGCAATTTATTTTTACATTTTTTGCATATACTGCAATATGTTGATTCGTGTAAACAATAAACAATCATTCTTAGAGGACAAATCAAAAATCACATATTGAAGAACAAAATATTCTAAATAGCATGGACTTTCCTGGTCAGCAATATACAATCCGTAAGGTTATATGGGCCATTTATTGATATTAATGTGGAAAGTACAATTTTTACAATAATTAACCAAAAATAGCTTTTAATAATATATGGAGAGGTAAAAATTATAAAACATCTAGTGGGACTCGAACTCATGACTGCTTCATATAACTCTGACCCACTGTTGGGTGACGATATTGGGAACAAAACAACTTATGTAATTACATTTTTTTTTAATGTTTATTTTAATAAACAATATGTCACAACATGGAAGTGTCCAATACCACCTTAACACAATTCAAATCAAAGCCGATTTTAGTGTTATAAGAGTCTTTTCAGCACACACTCTAATATTTTATGAACATATTCATCCACTTGGCTGCACGTAAACGTGTCACATTTTTATCCAATGAAAAAACAGGTAGTATACACTCTTCGGAATAAGCATTATCTTGACAACTTATCGACTAGCGGATCTCTAAAAAGAAATTTTGCATTATTTTAAACGAAATAAGACATAACCTTGTGTATTCAAGAGAAAGCAATACATTTTCTATTTATTTGAGTGTAATGTTTGTTGGGATACCTGAACTAAATATTCGCTGATATATGAAAACATTCATGTCATAAAAAACTGAAACCGTCGTCGTTAATATTGCAGGTACAATAATACACCCTCCAAAAAACAAAGACCAGTTTATCTAACTTCTAAAGCAAAAACCATAAGCGATTTGGTTAAACCATCGTACAAGAGACACTGTGATCGAACCCTTATGCCAACTTGTTCAAAGCACCGAACGTTTTACCATACATGTTGTTTACGCTACAGACTCGACATACTTACAAAGCACATGTGTTGAAAGTTGCGATTGGATGGTCTATTTGCAGATGCAGCCAATCATTATAAAAGAGCTTGTCACCAAGTAAATGTTGTGAGATTTACCAAGGGTTTTTTTGGTGAGGGAAGTGTGTCGAAAACACTTGGCTAGGGAAGAAGCTATATAACTCCAAAATGTACATGTAAAAATGTGTCGACATCGTAAACATGAAAGAATTTGGGTTACTCAACCCGTCATGGTGATAACTTTGATCGTTTGATAATAAGATTCTAAAAAAAATGGCGGATAGTTTATTTTGATTTAAGGTAAGGTTATACATATCTATATTGTTGATTATTTCGTTAAAATCCGACTTATTTTAATGCTGCGAGATGAGGTCATTAAAAATTCTACAAAAGTTCTAAAGATACCCCAAATATCACAGTTATGTTGTGTGATCGACTATAGAAAAATATTAGATGCGTTTTTAGATATATGAAAAGAAGTTTTGAAAGTCAGTAAAAAATCTTGCAGTTAATTTAATGAACAAAATAGTTATGATGATATAAAATTATACATCATCCTATCTAACAATATGTTCATACAGGAAATATCATATTAGATTGATCCATGCTAGGCTGTTTTATACACCTTTATTTAATTTTATACATGTCACTAAGGCAATATTTTTACTTGCAGCTTAACAGATTTTTATTTCACAATTTCATTTCATTACTGCTTCCCTTTCTGAGACTTTTTGTCTCATGACTTAATACCTGTAGGTTATTATCTTTTTAAAAAAAACATTGCTCTCATGACTTTATACTCTTAATAAGAAACATTTTATTGTCATGAATCTTCAAAGACCTATTAAAATGTTGAGGTTTCTCAAGTGTTTTTTTCCCTTTTATTTAGCGGATGTTGAAACAAAAATGAGAGAAGTTACGGTCATTAGAAGATTAGTGTCTACTGTAGCAATTTTTTACATCCTTGGATATACCATGGTTCTCCTCCTGGCTAGACCGAAAGAAAATCTGATGTGTCAAACATATCATCAAGGTTCAGGTGAGAATTGTCATTCTTTAAATGAATATACAACATGTACATGGAAGTGAATTCTTACTTTCTAAAATTAAAAAAAAAAAAATAAATAAACACTATGCATTAGGTATGAATGCACTGAATTTCGTTTCAAATTGTGTTTTCTTTTTCTTTTCATACTCAAAATGCGTAAAAAAGCTATCTCCGAGATTTTATGCAGATTTTTTTTTAATGTGCGTAATATTGCTGTGTTTGATTACGCATACGTTTTAAAGGTCGATTTACAATGAAAAATATATTTTCCAAGTTTGTTTTGCACTTTGAAGTAAAATCGTTCGTACCTAAAACACTGAACCATATCATATATCAATTTTGACATCTTTGCGTTTACCCCTCAATGCTTTTTACTCCTAGAAACCCTCTAAATAACAATAATTTAAAATCGGTTTGTGTATGTGTTTGACGAGTATTAAAACAAAAGGGATTCTTATAAATTTGGATTTTCTTGAATTCAAATACCAAGTAATTGATAAAAGCAATGATTTGTGGTAGAACAATTTTTATACCTAGACATCTCAGTTAAATTCTATTTATGCCCTTGTTAAGAAATGCCAAAAAATGCATTACAGATTTATCGTAAGTTTACACTATAGGGTCACGTCAGCGAGGCTGGATGGTCTACACATCAACCACTAGATTTGCCTTGGTTTTAAATATGATAACTGGGACTGTGAAGTATTATTAAGAAAAGAAATGATCCAAGCGTTTAGGTTTTTTAATTTAAACTTGAACTTCTTAACTTTTAAATGAAGATATTTTGCCAATAAAGTACAAAATGCCTGCATTAGAGCATCTGTTTGCGCTTTTTGTGTTTTAACACGTGTAAAATGATATCTGTAAAGTATTGTTCAAATTTATCTTATAAGAAATTATAGTGATATTAATGAGAAACCTAGTTTCCATTTTTGTAAAACAGCCCAAAATAACAACAAGTGAAAAGCTGTCAATGTGACAGCAAACCGGATTTTCTTTTATGTGAACTGTATCTATTATCCATGCCAACCCTGAATTGATAAACACTACTAACCGTAACCAGTGAAATGGAATACCCTTTATGCAATAGTTTACCCAATAAATGACTAAGTTCAAAAGCTGGTATTTTTTCATAAATAATCAGATTTCAAAATCCTAGCAAAATGCACACTTTTAATATATGTACAATTGATCTGCCAAAGAACAACTTCCTATCGTGAAAACTGTAGGAGGAGTTATCCGTACAACGAGGGTACCCTTTTGGCAGCAGTCCGCATGCTATTTTCACCATTTTATTAACCGGATTTTTCAGTTGGAAAAGCCGGTTAAAAATGAAAGTAAGATGGTGGACACGCTCTTGTGGATCCAAGTCACTGAAAGTTTGGAATGAAATGATTTTAAATGATTTCTTTAAGAGTGCATACATTTATTGTAACAAATTCAGAGTACATATAAAAGTTAATGTTTGAATAATGTTAAATCAATGAAGCCCGTTCATTTTTTCTAAGCACAATTTTATTTTTAATGGACATAACTTTCAGGAAAAGGGTAACCAAGAACGCGTGTTGACTTATTAATATCATGGCGAAAAGTATAGAACAAGTTCATCATACATTGGACATCTTTGGTTACACAAGTAAATGGACTTTGTTGATGCAATTTTAGTTTTGATGTTAAGAAATTTCCAAATGGGGTGCGCAATAAAGCGGGGTGCCTTATTAACATCATAGCGAACATTGTAGGGCGAGTTACATGTTATCATGCTTCGGACGGGTACTGAAGATCGACCAATTTTGGTTTAACAAATGCAAAAAAAAAAAACCAAAAAAAAAAACAACAAAAAAAACAAACAAACAAACAAAGCATGTATTCGCGTATTTATTTTTGATTCCAATTTCTATACCACAACAGATTATTAGTAAACCTTTATCTTAATTTGTGAGTCAATAACACTGGGTAAACAGCTCTATGTCTTAAATGAATGAATGAATGAAACAATTAAATTACGTTCATTAACTCATTGAAAAAACCCAAACTTATTTGTATATTGGGATATAACACACATACAAACGCCAACATAGGAAAGACAGAATCAATGACGTGTATAGTAAAGTTATACGATATTATGAATTTCAATTGACTTACCAGAAAGACACCAACGTAGCTTAGTGTAAAAAGCAATGAATCCATAATAAACCCTAACCTGAAAAAGTGAAAATAGATTGAATTGTAGACAAAGCGACGAATATCATTTCGTTTCATTACGAATCAAAGTACTGATAGTGCTGAAAAGCGCTAACCCAGCTTCTGTATTTATATAACAGATATATCATTATGTATATAACATTTCAGCTTCTGTGTACGCATCCTCATCACTGCATGACAGTCCCTGCAATGATGTATGTAAGCCCCGTACATTAAATTCACAATAGCCCGTAAATTAGATTCACAATAACCCGTGCAGTTATGTGCATAAACCCCTGAAACTGGTTCCCTAACCAGTTTAAATGATGTATACCTCTGCTCATAGGGGGCGGTTATTCTATGCATCGGAAGTTGAAGTCTAACGACAATAAAGCGCTGAGCTATGCTTAGCGCTTTAATAATATATAAAGACCATGCCTAAGACACAATACAAAAGTGTTAATAAAACCATTAAAAATTAAAAAATAATTAACAAATAGGAAATCGTCAAAGAGACATGTCCCTACGTGTATAACCTATTTCATTCTATTCAGTTAAATACGTCAGAAAATGCAATGATTACACACATACAATATATCAAATAAAAAACCCAGACAATTTCACAGTACTATGCAACTTCATAAGAATCAATTTGTTCAGGGTTTTTTTATATCGTTTACTATCATACAAATGATAATTATCAGATAAAGATAGCCAATGAAAGCCTTGTTAAAGGCTTATTTCCAAAAGGGTCCTTATATAACAGTTAAATTAACAACAAAAGTGCTCTATAAATTTACATAATGGAATGTAGGCAGTATACTGCAAAGGAAAATAGCAGAATGCTTTGAAAATGACATGATGTTTCTTGCAGTCTTGTATCCTATTCCGAACTTCGCTGACACAAATGAAAAGGACATGGTCTCGAGATTTACATGGCTAGGGAATGGAGGTTACTCCTTGCCTTATGGCTGCCGGTCAAAAGAAAGAGTTGCCATACTGATACCGTATCGGGATAGAGAAAAACAACTGCGTATTCTGCTTAGCAATTTACATCCACTACTTTATCGGCAGGGATTAGAGTATAGAATTTATGTTATTGAGCAGGTAATATTAGTTTATCTTTATTTACTCTTCTTTCTAATAATACTAATAACTAGACACGATCTCGTTGCGAGCAACGAGGAGGTCTTCCGTCCGATTTTTACAAGGTGAAATGACTTCATCGACTTTAATTTTCGACAACAAAACATGATATGGAAATAGGAGTGAAGTACTAATGCTTTTCTGTAATGCTTTTATAAGTTCTCTTACGTTACTTTTTTAAATACTTGCATTTCTTCCAACTGAAATAGAAAAGATTAAACTTTTTACCTCTAGACCATAATATCCCTAGATAGTTAACGCATGCAAAAATCATTATATTGTTAGGATATATAAACGTATTATACCTAAAGTCTGTCCCAAGATATTTTTGCCACAAAATTTCTTAAATTATTCGATATTTGTAAATATTTTTTGATTCAGACGATGTTTATTCGATAGTATGAAAAAATCCCAAGATTTTTTTTTCAGAACCACCCTCCGCCGGATTAGACAAGTTTTGCTGTAATTCACAAAATAATCGACACAAAAGGGTTTTGCGTTATTTCGCCTCGTGTTTAAACTGGTCCCTTTCGTCGAAGCTAATATGATTGTATTACGACTTTGACATCTGTCTTTTTTATATTATCTATTATAACATATAAAATATACAGCATGACTATTTAAACAAAAATAAAGCAGTGTACATTTGTTCATTAATAGTTTTGATGTTACGTTGTTTATATTCATTGCAAAACATGCAGGATGAGCAAACCCAATCATTCGGAGGATGAAACCCATCGGTTTCCTTTTTTTAAACATTCTAATGATGTATTTTGGGTTTTTTTGTATGCCCAAAATTTATTTTTATTTACTTTGAATATTTCTAACGTTGAAAGGATAGCAATTCCGTGTAAATACGTCTATAACTTTGTAAGATCATTCATTTGGTTTGCAAGGAAAATTATTTGATACTGTAATGGCCGACAAATCAGAACATGCAGCTTAAAGAAATTTCTCAACTTATTATACCTCGAAACGTTATTTCAAATCAGGCCCCAAACATCTCCTACAAGATATAATCGCACCTGTGTTTTGTATCCATCTCATTTAAACTCTTTGTAGCAAAATTTGTCAAAATTCGTGATCGTTTTACCCCGCTGTAAACCCCGCTGAAATGTTCACAATCGATGCGCTGTTGAACAAAAGACTCGACTAGAAAAACTTGCTGCATGGGCCGTCTAACATTATTAATTTTAATGATGAATTCAGAAACTTTTAGATTTCAAAAAGTGTCATTTTTTTATTAAGTTACAGGAACATTGTCATTCATGCACATAAAATTTGTACAAAATAATTTATATGTTATTCAACCAGTGTTTGAAATTTGAGACCGTTCTTGAAATATTTGGGAAAGAAATCTTAGGGGTCAACCTTTCATCTTATTATCGGACCCGTGTAACAAAATTTGAGCCATTTCCGAATAAACGTGTGCACAAAAAGCGTTAATAAAAGAATGCAGGTAACGGGAGCTTTTAACAGGGGAGCAGGCAGTGCTTTAAAATTCATATTTACATGTATTAATTTACCTTGTAAAATTATCAATCATAGGCATTAGATAACTGCTATTGCCTGATTGGCGAATTTGATTTGCCTATTGACTCCATGACATCTACAATTTCGCTTAGTTAAACGTAAACATTTTTAAAAATATATAATAATTATATAAGCATGTACTCCAATCAGGTGTTGTACTTTACAGAACGTTTTTTACGCGATCGCCGAGCGCTTCTTTTTTGGGAAGAACAGTCCTAATCAAACAGCAAATACATAATACAGCATACAGGCGTTTTTATTAATTTGTATTTAATTTATGTATTAAATATTTAAGTGTGCTTGAATATGCAAATTTTAAAGCCAATTTGATTTGTATTAGACAATTAATCTACTACTAAGTAGTATTTTTAACCATGTGTTCGCTACTCGATCTTCAACTGTCCGAATACAATCAAAACTTTTACAATGAATGTACATGTACATAAACTTTTTGAAACTCACATATTCTTTCAGAATAAAAAAAACTTTAATTAATAAATGAATAAAATCAGCAATGAGTATGCTTCTTGATGAATCAGACCACCATGGTTAGTTTTATCATGCCCGCACCTACCGCAAACATGTAACATTATACTACTTAAGCTACCTTATCTCGAACGCTTTTTAAATATATTTCAACTTTAACTTACTACACCCTGCTTAACTCTCTCTCTCTCTCTCTCTCTCTCTCTCTCTCTCTCTCTCTCTCTCTCTCTCTCTCTCTCTCTCTCTCTACTCATAAACAATTCTAATATTTTGTTAGCCAAATGAAGTATCACATTATCATAGATTACAGATACTTATGTGAATATCGCCTATATTTTGTTGAAATTGGTAGTGTAATGCATTTAATTCTCAGCAGCAAAATGTCACAAATAGAAACAAGTGAATTTATGTACATTTCAAATCGTACAACTGTAAAACGTATTATATTCATTGATGGCAGTTTTTTCCTTTATTTCACGAACTCTGATTTAAATCAATGGTTTGATGCATCATTAACCAATATATTTGAAAATGAACAACGAATCAGTGAGCATTGAAATGAAAACACGAGAAGCATGTGTCCTACAGCGAATCAGCTGTCCACTAGCGCAGTGTCCTTTACAAAAATTTAGATTATGGATAATCAAAATTTGTACATGAGTTGTCATGTACAAATTTTGATTATCCATAATCTAAATTTTTGTAAAGGACAGCAGCATGCATCTCCTCGGCCCGTGTTATGAAAATGTACACTAAACGTGGTGGGTTTGAAATGTTTGCAGTTTGATAACTGAATTTTATTTTCCAACAATAAAACTATTTCATGACAAAGACAAGATAACAAAGAACGCCTTTTCTCAATGACAGTCATACCATCTATTTTTTTTTAATACGAGAACAAAACAGCAATACTTCGTAGGTAATGGTATAATCTTTTTTCTCAATTACTCTTTAAGGTAATGGTCCATACCCCACTAGATAAATAAAATGCGTACAGAATTTTTTCATATTTTTCAAACGTGTATCTGAGGATATGTTCTTTTCAAATTTTACCCTGTTGGCTGGTCCACCGGTATTATAATGGATTGATGTTTATGCAGCACAAAAGTAAGCGGTCTATATTTTCAAAACGAGTACGCAATCGACACAACCTAGTCATGTTATTTCGCTGATTAATACCCCGGTGGGCCTAATTGATTGCAGTTGCCAGGATTTTTGATATATTTGTTTTGAATCAATTTCTATGTCAGCTTGATTTCTTTGTTTTGAAATACGCCTTTTAACGTTAGGTCTCAATTAGATCGGGCACGGATAAGACGTAATAACGCGTGAATTACGTCAGACGTTGTTTTGTGACGTATGGATAATGACCTTAATATCGTTAAAATCTGAATTCTTTCTGTTTGCAGCTACATAAATTAACCCGGCCGTGTGTGCATTACAGCAAGGCGCATATCTTGTGTATTGGATAACGGCAGACCGCTCGCTAGTCAAGTCGCGACTTATTTCTTCGGCCGCGAGCAAGGGATCGGATACGTATAATTGTTTACATACATGAAGCTCGGTGTACAGCTAGCTAGATTTTAAATGCGACTCAAATACATTGCATAGAAGCAATTAAATGCGACTCAACAGGGAAGCAATTCTTTTACCCATAATGTGTTTCCCTAAAAAAAAATTAAACTGTTTAAACACTTTCCGAATGCAAGCTAGTACACTGTCTATGGTAGTAGGTAAAGGTATAATCTTTTTAATTTACTATTAAAATCATTAAAATCGGAAGTCTTGTGTTTGCAGCTACATAAAAAACCCATGTGTGCATTACAGCAAGACGCAAATCTTGTGTATAAGATAACGACAGACCGCTCGCTAGTCCAGCCGCGACCTATTTCCTCGGCTGTGGGCAAGGGATCGGATACGTAATTGTTCACATACACAGCTTGGAATCCAGCTAGATTTTAAATGCGACTCAAATGCATTGCATAGAAACAGTTCTTTTATCCATAATGTGTTTCACTAGAAAATAACTGAAATGTTTAAACACTTTCCGTATGTAAACTGGTACCCTTTATGTCAGTTATACGCACAAATACCCCGTTTATTTGCCAAATAAAACACAAATACATGGTAACAAGTCTGGCGTTTTACACTCATATTATGCAATACCCGAACAAAATATTATTGTAACGACATTAATAAGATCATAATGAACAACTTTTGCAGCGACAGCCATATCGAAATCTTAACCGCTTTTGAGTTATAAAGTGAAAACTTTAAAGGGTTCTAGGCCCCTAATTTGAGGGGCCAGCCCCTTTTTTTAGGTGTCAAAGAAAAGATCTTGTAAATATAAATTTTTTTCTTCTACATGTCTTAACAAAATATTTGTGAGAAAAAAGATAAACTAAGAAAACCATGCAAAATCACAATGCTTTTTTAATCTCATTTTTCAAGCCCTACCGGGCTTTAGAGCCTTAAAAATATTAGCATCTTAATATATACACAGACACATAAAAAGTACAAGCACATTAAAAATACTAGTACTTGGTAATATACATGACATTGTCACTGCTACGATGTATTGTAAGGAGTGAATTGGATTATTATTAGCTCTGTTAAAATACTCCATAAGATACACATATTTAACATTCCTCACTGAAGTAGAGTTTCGAACAGATTTTTAAAAAAAATTTGTTCCAGAGAAATGCAGACGTAGCAATATGAACTATCTTATGGAGTGTCCAAACGTTACTTTATTTAAAAATATGGAGGTAACATAGTGTTTCAGTGTAAAGTTTGAATTGTCTGTATCCGTCTAAGGTAAAATTTCAAATTGAATTCAAATATTTCAGATCATATGGATGCATAACCAAATTTGCTAAATTTGAATGACTCGTTGCAAAGAAAAATTTCAAATGTTATCAAAGGTAAAAATCCAATTCAAAATAAAAGATGTAAATAATAAAATTACCCCAATTTTTTTTTGATTTAAAATCTAGTTTTATAATATCTTTTTGTTTTAAAACACAATTTTGAAATAAAGCTGCAAGATTTTGCTTTTATCTCAAACATATTAGATTTCTTAGAGGTGATTATAAGTTATTCTTAAAATCATAATTCAAATAAAAGATCGTTAACGGATGGATCTCCGCCATTAAATCAGGCTAAAGATGACTGAAAGTGAACTTAAACGTGACAAAATTCGATAATTACAAGAGATGTTTGATCCCATTAAGTCGTCGATCAATCGATTGGCCGATAGAGAGAGAGAGAGAGAGAGAGAGAGAGAGAGAGAGAGAGAGTAGAAAATGCGAACAGTTAAAGACTGAAATAATAAAAGATACAAAATAACTTCTTTCAGTTTTCATCACTTGTTTAGATTTAAACATTTTCTTAATAAATGCCGTTTTAAATATAAAAGTTCAACATTAAAGCCCATGTGTCTGTTTTACAAATGTGATAAGCAACTTTTATTCACGGTTGGATGAAATCGTAATGCATGTTGAATTATGCAAAAGAAAAGGCGATAAAATGCTGTATTTGATACAAATAAAATGTGTTTCGCTTGTGTCTTATTAGCATCACCTCTCTATAAAACTGCCTGCACTTTTAGAAGGAAAAAAACACACAAGTTGAATTGGATTTTGTTTTGTTGTTGAACCTTTTTATGAATATTTTGTGAATGTAAATGTAGAAAACTAATTTTAAATATAAAA
Source organism: Magallana gigas (assembly GCF_902806645.1). Lineage (NCBI taxonomy): Eukaryota > Metazoa > Mollusca > Bivalvia > Ostreida > Ostreidae > Magallana > Magallana gigas. The sequence continues at coordinate 24,724,154 of NC_047560.1, read as the reverse complement.
GTTCAACATTAAAGCCCATGTGTCTGTTTTACAAATGTGATATGCAACTTTTATTCACGGTTGGATGAAATCGTAATGCATGATGAATTATGCAAAAGAAAAGGCGAAAAATGCTGTATTTGATACAAATAAAATGTGTTTCGCTTGTGTCTTATCAGCATTACCTCTTTATACAACTGCCTGCACTTTTAGAAGGAAAAAAACACACAAGTTAAATTGGATTTTGTTTTGTTGTTTAACCTTTTTATGAATATTTTGTGAATGTAAATGTAGAAAACATTTAAATTAATCATAAAAGTATTTAAAAATTCCAGACATTTTGATTAAATAAATGTGGATACTAAAAAACTCTAAGGTATTATTAGAAACTTCGAGGTTACAAAATCACAATAACCGAAGTCAATAGCTTAAAAACGACGATTTGTCAACGCTTTATACAACCATTCCCCATTACAAATTAAAATCGAGGCTTTTTGATATTATCGACGGTTGTATCTCCAATAAAAATGAAAGTCGTAAAAATGCTTACCTTGTCAGTGAAAATCTTAAGTATTATTTTGGTAAAAACCATTCTGATTGCAAACACAAGTACTCTGAAGTTGGTATTAAAAAGATGCTACAGTTTCTGATAGACAATATCTTTGAGTTTTTGGAAATCAAGTCTTCCAACAATCTGTTGGAATTCCAATGGGTACCAATTTGACCATAGTGTTAGCAGACCTATTTTTGTATTCTTATGAAGAGGAATTTAATCAAAAACTTTTTTGTGAAACAAATAAATCACTCGCTGTGGCCTTCAACTCAACATTCAGGTATATGAACGACGTATTATCAATTAACAATTGTTATTTCCATACTTATGTCGACTTGATATATCCCAGTGAACTTGAAATAAACGAAACCATAGAGTCTCTGTCATCTGTTTCATATTTGGATATTTTTACTGGAAATGGACATTGTAATAACCTATCGCGGTAACTTTAATTCTTCCATAGTCACCTTTCCCTACTTATGTACAAAATGTAGCAATATACCTTTATCACCTGCATATAGTGTTTTTGTCTCTCAGTTAATTCGATACATAAGGGGATGCTCTTCGTATGAACAGTTTTTAAGGCGAGGCATGCTACTGACAAACAAGTTGATAAAGCAGGACTATCAACAGTCTCGTTTGAATTCACCTTTTCGTAAGTTCTATGGTCGATACAACGATCTTGTCAGCAAATACAATCTTCCTCTGGGTCGAATGTTGACTGACGTTTTTCATACTAATTGTTAGACCATAATTGATCACCTAGTTGTCTACGGCCTTTTACGCGTGACCGGTCAGCAGAGGATGCTCACTCCTCCTAGGCACCTGATCCTACCTCTATCTTTTTAAAGGTCTGTGTTCTTCTGCTTTGAATTTGTATTTCGTTTTATGGATTTTTGGGATGGTTGACAGTTTTTTATTGTCATTTGTTTAGGCAGCATTTTACTAATATTAAAAATGGATATTGATATTTTTAGTTCAGTTTCGTCTTTTTCATACACCGTATTTAAACTGGTGATATGCTTATATTCTAATCACTAAAAATATATTGTTTCAATAATAAAAATTGAAACATGACAAAAATGCATATAGTATAACAAATATAATTTATTTTTAAATATAGAATACATAAGTTAGTTTTACAGTGAACACCTTTTCATTACATTTGACTTATAATAAAATCAACAACTTATATAAAGTTTAAATGTTATCTAGATTTTTTAAAGGAAATTGTACAATGATTTATTGCTATCAAAGAATGTGTAAGTATTTTTGCAATATTAATCGTGTTTGATATATAAAAAAATTTTGGTATAAAATGAAATGGAATATACTCATTTTTACAAACAATTGCTTGCATCGCAATTATGCATTTTTTAAATTAGTATTTCACGCAACAAAATTGTTTCTAAAATGTTTTTAAAAAAAAATTAGTTAACAAGGAATTTTTTTCTAGGTGCAAAACTAATTCAAACTGAATTGATACAAACTATCTCGTTCTAACTTTTGATTATATTCGAGTTCTGCTAAATTTCAAAACATATAAGACATATATGTTTTAAGCACTACTCGCATTAAACTAATATTGAGTAATTTTTTGTATGTCCATGTAAATTTACAAAGCTAATTATTATATTTTGTTTAAAGAATAAAAGAAATCAAAAACTTAAAACAAACTAACAGTGCATTGGTAACGTTTCTGAAAATGTTTATCTCAGTGGTGTATAATTTTTTTAAGGCTGACACAAAACCTTTCAACAAGGGGATGCTCTACAACATTGCGTTCAGTGAGGCAAAGACCGACAACCACACCTGTTTTGTTTTTCATGACGTTGACCTGATCCCAGAAAATGACCAGATTGTGTATAATTGCGTAAGAAGTCCGATGCATCTTTCAAGAGCGATCGATTCATTCAACTACAGGTAAGAAATGAAGGCAATTATAAAATTTCAAGTTTCTGCTTCCATAAAAATGATTATTTTGTACAAATTTACCTCAGGTAGAAAAAAAAGCAATACTCCATAGCTATTTTAATTTAATATTTATCTGAATCAGTGTTCCTGTTCAGTGATTTCACTATAACCTGGCGGAGAACCAATTTAAATAAGATAAAAGTGCACACACAGACGAAGAGCTTAAAAAATGCATGTGTGTTGAAACACGTTCATTTTGAATTTCTCCACAGACTTCCCGATAGAAAGTTAATTGGTGGAGTATCCATGTGGAAAAAGGAGGACTTCGAAAAAGTTAATGGATGGTCAAATCTATTTGTGAACTGGGGCGGAGAAGATGATGATATGAGTTATAGGTGTTATTTTTATTAACATATAGACAACATAAATCATAATTAAGGTACCATAAGACGATTTAAATGATGGGAAATGATACAGTAGTTTTTAGCATTTTCTGCCCTATTCAGTCTCATAAAAGAGGTTCGTTCCTCTGTTTTAAGGAAGCCGTGTTAGGTTAGCCCTAATCTAAAATTATGCATTATATATTAATTCTATTTGTTAATTCATATCTAAGAATAATAAATAAACTAAATTAGAAAAAAATTAAGGTAAAATTACACATCAACAGAGGTTAGGAAGGAACTTTATTTTGTGGCGGAAGGATTCAAGAAGATAGAATTTTTTTTATTATAACTCAGTAGTTGTAGAGTTCCGTAGCTTTAACTTCTTTTTTCAATACATACCACATTTCCAGATGGTATTTGCAATGGGATATCATCATGTTGTTCCGAAAATATATATTTTGACATATTTAGCTTATATTTCATAAAGTCAAGAACACGTGAACTCCAACTTTTTACTCAAATTGGCGTTTTTCATGACCTATTCCAAACATTTTATAAAAGACCCATGTAATCTTTTTCTGACAAGACTAAATAATTTGAATAAAAATTGAAACGTTTAAATATTGTCATTGCCTGTTGAATCATTCATGACTTAAAATACCGTTTTATCAGTGCAAAAGGTCAATGTCAATTAGTTGATCTTGAAGAAATTGTGAACTTTTCATGATAATTTTAATCTATTTTACGTAGTTTAAATTTGTATTTGATGCAATGGTTTATTCCGAAAAAATAAATTAAACAAGGGAATGCGATTTATGTGCATCTTGCAGATCAAGGCAGAGAGTTAATATTTAATACACCGTAGCGCCGTAAAATTTGTTTTAAATTTTGGTTAAGTGTATGTGTGTGAAGATTCAAAAAATTCTTAAGAAAAAACCTAAAGATTTGAAAGCAAGACCACAAATCCTTAAGTGATCTCTGTGATCTTAGCCATTCATGAAAATTTTAAGACAAAAATAAGCTTGTTTATTTATTTTGTAGAATAATAATGAATAAACTGTCCATATTTCGATTCCGAAATAATGTTGCAAGATACACTATGCTTAAACACAAAAGAACACCGGTTAACACAGCAAGGTAAGTTATTTCGTCGTATTTTATTAGGTACAGAGTACAGTTAAATGTTCATTATTTCGATGTACTCTTCTTGTTTTTTGCTGTCTCGATTTTCTTCATTTTTGCAACTCACTTTCCGTTTTTTTTTTTCAAGCAACGCTTTGAAGATATGGTAACTTGTTTTTGTTATGGTTACACGAAATGCACTTTAAAAATATTTAAAAATCGCAACGTTCGTGTATATGTTTCGATTTTATTAGCTGGACGTATGACAAATGACCAAACGCTGATACATCTACTCATTATTTACGGCTTTTAAGGGAGTGAAGGACAAAAAAATAGAGTTGTGATAGAATTGTGAACGTATGTGTTTAAAGAGATGATTTCAATCAGAAACTGTTAATCAAGTATCTTTGGTTTGTATGCTTAATACATTTCAGCGATTACATGGCTTAGCAAATTAATAACTGTATTTCCAATTGTCGTATTGGTATTCGACCAAACCATGCATATGCAATTTGTATTTACGTTTTCTCATGCTGCACAAACTTACCGCAGGTAAGTTATTTCTGAGTAAAAATCAAATTATCACCTATATAGAGTTGGAATATGTCATTTATTAAAAATAAAGAAAATATTGAAAGACAACTCCATAAAAACCCCCAAAATTTCAGACTTAAACCTATTCTTACAATACAAAATCGACTTATCCATTCCGATCTCCGAAATTTACAGAGAAAACAAATATTTTTTAAAGAATGTACAACAAATTAAAAAACAACAGAGAGCTGGCACCTACAAATGCCACCAAATACAAATTGTCAAACATGAATTGGCAATTGCATTTCTCCATCTAAGGCGAAAACAATTCTTTTTAACGTGTGCGTCTATGTCAGCTTTATCAACACACTTTGATTTTTGGGAGTTGATTTTAATCAACTCTCCTATGCAGTTACTCAGACAAACCGAAAGTGAAACAGTGTTTGGACCTCAGCACAAATCATTGCTGCTGACAAGACGTAGTTCTTGAAAATATTTGATAAATTCGATGTAATGTATTCTAAAGCGTTGTTTTTCAAGGAAACTTATTTATACATACCTTGAAATAGTCAGATTATAAATGGTACGAACAATTTAAATATATTTTGTAGTCGTATGTATTCCTACGCCAGAGTTCAATATAGTCTCGTTCAACTCGACGCTCGTCTGTCTCCGTGAATCCTTGTCGGAGATTTACGGTGTCAGCCGAGCGTTTGGTTGAACGAGACTAAAGTTCAATATTGCTTGGATCCATACAATTTTCGAGAAATATTTTTATTACTGATACATAGTTTGATTGAATTAATTTTATCTTTAAATATTTTATAACATGATTCAGAGGGGGGTTTCTCGATATTCTTGTCGAAAAAGTGAGAAATCCATATTATAAAAATGTGCGTAATTCAAATTAGAAACTACACGTACTTGTCATGCAAAATAACATATCATCGATTTTAAAATAAATAAACATCGACAAAATCAACTCCCGTCAGTTCTTCAGTACTTTAATTCTTTAAAGTGTGTAGACTTGGACCCAGGTGCAACAAAATTGAAAATAAAAAGTGCATTATTTTCCATAGTGTGCTGTAACACTACTTTTGTCTTTTTTGTAGATATCAAATGTTGATGGATAGTCCATGGCGGTTTAAGGTGGATGGACTTTCAACCTTGACCTACATTCCACCTACACGAGAGAACCATCAACTTTATACAAGGATATTAGTGAGGACCTGAAAGTTACAACTTGCAAACAATTTCATGAACTCATTTTGTGATAATCTTGAGAACGAATTAAATGGTCTTTCTTATGTAAATTCTTGATTTGCAGTGAATTCATTCATACATGTACTGTTTTATAATTATCTGGTTGTTGGTATATATGAAAATATTGACAAAAAATCACCAATGATGTTCATATCTAAATGCAGCTGTGCGAATGTTGTTGTGCTCCGTTTTTAAGGTCAAGTAGTTACATGATTGATTTTGCACTCTTATTATAAAAGGTTTTGAACACTGCATTCTTTGATTAAAGAACAAGAGGATAAAATATAACAGAACATAAATTATAAGATTAATTAATAAATATTTAACGTTCATCTTGAAAAATTGTCAATACTGAAAATCAGAAAGAGAAAGTTGTAAATTATAATTTGTATTTAAATGTGGGTATGTTCATACTTGTAAGGAAGTTAATCTGCTGTTGTAAAAAAAAAAGTTTTATATCTTACTGGATGGAGTACCTTTGCAACGAAAGATACACTTTTCAATTAATAAATTGAATGGTATAAAGTTAATATTTGAAAGAAAAAAAAAAGAAAGATTGAATACCAATTTTTGTTGGGAAGAAAAGGCAGAACAATGGTATCTATCAATAACAAAAAAGAGTTTTATCTTTTGAAATCGATTTGAAAAAAATTGGCATTTCGAAAACAAATGCTGTGTGTGTATAAATAGGTAGTAAAAAAAAACCATATTCTAGTATAAGCACCAGACACACTATTACCGTTATGAACGAGATCAAAGAAATGCCGCTGCTATTATTATCCAATATTTCATGAACGTCATTGGGACATTAGTAGGCCATAATTACTTATAAGCCTTACACTGGTCCTTTCCTGTTCTTTAACACACTTTAAACAACAAAAAAAAATTCAATTTTCATGTCTGCACTAATGCTAAAAGGGCAAGTTGTTGTTAATTTCACCGAGCTACAATGTTGATTGATTTAACAAACATGACTACTGTAGCCTTTTTAAAGAAATGTAAACATTCTTATTCAATTAAGTATAATCTCTGTTTAAGCACTTTAAGCACTGATCAATAAGCATCAGAATGTGCTTTGAAATGGCGAATCCTGCTTCTAAATATTAGCAAATAGATTGATTATTTTAAGTGTGAATTGGTTGTGCGAGCTTTTCAAGTCGTTTTAAGAACATCTATGAAATATTCAAATCATTTTATGTTTGTAATCTGTACGTGAAACATGGCACGGATAACACATCATATGATGTTTTATCTTTTTATGAATTTTCTATCCTGTAACGCTAGCCAAATTGCGAGTTTTTATGTTGAAAAAACACACGAGTCTCCTAAATCTTCTTGTGTTGAAATCTCAAATATTTTAGGTATTGAGAGGTGCACTGTAAAATGTTTGAATACCATAGCTACCACTTATATGTTTAGCGTCAACAAGAATCAACGCAAATGCTTGTGCTGTCCTGATTTGACTGGAAGCGACATTACAGATCCTGAATGGGAATCATTTATTCCACGTAAGTATTGCGCAATACTATGAAAACAAAATTATCAGGCAATGGCCCTTATCAGAGCATGATCATTATTTTTGTCGAAATTTATTTTTCCGTTTTTAAAGTTTACAGTGCTTCAGTAGGGAATTTCTGTTGGTTCACAAAAACTTGAGATTTAGTCGTCAAGCAAGATACAGAGTTTGCAGTTATTCCTTACGAAAACGAAGCCCAGGTCATGCTTTTGTTTACATTTACAAAATTCTACAAAAATGAATATGACAAACGCTAGGAACTGAATATTTGTGTTCAAAATGAATAAGTATATAGAAAAGAATGAGCTTGAAACAGATCTAGAACTTCTACCGGAATATTAAACTAATGTAAACGAAACCAAGGCACGAGCCTTCTTTACATAGCAAAGCGTTGCGCGCTCTTTATTTTGCTTATACTTCTACGGCTGACATTCTCTCAAAGGTTGATCATTAGAAATACATTGCTAAACATTGAATACAATTAGACTTAGGAAAATAAAACAAAATCGTGACCTTGTCTCTTTAAAAGGATTGGGTGGTCTTCGCCAATTTTTGGACTATACAAATGAGTACAGTAAAGCACCTTTATGACAACCACTGCACTAGCAAGGAATATCCAATGAACGACGAAACAAAATAGACTGAAATCAAGGCACATATACCTAAAAATCCTCGATAATTTAAACCGTTTATCTGCGTATGTAATGTAAAACATGTAAAACATCTCACCAGCGGAAACACACACTGTGACAGAATGAGCAATGTCTTTGATCCTATGGATTTTAGAAACGGAGCATTTTTGCGGAAACCGATGGAGATGATGTTACGTTGAACTGCTTCCTTGGATTCACTAACATTTAGCTACTGCGTTGGATGTGGTGCCGCATGGGTTTCCAAAATGATGCAGACGTTATGCACCCTGTACGAACGACACACGTGTTTGTACGGATACCACTTTTACCGTATGCCGTTGTTCGTATTAGGATTACTGGACTGCCGTGGTCTTGGTTAGACTATATTTACTTCCTATACATAAAAAACTCCGTACAAAGATATTAAAAAAGGTTAACAATTTAAACTCAAAATGTTTAGATTTTATTTCAGCTTATGCCTGTTAAAGCTTACATTCATCTTAAAGTTTAGGACAGGTCTGGTTGTTATGAAACTACCTAGCCTCCTTAATTTTTTGCAATTAATTTTTACATTTTTTGCATATACTGCAATATGTTGATTCGTGTAAACAATAAACAATCATTCTTAGAGGACAAATCACATATTGAAGAACAAAATATTCTAAATAGCATGGACTTTCCTGGTCAGCAATATACAATCCGTAAGGTTATATGGGCCATTTATTGATATTAATGTGGAAAGTACAATTTTTACAATAATTAACCAAAAATAGCTTTTAATAATATATGGAGAGGTAAAAATTATAAAACATCTAGTGGGACTCGAACTCATGACTGCTTCATATAACTCTGACCCACTGTTGGGTGACGATATTGGGAACAAAACAACTTATGTAATTACATTTTTTTTTAATGTTTAATTTAATAAACAATATGTCACAACATGGAAGTGTCCAATACCACCTTAACACAATTCAAATCAAAGCCGATTTTAGTGTTATAAGAGTCTTTTCAGCACACACTCTAATATTTTATGAACATATTCATCCACTTGGCTGCACGTAAACGTGTCACATTTTTATCCAATGAAAAAACAGGTAGTATACACTCTTCGGAATAAGCATTATCTTGACAACTTATCGACTAGCGGATCTCTAAAAAGAAATTTTGCATTATTTTAAACGAAATAAGACATAACCTTGTGTATTCAAGAGAAAGCAATACATTTTCTATTTATTTGAGTGTAATGTTTGTTGGGATACCTGAACTAAATATTCGCTGATATATGAAAACATTCATGTCATAAAAAACTGAAACCGTCGTCGTTAATATTGCAGGTACAATAATACACCCTCCAAAAAACAAAGACCAGTTTATCTAACTTCTAAAGCAAAAACCATAAGCGATTTGGTTAAACCATCGTACAAGAGACACTGTGATCGAACCCTTATGCCAACTTGTTCAAAGCACCGAACGTTTTACCATACATGTTGTTTACGCTACAGACTCGACATACTTACAAAGCACATGTGTTGAAAGTTGCGATTGGATGGTCTATTTGCAGATGCAGCCAATCATTATAAAAGAGCTTGTCACCAAGTAAATGTTGTGAGATTTACCAAGGGTTTTTTTGGTGAGGGAAGTGTGTCGAAAACACTTGGCTAGGGAAGAAGCTATATAACTCCAAAATGTACATGTAAAAATGTGTCGACATCGTAAACATGAAAGAATTTGGGTTACTCAACCCGTCATGGTGATAACTTTGATCGTTTGATAATAAGATTCTAAAAAAAATGGCGGATAGTTTATTTTGATTTAAGGTAAGGTTATACATATCTATATTGTTGATTATTTCGTTAAAATCCGACTTATTTTAATGCTGCGAGATGAGGTCATTAAAAATTCTACAAAAGTTCTAAAGATACCCCAAATATCACAGTTATGTTGTGTGATCGACTATAGAAAAATATTAGATGCGTTTTTAGATATATGAAAAGAAGTTTTGAAAGTCAGTAAAAAATCTTGCAGTTAATTTAATGAACAAAATAGTTATGATGATATAAAATTATACATCATCCTATCTAACAATATGTTCATACAGGAAATATCATATTAGATTGATCCATGCTAGGCTGTTTTATACACCTTTATTTAATTTTATACATGTCACTAAGGCAATATTTTTACTTGCAGCTTAACAGATTTTTATTTCACAATTTCATTTCATTACTGCTTCCCTTTCTGAGACTTTTTGTCTCATGACTTAATACCTGTAGGTTATTATCTTTTAAAAAAAAACATTGCTCTCATGACTTTATACTCTTAATAAGAAACATTTTATTGTCATGAATCTTCAAAGACCTATTAAAATGTTGAGGTTTCTCAAGTGTTTTTTTCCCTTTTATTTAGCGGATGTTGAAACAAAAATGAGAGAAGTTACGGTCATTAGAAGATTAGTGTCTACTGTAGCAATTTTTTACATCCTTGGATATACCATGGTTCTCCTCCTGGCTAGACCGAAAGAAAATCTGATGTGTCAAACATATCATCAAGGTTCAGGTGAGAATTGTCATTCTTTAAATGAATATACAACATGTACATGGAAGTGAATTCTTACTTTCTAAAATTAAAAAAAAAAAAATAAATAAACACTATGCATTAGGTATGAATGCACTGAATTTCGTTTCAAATTGTGTTTTCTTTTTCTTTTCATACTCAAAATGCGTAAAAAAGCTATCTCCGAGATTTTATGCAGATTTTTTTTTAATGTGCGTAATATTGCTGTGTTTGATTACGCATACGTTTTAAAGGTCGATTTACAATGAAAAATATATTTTCCAAGTTTGTTTTGCACTTTGAAGTAAAATCGTTCGTACCTAAAACACTGAACCATATCATATATCAATTTTGACATCTTTGCGTTTACCCCTCAATGCTTTTTACTCCTAGAAACCCTCTAAATAACAATAATTTAAAATCGGTTTGTGTATGTGTTTGACGAGTATTAAAACAAAAGGGATTCTTATAAATTTGGATTTTCTTGAATTCAAATACCAAGTAATTGATAAAAGCAATGATTTGTGGTAGAACAATTTTTATACCTAGACATCTCAGTTAAATTCTATTTATGCCCTTGTTAAGAAATGCCAAAAAATGCATTACAGATTTATCGTAAGTTTACACTATAGGGTCACGTCAGCGAGGCTGGATGGTCTACACATCAACCACTAGATTTGCCTTGGTTTTAAATATGATAACTGGGACTGTGAAGTATTATTAAGAAAAGAAATGATCCAAGCGTTTAGGTTTTTTAATTTAAACTTGAACTTCTTAACTTTTAAATGAAGATATTTTGCCAATAAAGTACAAAATGCCTGCATTAGAGCATCTGTTTGCGCTTTTTGTGTTTTAACACGTGTAAAATGATATCTGTAAAGTATTGTTCAAATTTATCTTATAAGAAATTATAGTGATATTAATGAGAAACCTAGTTTCCATTTTTGTAAAACAGCCCAAAATAACAACAAGTGAAAAGCTGTCAATGTGACAGCAAACCGGATTTTCTTTTATGTGAACTGTATCTATTATCCATGCCAACCCTGAATTGATAAACACTACTAACCGTAACCAGTGAAATGGAATACCCTTTATGCAATAGTTTACCCAATAAATGACTAAGTTCAAAAGCTGGTATTTTTTCATAAATAATCAGATTTCAAAATCCTAGCAAAATGCACACTTTTAATATATGTACAATTGATCTGCCAAAGAACAACTTCCTATCGTGAAAACTGTAGGAGGAGTTATCCGTACAACGAGGGTACCCTTTTGGCAGCAGTCCGCATGCTATTTTCACCATTTTATTAACCGGATTTTTCAGTTGGAAAAGCCGGTTAAAAATGAAAGTAAGATGGTGGACACGCTCTTGTGGATCCAAGTCACTGAAAGTTTGGAATGAAATGATTTTAAATGATTTCTTTAAGAGTGCATACATTTATTGTAACAAATTCAGAGTACATATAAAAGTTAATGTTTGAATAATGTTAAATCAATGAAGCCCGTTCATTTTTTCTAAGCACAATTTTATTTTTAATGGACATAACTTTCAGGAAAAGGGTAACCAAGAACGCGTGTTGACTTATTAATATCATGGCGAAAAGTATAGAACAAGTTCATCATACATTGGACATCTTTGGTTACACAAGTAAATGGACTTTGTTGATGCAATTTTAGTTTTGATGTTAAGAAATTTCCAAATGGGGTGCGCAATAAAGCGGGGTGCCTTATTAACATCATAGCGAACATTGTAGGGCGAGTTACATGTTATCATGCTTCGGACGGGTACTGAAGATCGACCAATTTTGGTTTAACAAATGCAAAAAAAAAAAAAACCAAAAAAAAAAACAACAAAAAAAACAAACAAACAAACAAAGCATGTATTCGCGTATTTATTTTTGATTCCAATTTCTATACCACAACAGATTATTAGTAAACCTTTATCTTAATTTGTGAGTCAATAACACTGGGTAAACAGCTCTATGTCTTAAATGAATGAATGAATGAAACAATTAAATTACGTTCATTAACTCATTGAAAAAACCCAAACTTATTTGTATATTGGGATATAACACACATACAAACGCCAACATAGGAAAGACAGAATCAATGACGTGTATAGTAAAGTTATACGATATTATGAATTTCAATTGACTTACCAGAAAGACACCAACGTAGCTTAGTGTAAAAAGCAATGAATCCATAATAAACCCTAACCTGAAAAAGTGAAAATAGATTGAATTGTAGACAAAGCGACGAATATCATTTCGTTTCATTACGAATCAAAGTACTGATAGTGCTGAAAAGCGCTAACCCAGCTTCTGTATTTATATAACAGATATATCATTATGTATATAACATTTCAGCTTCTGTGTACGCATCCTCATCACTGCATGACAGTCCCTGCAATGATGTATGTAAGCCCCGTACATTAAATTCACAATAGCCCGTAAATTAGATTCACAATAACCCGTGCAGTTATGTGCATAAACCCCTGAAACTGGTTCCCTAACCAGTTTAAATGATGTATACCTCTGCTCATAGGGGGCGGTTATTCTATGCATCGGAAGTTGAAGTCTAACGACAATAAAGCGCTGAGCTATGCTTAGCGCTTTAATAATATATAAAGACCATGCCTAAGACACAATACAAAAGTGTTAATAAAACCATTAAAAATTAAAAAATAATTAACAAATAGGAAATCGTCAAAGAGACATGTCCCTACGTGTATAACCTATTTCATTCTATTCAGTTAAATACGTCAGAAAATGCAATGATTACACACATACAATATATCAAATAAAAAACCCAGACAATTTCACAGTACTATGCAACTTCATAAGAATCAATTTGTTCAGGTTTTTTTTATATCGTTTACTATCATACAAATGATAATTATCAGATAAAGATAGCCAATGAAAGCCTTGTTAAAGGCTTATTTCCAAAAGGGTCCTTATATAACAGTTAAATTAACAACAAAAGTGCTCTATAAATTTACATAATGGAATGTAGGCAGAATACTGCAAAGGAAAATAGCAGAATGCTTTGAAAATGACATGATGTTTCTTGCAGTCTTGTATCCTATTCCGAACTTCGCTGACACAAATGAAAAGGACATGGTCTCGAGATTTACATGGCTAGGGAATGGAGGTTACTCCTTGCCTTATGGCTGCCGGTCAAAAGAAAGAGTTGCCATACTGATACCGTATCGGGATAGAGAAAAACAACTGCGTATTCTGCTTAGCAATTTACATCCACTACTTTATCGGCAGGGATTAGAGTATAGAATTTATGTTATTGAGCAGGTAATATTAGTTTATCTTTATTTACTCTTCTTTCTAATAATACTAATAACTAGACACGATCTCGTTGCGAGCAACGAGGAGGTCTTCCGTCCGATTTTTACAAGGTGAAATGACTTCATCGACTTTAATAATTTTCGACAACAAAACATGATATGGAAATAGGAGTGAAGTACTAATGCTTTTCTGTAATGCTTTTATAAGTTCTCTTACGTTACTTTTTTAAATACTTGCATTTCTTCCAACTGAAATAGAAAAGATTAAACTTTTTACCTCTAGACCATAATATCCCTAGATAGTTAACGCATGCAAAAATCATTATATTGTTAGGATATATAAACGTATTATACCTAAAGTCTGTCCCAAGATATTTTTGCCACAAAATTTCTTAAATTATTCGATATTTGTAAATATTTTTTGATTCAGACGATGTTTATTCGATAGTATGAAAAAATCCCAAGATTTTTTTTTCAGAACCACCCTCCGCCGGATTAGACAAGTTTTGCTGTAATTCACAAAATAATCGACACAAAAGGGTTTTGCGTTATTTCGCCTCGTGTTTAAACTGGTCCCTTTCGTCGAAGCTAATATGATTGTATTACGACTTTGACATCTGTCTTTTTTATATTATCTATTATAACATATAAAATATACAGCATGACTATTTAAACAAAAATAAAGCAGTGTACATTTGTTCATTAATAGTTTTGATGTTACGTTGTTTATATTCATTGCAAAACATGCAGGATGAGCAAACCCAATCATTCGGAGGATGAAACCCATCGGTTTCCTTTTTTTAAACATTCTAATGATGTATTTTGGGTTTTTTTGTATGCCCAAAATTTATTTTTATTTACTTTGAATATTTCTAACGTTGAAAGGATAGCAATTCCGTGTAAATACGTCTATAACTTTGTAAGATCATTCATTACTGTAATGGCCGACAAATCAGAACATGCAGCTTAAAGAAATTTCTCAACTTATTATACCTCGAAACGTTATTTCAAATCAGGCCCCAAACATCTCCTACAAGATATAATCGCACCTGTGTTTTGTATCCATCTCATTTAAACTCTTTGTAGCAAAATTTGTCAAAATTCGTGATCGTTTTACCCCGCTGTAAACCCCGCTGAAATGTTCACAATCGATGCGCTGTTGAACAAAAGACTCGACTAGAAAAACTTGCTGCATGGGCCGTCTAACATTATTAATTTTAATGATGAATTCAGAAACTTTTAGATTTCAAAAAGTGTCATTTTTTTATTAAGTTACAGGAACATTGTCATTCATGCACATAAAATTTGTACAAAATAATTTATATGTTATTCAACCAGTGTTTGAAATTTGAGACCGTTCTTGAAATATTTGGGAAAGAAATCTTAGGGGTCAACCTTTCATCTTATTATCGGACCCGTGTAACAAAATTTGAGCCATTTCCGAATAAACGTGTGCACAAAAAGCGTTAATAAAAGAATGCAGGTAACGGGAGCTTTTAACAGGGGAGCAGGCAGTGCTTTAAAATTCATATTTACATGTATTAATTTACCTTGTAAAATTATCAATCATAGGCATTAGATAACTGCTATTGCCTGATTGGCGAATTTGATTTGCCTATTGACTCCATGACATCTACAATTTCGCTTAGTTAAACGTAAACATTTTTAAAAATATATAATAATTATATAAGCATGTACTCCAATCAGGTGTTGTACTTTACAGAACGTTTTTTACGCGATCGCCGAGCGCTTCTTTTTTGGGAAGAACAGTCCTAATCAAACAGCAAATACATAATACATCATACAGGCGTTTTTATTAATTTGTATTTAATTTATGTATTAAATATTTAAGTGTGCTTGAATATGCAAATTTTAAAGCCAATTTGATTTGTATTAGACAATTAATCTACTACTAAGTAGTATTTTTAACCATGTGTTCGCTACTCGATCTTCAACTGTCCGAATACAATCAAAACTTTTACAATGAATGTACATGTACATAAACTTTTTGAAACTCACATATTCTTTCAGAATAAAAAAAACTTTAATTAATAAATGAATAAAATCAGCAATGAGTATGCTTCTTGATGAATCAGACCACCATGGTTAGTTTTATCATGCCCGCACCTACCGCAAACATGTAACATTATACTACTTAAGCTACCTTATCTCGAACGCTTTTTAAATATATTTCAACTTTAACTTACTACACCCTGCTTAACTCTCTCTCTCTCTCTCTCTCTCTCTCTCTCTCTCTCTCTCTCTCTCTTACTCATAAACAATTCTAATATTTTGTTAGCCAAATGAAGTATCACATTATCATAGATTACAGATACTTATGTGAATATCGCCTATATTTTGTTGAAATTGGTAGTGTAATGCATTTAATTCTCAGCAGCAAAATGTCACAAATAGAAACAAGTGAATTTATGTACATTTCAAATCGTACAACTGTAAAACGTATTATATTCTTTGATGGCAGTTTTTTCCTTTATTTCACGAACTCTGATTTAAATCAATGGTTTGATGCATCATTAACCAATATATTTGAAAATGAACAACGAATCAGTGAGCATTGAAATGAAAACACGAGAAGCATGTGTCCTACAGCGAATCAGCTGTCCACTAGCGCAGTGTCCTTTACAAAAATTTAGATTATGGATAATCAAAATTTGTACATGAGTTGTCATGTACAAATTTTGATTATCCATAATCTAAATTTTTGTAAAGGACAGCAGCATGCATCTCCTCGGCCCGTGTTATGAAAATGTACACTAAACGTGGTGGGTTTGAAATGTTTGCAGTTTGATAACTGAATTTTATTTTCCAACAATAAAACTATTTCATGACAAAGACAAGATAACAAAGAACGCCTTTTCTCAATGACAGTCATACCATCTATTTTTTTTTAATACGAGAACAAAACAGCAATACTTCGTAGGTAATGGTATAATCTTTTTTCTCAATTACTCTTTAAGGTAATGGTCCATACCCCACTAGATAAATAAAATGCGTACAGAATTTTTTCATATTTTTCAAACGTGCATCTGAGGATATGTTCTTATCAAATTTTACCCTGTTGGCTGGTCCACCGGTATTATAATGGATTGATGTTTATGCAGCACAAAAGTAAGCGGTCTATATTTTCAAAACGAGTACGCAATCGACACAACCTAGTCATGTTATTTCGCTGATTAATACCCCGGTGGGCCTAATTGATTGCAGTTGCCAGGATTTTTGATATATTTGTTTTGAATCAATTTCTATGTCAGCTTGATTTCTTTGTTTTGAAATACGCCTTTTAACGTTAGGTCTCAATTAGATCGGGCACGGATAAGACGTAATAACGCGTGAATTACGTCAGACGTTGTTTTGTGACGTATGGATAATGACCTTAATATCGTTAAAATCTGAATTCTTTCTGTTTGCAGCTACATAAATTAACCCGGCCGTGTGTGCATTACAGCAAGGCGCATATCTTGTGTATTGGATAACGGCAGACCGCTCGCTAGTCAAGTCGCGACTTATTTCTTCGGCCGCGAGCAAGGGATCGGATACGTATAATTGTTTACATACATGAAGCTCGGTGTACAGCTAGCTAGATTTTAAATGCGACTCAAATACATTGCATAGAAGCAATTAAATGCGACTCAACAGGGAAGCAATTCTTTTACCCATAATGTGTTTCCCTAAAAAAAAATTAAACTGTTTAAACACTTTCCGAATGCAAGCTAGTACACTGTCTATGGTAGTAGGTAAAGGTATAATCTTTTTAATTTACTATTAAAATCATTAAAATCGGAAGTCTTGTGTTTGCAGCTACATAAAAAACCCATGTGTGCATTACAGCAAGACGCAAATCTTGTGTATAAGATAACGACAGACCGCTCGCTAGTCCAGCCGCGACCTATTTCCTCGGCTGTGGGCAAGGGATCGGATACGTAATTGTTCACATACACAGCTTGGAATCCAGCTAGATTTTAAATGCGACTCAAATGCATTGCATAGAAACAGTTCTTTTATCCATAATGTGTTTCACTAGAAAATAACTGAAATGTTTAAACACTTTCCGTATGTAAACTGGTACCCTTTATGTCAGTTATACGCACAAATACCCCGTTTATTTGCCAAATAAAACACAAATACATGGTAACAAGTCTGGCGTTTTACACTCATATTATGCAATACCCGAACAAAATATTATTGTAACGACATTAATAAGATCATAATGAACAACTTTTGCAGCGACAGCCATATCGAAATCTTAACCGCTTTTGAGTTATAAAGTGAAAACTTTAAAGGGTTCTAGGCCCCTAATTTGAGGGGCCAGCCCCTTTTTTTAGGTGTCAAAGAAAAGATCTTGTAAATATAAATTTTT
This sequence comes from Magallana gigas, assembly GCF_902806645.1. Taxonomy (NCBI): domain Eukaryota; kingdom Metazoa; phylum Mollusca; class Bivalvia; order Ostreida; family Ostreidae; genus Magallana; species Magallana gigas. Next base: position 24,706,026 of record NC_047560.1, on the reverse strand, counting down.
TTCTTCTACATGTCTTAACAAAATATTTGTGAGAAAAAAGATAAACTAAGAAAACCATGCAAAATCACAATGCTTTTTTAATCTCATTTTTCAAGCCCTACCGGGCTTTAGAGCCTTAAAAATATTAGCATCTTAATATATACACAGACACATAAAAAGTACAAGCACATTAAAAATACTAGTACTTGGTAATATACATGACATTGTCACTGCTACGATGTATTGTAAGGAGTGAATTGGATTATTATTAGCTCTGTTAAAATACTCCATAAGATACACATATTTAACATTCCTCACTGAAGTAGAGTTTCGAACAGATTTTTAAAAAAAATTTGTTCCAGAGAAATGCAGACGTAGCAATATGAACTATCTTATGGAGTGTCCAAACGTTACTTTATTTAAAAATATGGAGGTAACATAGTGTTTCAGTGTAAAGTTTGAATTGTCTGTATCCGTCTAAGGTAAAATTTCAAATTGAATTCAAATATTTCAGATCATATGGATGCATAACCAAATTTGCTAAATTTGAATGACTCGTTGCAAAGAAAAATTTCAAATGTTATCAAAGGTAAAAATCCAATTCAAAATAAAAGATGTAAATAATAAAATTACCCCAATTTTTTTTTGATTTAAAATCTAGTTTTATAATATCTTTTTGTTTTAAAACACAATTTTGAAATAAAGCTGCAAGATTTTGCTTTTATCTCAAACATATTAGATTTCTTAGAGGTGATTATAAGTTATTCTTAAAATCATAATTCAAATAAAAGATCGTTAACGGATGGATCTCCGCCATTAAATCAGGCTAAAGATGACTGAAAGTGAACTTAAACGTGACAAAATTCGATAATTACAAGAGATGTTTGATCCCATTAAGTCGTCGATCAATCGATTGGCCGATAGAGAGAGAGAGAGAGAGAGAGAGAGAGAGAGAGAGAGAGAGAGTAGAAAATGCGAACAGTTAAAGACTGAAATAATAAAAGATACAAAATAACTTCTTTCAGTTTTCATCACTTGTTTAGATTTAAACATTTTCTTAATAAATGCCGTTTTAAATATAAAAGTTCAACATTAAAGCCCATGTGTCTGTTTTACAAATGTGATAAGCAACTTTTATTCACGGTTGGATGAAATCGTAATGCATGTTGAATTATGCAAAAGAAAAGGCGATAAAATGCTGTATTTGATACAAATAAAATGTGTTTCGCTTGTGTCTTATTAGCATCACCTCTCTATAAAACTGCCTGCACTTTTAGAAGGAAAAAAACACACAAGTTGAATTGGATTTTGTTTTGTTGTTGAACCTTTTTATGAATATTTTGTGAATGTAAATGTAGAAAACTAATTTTAAATATAAAAGTTCAACATTAAAGCCCATGTGTCTGTTTTACAAATGTGATATGCAACTTTTATTCACGGTTGGATGAAATCGTAATGCATGATGAATTATGCAAAAGAAAAGGCGAAAAATGCTGTATTTGATACAAATAAAATGTGTTTCGCTTGTGTCTTATCAGCATTACCTCTTTATACAACTGCCTGCACTTTTAGAAGGAAAAAAACACACAAGTTAAATTGGATTTTGTTTTGTTGTTTAACCTTTTTATGAATATTTTGTGAATGTAAATGTAGAAAACATTTAAATTAATCATAAAAGTATTTAAAAATTCCAGACATTTTGATTAAATAAATGTGGATACTAAAAAACTCTAAGGTATTATTAGAAACTTCGAGGTTACAAAATCACAATAACCGAAGTCAATAGCTTAAAAACGACGATTTGTCAACGCTTTATACAACCATTCCCCATTACAAATTAAAATCGAGGCTTTTTGATATTATCGACGGTTGTATCTCCAATAAAAATGAAAGTCGTAAAAATGCTTACCTTGTCAGTGAAAATCTTAAGTATTATTTTGGTAAAAACCATTCTGATTGCAAACACAAGTACTCTGAAGTTGGTATTAAAAAGATGCTACAGTTTCTGATAGACAATATCTTTGAGTTTTTGGAAATCAAGTCTTCCAACAATCTGTTGGAATTCCAATGGGTACCAATTTGACCATAGTGTTAGCAGACCTATTTTTGTATTCTTATGAAGAGGAATTTAATCAAAAACTTTTTTGTGAAACAAATAAATCACTCGCTGTGGCCTTCAACTCAACATTCAGGTATATGAACGACGTATTATCAATTAACAATTGTTATTTCCATACTTATGTCGACTTGATATATCCCAGTGAACTTGAAATAAACGAAACCATAGAGTCTCTGTCATCTGTTTCATATTTGGATATTTTTACTGGAAATGGACATTGTAATAACCTATCGCGGTAACTTTAATTCTTCCATAGTCACCTTTCCCTACTTATGTACAAAATGTAGCAATATACCTTTATCACCTGCATATAGTGTTTTTGTCTCTCAGTTAATTCGATACATAAGGGGATGCTCTTCGTATGAACAGTTTTTAAGGCGAGGCATGCTACTGACAAACAAGTTGATAAAACAGGACTATCAACAGTCTCGTTTGAATTCACCTTTTCGTAAGTTCTATGGTCGATACAACGATCTTGTCAGCAAATACAATCTTCCTCTGGGTCGAATGTTGACTGACGTTTTTCATACTAATTGTTAGACCATAATTGATCACCTAGTTGTCTACGGCCTTTTACGCGTGACCGGTCAGCAGAGGATGCTCACTCCTCCTAGGCACCTGATCCTACCTCTATCTTTTTAAAGGTCTGTGTTCTTCTGCTTTGAATTTGTATTTCGTTTTATGGATTTTTGGGATGGTTGACAGTTTTTTATTGTCATTTGTTTAGGCAGCATTTTACTAATATTAAAAATGGATATTGATATTTTTTAGTTCAGTTTCGTCTTTTTCATACACCGTATTTAAACTGGTGATATGCTTATATTCTAATCACTAAAAATATATTGTTTCAATAATAAAAATTGAAACATGACAAAAATGCATATAGTATAACAAATATAATTTATTTTTAAATATAGAATACATAAGTTAGTTTTACAGTGAACACCTTTTCATTACATTTGACTTATAATAAAATCAACAACTTATATAAAGTTTAAATGTTATCTAGATTTTTTAAAGGAAATTGTACAATGATTTATTGCTATCAAAGAATGTGTAAGTATTTTTGCAATATTAATCGTGTTTGATATATAAAAAAATTTTGGTATAAAATGAAATGGAATATACTCATTTTTACAAACAATTGCTTGCATCGCAATTATGCATTTTTTAAATTAGTATTTCACGCAACAAAATTGTTTCTAAAATGTTTTTAAAAAAAAATTAGTTAACAAGGAATTTTTTTCTAGGTGCAAAACTAATTCAAACTGAATTGATACAAACTATCTCGTTCTAACTTTTGATTATATTCGAGTTCTGCTAAATTTCAAAACATATAAGACATATATGTTTTAAGCACTACTCGCATTAAACTAATATTGAGTAATTTTTTGTATGTCCATGTAAATTTACAAAGCTAATTATTATATTTTGTTTAAAGAATAAAAGAAATCAAAAACTTAAAACAAACTAACAGTGCATTGGTAACGTTTCTGAAAATGTTTATCTCAGTGGTGTATAATTTTTTTAAGGCTGACACAAAACCTTTCAACAAGGGGATGCTCTACAACATTGCGTTCAGTGAGGCAAAGACCGACAACCACACCTGTTTTGTTTTTCATGACGTTGACCTGATCCCAGAAAATGACCAGATTGTGTATAATTGCGTAAGAAGTCCGATGCATCGTTCAAGAGCGATCGATTCATTCAACTACAGGTAAGAAATGAAGGCAATTATAAAATTTCAAGTTTCTGCTTCCATAAAAATGATTATTTTGTACAAATTTACCTCAGGTAGAAAAAAAAGCAATACTCCATAGCTATTTTAATTTAATATTTATCTGAATCAGTGTTCCTGTTCAGTGATTTCACTATAACCTGGCGGAGAACCAATTTAAATAAGATAAAAGTGCACACACAGACGAAGAGCTTAAAAAATGCATGTGTGTTGAAACACGTTCATTTTGAATTTCTCCACAGACTTCCCGATAGAAAGTTAATTGGTGGAGTATCCATGTGGAAAAAGGAGGACTTCGAAAAAGTTAATGGATGGTCAAATCTATTTGTGAACTGGGGCGGAGAAGATGATGATATGAGTTATAGGTGTTATTTTTATTAACATATAGACAACATAAATCATAATTAAGGTACCATAAGACGATTTAAATGATGGGAAATGATACAGTAGTTTTTAGCATTTTCTGCCCTATTCAGTCTCATAAAAGAGGTTCGTTCCTCTGTTTTAAGGAAGCCGTGTTAGGTTAGCCCTAATCTAAAATTATGCATTATATATTAATTCTATTTGTTAATTCATATCTAAGAATAATAAATAAACTAAATTAGAAAAAAATTAAGGTAAAATTACACATCAACAGAGGTTAGGAAGGAACTTTATTTTGTGGCGGAAGGATTCAAGAAGATAGAATTTTTTTTATTATAACTCAGTAGTTGTAGAGTTCCGTAGCTTTAACTTCTTTTTTCAATACATACCACATTTCCAGATGGTATTTGCAATGGGATATCATCATGTTGTTCCGAAAAAAAATTGAGCAATTTTTCAATTTTATTATCGACATATTTTGACATATTTAGCTTATATTTCATAAAGTCAAGAACACGTGAACTCCAACTTTTTACTCAAATTGGCGTTTTTCATGACCTATTCCAAACATTTTATAAAAGACCCATGTAATCTTTTTCTGACAAGACTAAATAATTTGAATAAAAATTGAAACGTTTAAATATTGTCATTGCCTGTTGAATCATTCATGACTTAAAATACCGTTTTATCAGTGCAAAAGGTCAATGTCAATTAGTTGATCTTGAAGAAATTGTGAACTTTTCATGATAATTTTAATCTATTTTACGTAGTTTAAATTTGTATTTGATGCAATGGTTTATTCCGAAAAAATAAATTAAACAAGGGAATGCGATTTATGTGCATCTTGCAGATCAAGGCAGAGAGTTAATATTTAATACACCGTAGCGCCGTAAAATTTGTTTTAAATTTTGGTTAAGTGTATGTGTGTGAAGATTCAAAAAATTCTTAAGAAAAAACCTAAAGATTTGAAAGCAAGACCACAAATCCTTAAGTGATCTCTGTGATCTTAGCCATTCATGAAAATTTTAAGACAAAAATAAGCTTGTTTATTTATTTTGTAGAATAATAATGAATAAACTGTCCATATTTCGATTCCGAAATAATGTTGCAAGATACACTATGCTTAAACACAAAAGAACACCGGTTAACACAGCAAGGTAAGTTATTTCGTCGTATTTTATTAGGTACAGAGTACAGTTAAATGTTCATTATTTCGATGTACTCTTCTTGTTTTTTGCTGTCTCGATTTTCTTCATTTTTGCAACTCACTTTCCGTTTTTTTTTTTTCAAGCAACGCTTTGAAGATATGGTAACTTGTTTTTGTTATGGTTACACGAAATGCACTTTAAAAATATTTAAAAATCGCAACGTTCGTGTATATGTTTCGATTTTATTAGCTGGACGTATGACAAATGACCAAACGCTGATACATCTACTCATTATTTACGGCTTTTAAGGGAGTGAAGGACAAAAAAATAGAGTTGTGATAGAATTGTGAACGTATGTGTTTAAAGAGATGATTTCAATCAGAAACTGTTAATCAAGTATCTTTGGTTTGTATGCTTAATACATTTCAGCGATTACATGGCTTAGCAAATTAATAACTGTATTTCCAATTGTCGTATTGGTATTCGACCAAACCATGCATATGCAATTTGTATTTACGTTTTCTCATGCTGCACAAACTTACCGCAGGTAAGTTATTTCTGAGTAAAAATCAAATTATCACCTATATAGAGTTGGAATATGTCATTTATTAAAAATAAAGAAAATATTGAAAGACAACTCCATAAAAACCCCCAAAATTTCAGACTTAAACCTATTCTTACAATACAAAATCGACTTATCCATTCCGATCTCCGAAATTTACAGAGAAAACAAATATTTTTTAAAGAATGTACAACAAATTAAAAAACAACAGAGAGCTGGCACCTACAAATGCCACCAAATACAAATTGTCAAACATGAATTGGCAATTGCATTTCTCCATCTAAGGCGAAAACAATTCTTTTTAACGTGTGCGTCTATGTCAGCTTTATCAACACACTTTGATTTTTGGGAGTTGATTTTAATCAACTCTCCTATGCAGTTACTCAGACAAACCGAAAGTGAAACAGTGTTTGGACCTCAGCACAAATCATTGCTGCTGACAAGACATAGTTCTTGAAAATATTTGATAAATTCGATGTAATGTATTCTAAAGCGTTGTTTTTCAAGGAAACTTATTTATACATACCTTGAAATAGTCAGATTATAAATGGTACGAACAATTTAAATATATTTTGTAGTCGTATGTATTCCTACGCCAGAGTTCAATATAGTCTCGTTCAACTCGACGCTCGTCTGTCTCCGTGAATCCTTGTCGGAGATTTACGGTGTCAGCCGAGCGTTTGGTTGAACGAGACTAAAGTTCAATATTGCTTGGATCCATACAATTTTCGAGAAATATTTTTATTACTGATACATAGTTTGATTGAATTAATTTTATCTTTAAATATTTTATAACATGATTCAGAGGGGGGTTTCTCGATATTCTTGTCGAAAAAGTGAGAAATCCATATTATAAAAATGTGCGTAATTCAAATTAGAAACTACACGTACTTGTCATGCAAAATAACATATCATCGATTTTAAAATAAATAAACATCGACAAAATCAACTCCCGTCAGTTCTTCAGTACTTTAATTCTTTAAAGTGTGTAGACTTGGACCCAGGTGTAACAAAATTGAAAATAAAAAGTGCATTATTTTCCATAGTGTGCTGTAACACTACTTTTGTCTTTTTTGTAGATATCAAATGTTGATGGATAGTCCATGGCGGTTTAAGGTGGATGGACTTTCAACCTTGACCTACATTCCACCTACACGAGAGAACCATCAACTTTATACAAGGATATTAGTGAGGACCTGAAAGTTACAACTTGCAAACAATTTCATGAACTCATTTTGTGATAATCTTGAGAACGAATTAAATGGTCTTTCTTATGTAAATTCTTGATTTGCAGTGAATTCATTCATACATGTACTGTTTTATAATTATCTGGTTGTTGGTATATATGAAAATATTGACAAAAAATCACCAATGATGTTCATATCTAAATGCAGCTGTGCGAATGTTGTTGTGCTCCGTTTTTAAGGTCAAGTAGTTACATGATTGATTTTGCACTCTTATTATAAAAGGTTTTGAACACTGCATTCTTTGATTAAAGAACAAGAGGATAAAATATAACAGAACATAAATTATAAGATTAATTAATAAATATTTAACGTTCATCTTGAAAAATTGTCAATACTGAAAATCAGAAAGAGAAAGATGTAAATTATAATTTGTATTTAAATGTAGGTATGTTCATACTTGTAAGGAAGTTAATCTGCCGTTGTAAAAAAAAAAATTATATCTTACTAGATGGAGTACCTTTGCAACGAAAGATACACTTTTCAATTAATAAATTGAATGGTATAAAGTTATTATTTGAAAAAAAAAGATTGAATACCAATTTTTGTTGGGAAGAAAAGGCAGAACAATGGTATCTATCAATAACAAAAAAGAGTTTTATCTTTTGAAATCGATTTGAAAAAAATTGGCATTTCGAAAACAAATGCTGTGTGTGTATAAATAGGTAGTAAAAAAAAACCATATTCTAGTATAAGCACCAGACACACTATTACCGTTATGAACGAGATCAAAGAAATGCCGCTGCTATTATTATCCAATATTTCATGAACGTCATTGGTACATTAGTAGGCCATAATTACTTATAAGCCTTACACTGGTCCTTTCCTGTTCTTTAACACACTTTAAACAACAAAAAAAAATTCAATTTTCATGTCTGCACTAATGCTAAAAGGGCAAGTTGTTGTTAATTTCACCGAGCTACAATGTTGATTGATTTAACAAACATGACTACTGTAGCCTTTTTAAAGAAATGTAAACATTCTTATTCAATTAAGTATAATCTCTGTTTAAGCACTTTAAGCACTGATCAATAAGCATCAGAATGTGCTTTGAAATGGCGAATCCTGCTTCTAAATATTAGCAAATAGATTGATTATTTTAAGTGTGAATTGGTTGTGCGAGCTTTTCAAGTCGTTTTAAGAACATCTATGAAATATTCAAATCATTTTATGTTTGTAATCTGTACGTGAAACATGGCACGGATAACACATCATATGATGTTTTATCTTTTTATGAATTTTCTATCCTGTAACGCTAGCCAAATTGCGAGTTTTTATGTTGAAAAAACACACGAGTCTCCTAAATCTTCTTGTGTTGAAATCTCAAATATTTTAGGTATTGAGAGGTGCACTGTAAAATGTTTGAATACCATAGCTACCACTTATATGTTTAGCGTCAACAAGAATCAACGCAAATGCTTGTGCTGTCCTGATTTGACTGGAAGCGACATTACAGATCCTGAATGGGAATCATTTATTCCACGTAAGTATTGCGCAATACTATGAAAACAAAATTATCAGGCAATGGCCCTTATCAGAGCATGATCATTATTTTTGTCGAAATTTATTTTTCCGTTTTTAAAGTTTACAGTGCTTCAGTAGGGAATTTCTGTTGGTTCACAAAAACTTGAGATTTAGTCGTCAAGCAAGATACAGAGTTTGCAGTTATTCCTTACGAAAACGAAGCCCAGGTCATGCTTTTGTTTACATTTACAAAATTCTACAAAAATGAATATGACAAACGCTAGGAACTGAATATTTGTGTTCAAAATGAATAAGTATATAGAAAAGAATGAGCTTGAAACAGATCTAGAACTTCTACCGGAATATTAAACTAATGTAAACGAAACCAAGGCACGAGCCTTCTTTACATAGCAAAGCGTTGCGCGCTCTTTATTTTGCTTATACTTCTACGGCTGACATACTCTCAAAGGTTGATCATTAGAAATACATTGCTAAACATTGAATACAATTAGACTTAGGAAAATAAAACAAAATCGTGACCTTGTCTCTTTAAAAGGATTGGGTGGTCTTCGCCAATTTTTGGACTATACAAATGAGTACAGTAAAGCACCTTTATAACGAAGTACCAGAGACATACGATTTTGCTTCATTAGAATCATGATTCGTTATATCCGTCAAGTTTACAACTTGTAATAAAGTCACGGGGAATGAAAATCACTTCGCTTTAAGCGTCAATTCATTATAAGCGCGTTTGCTATTAACGTCTTTTACTGAATATTAAATTAGAATAAAAGTTCTGTATAGAGATACTGGCGAAAAATCGAACTGTAAATCTACAAGGTTAGGATTTTGTTTTAAAAACAACTAAATAAATTTGTAGTTTATTGCGTAAAGATGATTTTTTGATAGCTCTGATGATAAGTTTGTTACAATCAGTGAACAAAAGGCACCCATAACGGAAATACTCTCTTCAAAAAATAAGAACATATAATTGCAATAAAGACGAATGGGCTGCTTTATATATCCTGGTTAACTACAAAGATTTTGTCTCGTTCTGGACTAAAATAATAATGCACTGTTTTTTTGTGTGTTTCATACATGTATAAAGGTAGTGAAAACTGATACATTAAACATCCCGCTTAGCTGTATTCTGCATTGATACATGTAGCTACATATAACTTTATAACCTGTTGTGAAACAAAAACTTTTTTTATAGAACATTCTATATAAATATTTTCGTTCCTCGTTTATTTGGATAAAGTAATCAACTCTGTCGTTATTGTCAGCAACATGTTACAATGTTCATAGTGAGAACAGCCAATCCTTGAATAAACGCAGAGTTTTCACAATTTTTAGATATTTTTGACATCAGCCGGTACAGTCTGCGGAGTCTGCATTTATAGCTGAAGATTTTTCAAGCAAAATCAAAAATTACATTGAAAGCACCTTTCAACTAAATTTAGATAATCAAATTACTATCAATTATGCTACACAGTACACTAAATTTTGTTTTGTTAAGGTCAAGGTTATTATCCTTACGCAGACAAGTTGGTTTAAAGCGATGAAATCGTGAAGCAGATATATGTCACTATTTTGTATGAATTACATTCGGCTAACTTAAGAAATAGATGAAAATAACAATTGCATGTACATGCAGACAAAATATTATACTTACTTTTTTTAACTGTCTTTGTCTGTGATAACATTACGAATCAATTTTGAATCCTGAAACCCAATAACTTCATAAAAAATGAGTGACCCAAAATGGGCGTGTCTTATAGCATAACCGAAAAACGATATTGGCTGCGCTGCGTAGTAATACATAGCATGTGCTGCATAAAAAAGTGGTTTTAAACTAATGTTCTTTTAAAGAGTACAGATTGGAAATAATATAAATTTAAGTAATAAGGATTCATTTTTTGAATATTATGTGGTGATAATTTCGGTCGGAGCAGGGTCGTATCTATCATAAAGCCTTTCGGGCTTTATGGGATTTGACCACGCCCCGACTGAAATTATCACCTCATTATACTCAAAGAATGATTCCTTATTCCTTAAATAAATACCTATATAAAGGCATAAATTTAATATCCACGTAAAATTGCCAGCAGTATTCTCCGTATAAGTATAGTATCTCGCTTTTCGACTGTTGATAACTTTGAAATTTCTGTGTAAGAAAAAGAACGGTAAAACCTACAGCAAACGCAAATCAATAAAGTTCTGTATCTTTTATAGTCTAAATATGTTAAAGAGGTTATGATAGAATAACTCATTACCAAGTTTAAAGGGAAAAAAACAATAACATAGGATATTAATCATTATGAACTGAACTTGAAACTTTGTAAACCATGGACGATGTTAACAAATAATTCTCACTCTAAAACTGATTTGATGATTAATCTAGGCAATATAATCCTAATTAAGATTTCTTAATTGTTTGACTTGTGGTAGATAAGATTTACTGCCTAATGGATAAATACCAACTGAATACACAAAATGTGTTTAAATGACGAGATAAAATTCACAATTTTTTTTTCAGTGACATTAGAATATCTGGTATTAATATATTAATTAAATTGAAATTGATGTTGGCATCCCGGAGAAAACCATTGTCAGCCTCTGCTTCGCGTCGGTTGACAAAGGTTTTCGAGGGGGCATCAATTTTAACTGTTGTCCCCCAAACAGGCACTGTTTATTTTATTATACTGAAAGTCTTAATTTTAAAGAATACATTGCTGCTTTAACATTGTGATATGAATTCTAAGGCGAACCGTACGTGCATAATTTACGCACATGTAACAATTTATTGTGTTACCCGTTCCCAGGTATGTTGCTAACGCTGAGAGTAATACAACGAATTAAAAACTGTGCCTAAACCAATCAGATTTCAGTATTTAACATGAAAGTATAATAACATATTATATGTAACAAAACATCAATGTTCATAATTACTCAAAAAGGCTGAATAATATTGTTAGCTAACTTTATTTGAGTTAGAAAATTCCAGTCACATCATTCATGACAGCCTGGTGGTTGCAAATATATATCTCTGTAGTTTATAATCAACCTTATTATAAACCAAACTTTATGTATGTTAATAAACTTTAAAAAAAAGTAACGTGGAAATTAAACACTATTTTGCATGAAATTTTATTTTGGCCCAAAAACTCAGCAAACACGAAAACCCATTCAGAAAATAAAAATATATTTATATTTTTTTATTGAATTTTATGCTCGTCAATGTTTAAAGTTATTATCGCTATATGTTACAAAAAATAAATAAAAATGCACTGTTGGGTTTTCAACCAAGTTTATAAAGAATAAAAAGAAGATATTTCTAAAAGCTAACGCATAGGGCGACAGAAGCATAATAAACAATGAATTTGATGTGTACAAACAAATCTGGATTATATATCAAAACAATATGCAATTCATGAAATTTTAATACATTAATAATCTTTCAACATTTCACATTGAGGCGGTTTCTAAAGTCTAGTTACATTACTTTATCATATTTTAAATAATCCTAACCACTTTCACTTATCGTTTTAGCTGCGTGCGCAACAGGATATGCTACGTATAACTATACAGATATCCAGATTTGTCTGAAGTACGTTTCGGTACCAGCATCTTATCCAGAAGCAGCAGAGCTTTGTGAAGCTGAGGGAGGAGACCTCATCAGACTCGATAGTCAACTGAAACACGATATCATGACGGACTATCTAGGTAGACTTTAAACCGAAAAAAACTCATAATCGGCATGTACTATTTGCATGCTTCTTTGTTTTAATCTCTGAGAAAAATGTTTAAAAAGCATTTTCGTCGTGCCTATGATGTACAGTAGTAAAGGCTGAAAAGGTTAGTATATGTTAATTTATCTTTTACAAATATTGTTCAACCTTCAAGTTCTAAAAAATGCCGTTTTTTCTGTCTGTATGTGCTCGAATGTATCTTACTGGCATTCTTTTTATCTTTTACCAGTTCCCATCGCTAATGGTTCGACAATTGATGTTTGGATTCAAGGAGAAAAATATGCAGGTGGTTATATTTTCCACGATGGATCTCCATTTCCTACTGACTTTGGAACTGGAACTTTCTGTCCTGTTGAATTGAATTCCGATCCAAATGAAATACGATTTAGGGCACATGGATCAACCACGTTTAAATGCTGGGATAGAGCTCAACATCATCTTTACAGCTACCTGTGCGAATACTATCGTCGATTTACCATTTGAAAAAAAAATATGTACATTTTATCGGAGCATTTAAGTAGATCAACATCAATTTAATATATATTGAATTTTATAAAATGTTTTGGCAAAAGATCTTTGTAATTATATCTCACAATACGAGTGTAACCTTTAGTGTAATCTTTTGTGTGGGCTTTTAATTTTAAAAGGCATACTAGTATATAAAATACTCAAACTGATATATCACACCTTTTTTGTTCTTGAATTCTTGATTTTTTTTTAGTAAATGACGGTAAAGATAAATTAATAATGAACGATAGTTTGAAGCATTCTTAGCTGATTATCATATAACGAACTGGCTATAAACGTATCACGTCTGTAAGAAAAATTGAATTTAAATAGAAAAAGCTGCAGAACGTTCACATACTTATTAAGTGGGTTACTAGCAGGATCAAATAATTTGAATGCGTATTTATGTACAAGTATCGAAAAAATCAATATTAAAGTTGTTGTAATTTGCATATTTTATGTAGAATGAGGTTTACAATACACTGTCTCTATTTTCAACGTCGTCCTGTTGTATGTTAACACCATCTGATTTTAAGTTTTGAATATACTTTCTGGTAGATAATCATCAAGTTTATTGCTCCCACTCTCATCAAAGATTCTTAGGATATAAACACGTTGTTGTTGATTCAATTGACTCAGAACATGTACGTGCATGTAAACAGCAATCAATATTCACTAACAATTTTATAAAAAAAAAATGATTTACAAGAGAAAGCAAGAATACATATGATTATGGGCGTTCCAATACAAACCTTAAAGGCATGTTTTTGCCGTATTTATATTTTCTTCAAACAAAACGAAGTAACATGCATATTCAAAAATCAATTTTGTTCTAACAATGTGTTAGTTTTTTCCTAATTGAAATTTTCTATATCTCTGACGTTCGAGACCTTCCTTCTACATTTTCATATCGTCTATATTTGTTTCCATGTGAATTTAAGTAGTCCGAGTATGGTTCTAGGTCACAATCAGGATTTCACAATTATATTGGCTGCCTTTTACATAACGTTTTAGATATCCGGTATTGATTTTGCTCTCTATCGCTCTTGTTAACATTTTTGATTATAAGGAATCAGTATTGCATGCATTAAGTGAGAGATGTTAACATGTGGTGTAAAGAAACGGGAACACGTAAAAAGAAAAATGAAACACGACATTTCATAGGATAATGATGCACCGATTAACCACATGAGGATTTATATAGAGGGTAATCAGGTTCAAAAATCCAGACATGTAAACTTTTAAATCCGAATACACAATCGTGTTGATGTGTGAGCCTGAGTATGAATATGTGTAATTCTGATCGTGTAACTTATAACACTCGGGCATAAACACGTGTAAGATTTGACTCAGTTCCTTCGCATGATGCACATTTTGCAACTTTATTGTTTACATTAGTTAATTAAACCTTCAACTTTGCACACTTTCAATTCGTAGTTTCTACATTTGTAACTTCAGGCTTGGCAATAGCCAAAAAATCAGACATGATACAAATTGACAAATGTAAAGTCTACAAGTTTGTCGAATTTTGACATGACCTTATATGGCAACTGCCTTGCTGCGGTAAAAGGCATGTCGTATCCGCTGGAATGGACGAAAAAAATAAACATAATATACAGGTAAACTGTTGCAATAAGCTTTGATGAACGACACCTTTTCTATCGAAAACACCGGTATTATTTTTATAAAATAATTTGAGGTATGATTGAAACTGGACTAAACTGGAAGAGGTTCATGTAGAAAAAAAATCGTTGACGATGTGACGAATGGGCTAATTTCCGTAATATAATTCTCATGGTATCATAAAAGGAAATGCCTAATATCTTATTTCTCTAAAAAAAATGACATGTAATTTAAACTGTAATATAAGTTAATGCGTATTCTTTTCTAGAAATGAGACAGCTCGAGAAATTTCCTAAGGGGGTAAAATTATTTTGAGCGGCATGGGGTTCGAAGACCGCCGTGAGGTCCCATTAACTCCAATTTGCTTCTGATTTCTAAGAATTTTAAGACAGAATTTTTAACCAGGTTTCCGATTATTGAAATAGTATACATGGTGGGCGGACGAGTGGCTGTCAAATAGGTACCCTTATTGTACGATTACTTCTCGAACAATTTTCAAGATAGGAAGTTGTTCTTTTGCAGATCAATTATAAATACATCAGAGGTATGCATATTGCTAGGAATCTGATTTTTGATAATTTATGAAAAAATATCAGCTGTTCAACTTAATCATTTTTGGACAAAAACATTGCCTATAGAGTACCCCATTTCTTATAGGTATAGTAGCTAATAGGTAGTATTTATCAATTCAGGATTGACAAATGGATTATAGATATTGTTCACACAAAAGAAAACACGGTTTGCTGTCATATTGACAGCTTTACATTTTTTATGTTTCTGAATTAGTTAGAATAAACGAACGGTAATTTTTTGCGGGAAAATGTATGTTACTTTACATGTATTTATACTTTTTTTTTTGTGTAAGTGAAAGTTTTTCCTATGGGAGGTACTGTAGCTCCCAGGTCGTCCATCCGAATTTTTTCAGACCGGGAGCTACAAAACTGCAACTAGTTCACAAGTGGCTGTAAAGCTGTATCATAATAGCTCTCCAGAAAATTTTTATCAACCAACTTCACAAAGTGAGTCTGTATTGAACCGACATTCAGGACGTCATACTCATATCCCGTAATAATTGCTTGAAATAATTTTAAAAAATGCCAATTTTTACCTGCATGAAAGGTTTTTTTCCCTAAATATTGCCGATAATGCAAAAAAAACATTTCTTAAAATAATTAATACACATTTTAATTTCACGACAGTTAACTTTATCTTTGGAATTTTTTTTTTTTTTAAAGAGGGTGTCGCTTCTTATGTCTCATATTAATGTAGGGGGGATCTTGTCACAAATATGTGGTACCGATAAGGATGCATGCATTTGGAGATATTTTCTTAATTCAACCGAAGCCTATACTTTAACAATTTGTTGCATGCACTCTAATAACAGTGGCGTCGGAAGCAAATTGAAAGGGGGGGGGGGGGGGGCTAAACTAATCATCAGAAATTTTGACAAGAATTCCCTAAATCATGAAAATCCTAATCCGTGGGGAGGGTATACCTTTAACTCCAATCTTACCTGCTCAATTTTTCCCCAAAATCATGAAATTCCTAATCCGTGGGGGTGGGGTGGGGGGGGGGGGGGGGGGGGGGGAGGGGGGAATAATACCAACTATGACTCCAATTTTCAATATCACTATTAATATTTCATTCCCTTTAAGGTCTTTTAAGGAACAATTTTGTTTGTTGCGAGGAAAAATTGGGTGGGGGGGCTGAACCCTCCCTGATGCTATGTTCCTAATGTTTAGGTCTAACTTTGCGAAAAAAAAGGAGTGTGTCGGGGCTAAGCCCCCCCCCCCCCCCCTCCCAGCTCCCCCTTCCCCGGTTTCGACGCCTATGAATAAAAATGCGTTTACATCTTTATCCACGTGGATTCAAACAAAGTCATTAAATGTAATTTTTTTTCAGTTCTAAGAGGATATCTGAAGCCGATCGAATTCTTCACTCGCATCTTTTATACATTCTCTAGATAAAATGTACACCAATCTCATAATTTAATTTTCCGAAAAATGATACTTTGTATGAAATGTTGTTATCCAGAGATAATATGATTATAGGCCTACCTAATATTTTTTTTATTTATTCCGTCCCTATTCCGGCGATTACGGCATGCCTTTACCTGCAGCTAACCTTTTTCTATCAGTGACGTCACTGTTTCCATATATGGTCATGTCAAAATTCGACAAACTTGTACACTTTACATTTGTCAATTCGTAACATGTCAGCCGTGATATTTCAGAAAAAGGAAATACAAATACAGAAATTACAGATGGAAGGTGTGTAATATAGTAGTAGGTAACATGTAAATAACAAACAGCATTTTACAGCTGCAATTTAGCATCTGTAGGGAAAACTAGATTGAAGGTCTGTGGGGTCAACTCTAAAGTGTTTATCCCTGAGTTGTTTAGGTTATACGATCAAAATTACACTCATTCATACTCCGGCTCACACATCAACACGATTGCATATTCGGATTTACAAGTTTACATGTCTGGATTTTTGAACAGGATTACCCTCAATAGATTTAAGGTATTAATATGTTTTACGGTGCGACCGTTGGGGCGAGCACAGCATGTGATCAGACAATGAATTATAATAAATCAATAAATTAAATTAACTTCGTGAAATTTGAATGCAAAAAAATAAAACATACCTGTACCTATTTTTCAGTAAATTTTCATTATTCATAGTTTATAAGATTTCTTATGATTTATTTATTTATATGTAGAACAGTAGTTTAATCTCGGATACAATGTTGTTAAATGATAAAGATTTTAATATATAAATATTTATTGCACTGTATCTCCTCTTTTAAAGTGACTGTAACGTCAGTTCATTCCTTTTTTTGCAGTAGACATTGTTTCTTAAACTTACATATAAAACTTGACTCATCATAGAGCTCCCCCCCCCCCATGCTAAAAAAATATTTCATTTTTGTCAATTTATACATAGAAAATCGACTTACCATGGATTTCCCCCTCCACTTTTTAAAAAAAAAATTAATGTTTAATTTTATTTTTAACTTGCTCCATTGGTTGAAAATTTTTGAAAGAATTATTTTCAAACATGTATACAATCATTTACATTCGCAGAATCTCTTTTACAAATATCAAGCAGGTTTTTTACCAGGTCATTCTACAATGTATCAACTATTAGAAATATACCACTCGATTGTTAAAAGTATTGATGAAGGCAAATTTTGTTGTATGGTGTTTTGTGATCTTTCAAAAGCGTTTGATCGAGTATGGCACAAAGGTCTAATTTACAAATTAAATATGTATGGAATTAGTGGAAACATGCTGGATTGGTTTGAGAGTTATTTAAGCAACAGAACACAAAAAGTTATGTATAGAAATATTTTTTCTTCCGTAGGCCATGTTAAAGCTGGTGTTCCTCAGGGCTCAGTACTTGGGCCATTATTATTTTTATTGTATGTAAATGATGTAGCTGAAAATATGATATCTGTATGTAGATTATATGCTGATGACAACTCTTTACAACAATGTTCAGATAATATTAATGTTATTGAACAAAATCTTAATCATGACCTCAGAATATTAGATGAATGGTCAAAAAAATGGTTGTTGAAATTCAATCCACAGAAAACCAAAGCTGTATTTTTCCATTTGAAAAATGTACATCATTTTCCTAATTTATTTTTTGAAAATTGTCAATTGGAATATGTTACTGAACATAAACATCTTGGTATACAGTTATCTTCAAACTTAAGTTGGTCAGAACATATTGATAACATTGTTAAAAAAGCTTACAAAAAACTGGGGTTACTTAAAAAGCTAAAATTTTCTGTTTCAAGGGATATTCTATCACAAATGTATGTATCTTTTATTAGACCACAATTGGAATATGCTGCCGAAGTTTGGGCTGGTTGCACACAGATGGACATAGAAAAATTGGAAAAGGTTCAATTAAATGCCGCAAGAATAGTAACTGGGCTCACAAGTTTTGCTTCAAGAAACTCAATTTATTTTGAAACAGGTTGGGAACCTTTGGAACACAGAAGAAATAGAGCTAAATTAATAACTATGTACAAAATGCACAATAACTTAGTACCTACTTACATACAAAACATTGTACCATATACAAGAGGCAGTGTTTCAAGGTACACAACTAGAAACTCTCTTGATTATTCTGTTCCAAAATTTAGATTAGAACTATTTAATAAATCATTTATTCCTGATACTGTCAGAAGATGGAATGCCCTAAGTCTTAATACAAAGGAGGCAACCTCTATTAAAATATTCAAAAAATGTTTATACAATGATACGGTAAAGCCAGAGAAACATCTTTCATTTGGAAAAAGATTTTTAAACATAACACATACACGTTTGAGACACAACTGTATTTTAAATTCTGACTTATTCCGCTGTAACTTAATAGCCAGTCCAAACTGTTCGTGTGGTTTATCAGAAGATGCATACCATTTGTTTTTTGTCTGTAAAAAGTATACAAGCGCTCGGAATTCTCTAATGAATAAGCTATTGACATTAAGTTACGTACACATTATAGATGCACATTTATTATTATGGGGGGATGATTCGTTGACAAATATACAAAACACTGAAATTTTCAAGACAGTACAAATTTTTTTGAGTGAATGTGGTCGTTTTTCAAAAAATGTTTGAATTTATAAGGTGATATTATATATGCAGTAGATTGTTTATTTATGTATATTATGTTTATCCATGTATATTTATGTGTATTCAATATTTCAATATATTTAATGTATGGCAATATTTATAAAATTTCATTACTAGGAGAGGACTATCTAAGTTTTAGAACTTGTGTCTTATCCTTTTGATTTATTCAATAAAATATGTTCAATTCAAATTCAATTCAAATTCATACGTTTCAGGAAATAACCGTATCTTCAGTGAATAAAATAAATGTGAGCATTCATCCAAATGAGTGCAATTTACAACTGTTTCCTGTATCTAAAGAAATGTCCCTATTCGTCAGCTGTTCTTTAGCTTTGCCTATGCAAGATTTTAAGAGGATTTTGGTCATTTCAGCAGATTTACAATATCTTTGGTTAGAGCAATTTTCCCTTATCAGTGCTTGTGACGTCAAAGCTGACGTTGGTTAAGTGTCGTCTTACTCTTTAAAACTCCACTGAGAAATAAAAGTATGCGAAGTATACTGTTTTATTTACTTAAAAAGCATGATGTTCTTAAAATTACACATCTTATAAGCTTTTCAAAGCTTTTTTACTTTGATTCTCGGGAGAACGTGAGGTTGGAAACCATTGGTACTATGAATTGTGGGTCAAAATTTACTGACGCCGAAAAAATCTATCGGATCAATGTGTAAACCTTTGTGACGTCACTCGATTATTTTTGATTGAGAGTGTACTGAGGTGAACTTTAGAGGTAGCATTGCTGTATGTCGTATACATCGTTATTGTTTTTATATTGTATCGCTGATTTTCGTGAGAGTGTGAAGTGATAAAAATTGCCATGATTACAGGGAACTACTGGAACGATTAAAACAATGCATTACTGGTCCGATTTACTGACGCCAAAAAAATCCGTTGAATGAATGTGCAACTAGTCGGAATTTTCTATTCACACACGCCTTGCTAGTAGAGCTCGCTTCGCTCCGGCGCTGCACGCCGGCGAGCTGCGCTTGCTATAAGTCACACAGCTACTTTGAGGCCTACATTTACTCTATAGTTGATAGCTAGCAAGTTGAAGCCCACAAAAGGGTAAATAGATATAGGTGAAGATTTCATTTTTTTCCTTACTTTTGAAGTTTGATTTGGTGTATCATTTTAATTAATATGCTGTAAACCAACTCTTATTTGCCAGCGAGAAATTTTCGTTAAGTTCGCTAGAGCCTCAGCGTCGCGAATATTTCTCGCCGCGAACCAGCCCTTGTCGTATGTTTGTAATAACGACATTGGGCTGCATTTTTCAAAAGAACTTACGACAAAGTCGTAAATTTTTACATTCTCATAAAATGATCTTTAGAGAATAAAATTACATAAAACCATTTATTTAAAAATATTTCTATTCCCATTGAAGATCAGAATTCAGCAGTTTTTAATAAAGTTATAATGGTTACCTCTATGGTACATTTTGTCAGGGTCCACCTGTTAAGAGTTTTACTCAATTTTGAACGTGATTTTAATTTACCATTCCGTTCATGCTTTTGTGTTCACTGCAAATTCCTTGGTAAATTAAAGTATTACTTTGGATATTGCATCATTTTTAATGACCTTCAAGTATTTGAGAATGTTCTTTTTAAGACAATTAATTATGCGTTATTTTGACCTTGTTGTTTGGATTTCAATTATGTTATAACTAATTACATTTGTCTCGTTGTCTCTCGGGGAGTGTAGGTCTTTTTCCGTATACGAGTAAACTTCTTTTGATAGATGTGCCTTGAAATTTGTTGAAATAGTACGCAGTTAAAATTCACGAATCTCTGGGTTTTCTTGCATGTCTGATGCATTTGCCTTTTAAAAATTGATGAGGTGTGTGCGTCCCCTCTGTGTAAATAATAAAGGACTAAAGCCAGAAACTATGAAAATCGGCCCTGTTCCCAAACTTAGTCATATTTTGTGAGATTAATGGTCACAATATTTGCTTCCTACAATAATTTACCTTTTGTCGATATCTCTATTCGTTTCATAATTACAAGCCTCTAAACATACCATGAAATTCTGCGCTCTGACGTCGTGACGCCATGGCGACTGTCATGAATATTAACTTGGTTTGGAAGTGGATAAAAACATAAAAGGTTGATTAAATTAGAAAAATCTTTCAAAATAATTTTGTTGAAATTAGATTTGATTTTATTCATAAATACAACAATAACATTGAAAAATAATATTCATGTACATATCAATAATTTTATCTTGTGTGTCATTGGATGTATTATAAATGACGATTATTTACAGATTCTTGTACAGCATATACACCCATTATTATCATTATATAAGTTAATTACAATTTAAAAAAAAAATGAAATACACAAGAAAACAAATCTAAATCCAATTATCATAAGATAAATATTTTCGATTCAATTAATAAATATATCAAGAATAAAGAAAAGACATATGAGTAGTAAAACAGTCAGATAAATGTAATTCTAAGTAAATAAGTTATGTATTTAAAAGTTATGTACTTGATAAAAATTTAAAACTCTTAAATCTAATGAAAAAGAGAGCAGGAACAATTTCAATTAATAATAAATACATACATCTAGACAAAAAATACAGTACTTTATATTTATCATTGGATTCAGTTCATTGCCTCTCTCTCTCTCTCTCTCTCTCTCTCTCTCTCTCTCTCTCTCTCAAATTCATCACACTACTACATGTACAGCATTTCAATACAATGGAATTCTAAACATTATATAATTAATATCCTCAAAACAACAACAACAAAAACTCACACAAACAAGAACAAGTAATTAAAAGATCAAAATACGAACTGTCGGTAACTTAACAGTTTCATCTTATATATACAGAGCAATGGTAATATGGCTAAGACAATTATGATATTAACTACCACAACCAGTAACTGTTCATTCCTCGGGTACACTGTCACAACTGCTCGCATCACTGTCAGACTCATCAACGGGAGGTGGAATGTCTGCTGTATCAAGAACATGCTCACCCCAATCACGCACACCGTACTTCCCTCCCTCATGTCTTCCTTTTGACAGGTACCAAATGATGGCCGCTATATGGGAGCACATACCCACTACTCTGGCACCTGCCCTGCATGTACAGTACCATGCATCTACCGAACAGTCAGAGAACTCAATACAGACCAAGTACTGTTTTGATGATGTGTGGCGACTCTGAATCTTTACCCGCAGTAGCCTGTCATTATCCTTATGGAACCAAATGTCACAGTCCCCATCAATATGCTCTTGGATATAGCTGCGAGAAAGCTTCAGTTGATAGGTCCCGCAAGTCAAGTTCCGTAACTGCTCCTCGTCCAGGGTGGGAAAGTTCTCTATTCCACACTCGGGGACTGGCTGCCACTGAGTTGGCCTTCTGTTTAGACCATTATCTTCAACCAATCGTTGGAGATTATTTACCTGTTAAAAACACAATTAAGCAGTCCATTAAATTTTACATTTCATATTAAATTCACATATCTTATTTTATTTACTTATGTGGGATAAGCTCGGTAAAATGTTAAACGATTTATAAAATATGTCTCCTTTTTCAGTGTTGATTAAGTACCCGGATTAGTCGTACCTGTTTAGACAGATAAAGCATTTTTGCTGCGTCTGCCTCGTCTTCCTCTATACTGTGACTTTTGCTCAGAGGTGGGAAGAACTTATTTGACAGGGCGCATACAATTCTGACATAATCTCCAACGAAAGGGATCTGATTTGTAGGGAGGGTACGGTCCAAATATCGCCACCTTTTGATTCTGGCATTGGATGACTCAACTACCCATCTTATCTGTTCAAGGATAAAATCAGAGATACAATTTTTATCAGTAGTTGTATATAAAACATGGTGCATTGATAATATTTCTTTTTTTTTCAGATTTCTTACCTTTGTAACAAGTCTGCTCTTATTGGCATCACTAGTGCTCATCTGTTTTTGTCCCTTCTCTAAAAATCGAGGCATTTCTGCTTGAATGCCTAAATCTTCAAGCAGGGGCAAAGCATCTCTAAATCCTCTGTCAACGATGAAAATGTCGTCTTCACTTAGCCAATTCTTGATGTCCTCTGCATTTGTTTTCATGATATGTTCAAGGATTGACGCATCGTTGTTTTTATGGTCTGCTAGGTATGGTCCTTGAATCGAGACAAAATAGCCTGTGGTTGTCACGATTACCATGGGTTTGATGAGCGACCTTCCTTTGTGGATGCTGTAATCTTGAGCGGCGTTGGTATCTGAAGTTGTTGCTCTTGGCGGTGTATATATAGGTTCCATCTAAAACCAGTATGGCCTGACTCTTGTCTATGTCGCCGAACAATGTTTGGGCTAGATGGCGAGTGTGGTCGTTGATTACATCTCCTCTTGTGATGTGTTCAAATCCAAGATTATATGGGACAAAACAAGTCATCATCGCCTTTCTAACAGCACTGATTGCTCTTCTTAAACTGGAATTTGAAGTACGAAATAAAGTTGACAGTATTTGATTTGATAATCCAGATTTCAACTTGCATAAAAATATGGCTGTAGATTTTCGTAAACTTCTAGATGGTGTCTGTTTAACATGATCTTTCAAACAGTCACAAAGAGTTTGGAAATTGTCCATACTAAGTCCAAGCAGAGATAGACAATCAGAATCTGTAAGAGTTTGTAGATCATCAAAGTCAAGATGGGTTTGTTCATTTCTTTGGCATAGAACGCGCATGTGCTGCAGTAAACTAAGGATGGCGGTTCTGTTGACAAATGCATGATCTGTTGTTGGAAGTTGTTCTATGGCTGCACTTGTTAAAAGTCCATCTTTCACATGTGCGGGACAGCATCTATTTCCAGATGGAATCAAAACATTGTGTTGAATAAACACGGCTGTGCGACACTCTGGGGATATAACAACAAGTTTTGGTCCAGGCTTTTTACAAACGATGCAATATGCATGAGTCTTTGCTGTGGAAAGAAGTTGCAAGGATACTGAAGGTGGACTAGATAACTGTCTGCTGTCACTTGTTTGAGAAGATAAACTCACAGATTGTTGAGTTTCAGTGGGTTTATGGCATGACTTTTCTCTGCAATATATGTTCCTACACTTACTGCAGATGACTGAATTTTCTTTTCCTTCCAACAGAAATTTTTTCTTCAGATATTTTCTTATGCTTTTGTCGATGTGGCGTCTTTCCTTAGGTTTTGTTCGTTTTGAACACAAAACACAATTGAAGTACTCCGTTTTGTGTCCTGGCATTATCTGTAAAATAATAACAAAATGGGTACCAGTAACTCATTTATAAGTTATATTTCATAATATTTTCTACAGTAATGTTGCGTTTATAAACTGGCTTTATATCATGTGCATTTAACATTAGAATTATTCTGGAGCTAAATAGTTATAATTGTTCTTCAGTATGTCGTATAGACAATTTAAATCACATCAAACTGAACTAAAAAAAATTTATCTTTTATAATTTCAGTTAACGTTACAGTAAGTGCAATGCGAATTGCACATATTCATTGGGGAAATCTGAATTTAATCATTAATTCATATTCAAGCTTAAACATTTATTTGTGATGATCTCACAAAGCATTATTTACTTATCAGTTGATGACTTACATTTCCTCTTATATATCTAATCTGTTATTGTTCTCTAGTGTAATAGTTAAATGTACATGTAATATACATATATATACCTTGTGTGCATAAAATACATTAGCTTTAATTAAACCAGGATCTTCATCTGAATGAACTTTGAATTGTTTACAAGCAGGACATTTCGATTTTGATATCACCACTTTGGATCCACCTCTGGATATTTATAATTTGTTTGATTAGAAAAATACTAACTTGAAAATATTATAATATGCAATTTAGATATAAACCTTATTCAGATTTCCCCATTCTTAATTATGTTATAATGTATATAAATAACAAATTATTGTGTTAATTTGTTTTATTGATTATCATTTTTTGGAAGGTGATAAGAAATGCTGAAAATATATACAAAAAATCATCGCAAAAAAAGTTTATTTCCAAGAAAGGTAACTCTCAAAATTAGGGGCTGTCAACATTCCACAACAATAATATTATGTAATTTCCCATATCTATAAAACAATTAATTTGTTAGCCTTGAAGGCACTTATTATGCAGATTCATATTATCTGAACTTTTAAAATATGTTACATGCTATCCATGATACTGTCCTTGTGAGAAAGGCTTCATACAATATAGCAAATCCGGGTGCTGATGGGCTCAGTAATAAACAAAAGCAATAACTTTGATTAAATAAGTCAATATTAACTAGGTACTAGTTTGATTCGACCTTCTAAATTGTGTATTGCATTTGACGCTTCGTGATATAGTTCAGACACAAGCCGAAAATGGCGCCATGCAAAAGAAACCGCGCCGCAGACGACAGCAGCAGTATTCATTTCACCTTAAATATCGCTGTCAATAGTTTTCCTCTACGTTTAATAAAAAGAAACAAATACTTACCACGCCAATATCTCATAATTTCACATCTTGTTTTCAGGGGGTAATAGGTTGTTGGTTTGACAGATCCATCGTTGTGTTGACAGTGAATATCTATTTTTAGCATACTGGAAAATCCCTTTTTAATGTGGTAACTCGTTCGTCGGAATCAATGCGAATAAGAGATTCGAATTTTTATTTTTACGTTAAAACACAAGAATTCTACGATATCCAAGAGTTTAACTATTTGAAATGGGGGATAAATTCAATTAATATTGTCTTAACAAGTATAAAACGCAAATCCGGATTGCGTCAATGTATTCAAAAATAGTTAAATAAAGTATGGCGCCACACTTAAACCAACACAAAACCGATTAATTATTATTCGATTTTCATCAATGTATCTCTATGTAAAATTTTATTTTGGTTTAAGGTTGGCGCCTATATGAAATCAATAAAAATAACTGAGCGTATCTGTAAAAATTGGCCGATTTTACCATATACCGTGTCCGGTTTTAGCTCATATAAAAGCGTCCGTGGTGTTTCCCGAAAAATTTTCGAGGCGGAAATGTAAAGACAAATGTGTCATGAGTAACTGACAACAAATTGGCTTCAAAGTAATGAAGTTTGATTTTTACGGATATACAGGGCCAAAATCATACATATTTGGCTTTAGTTCTTTGTAAATGTATGAATATATTAAATGATATCGATCATTTTTTTTTAATTGCATGTCTTTGTAAACATTTGCGTCAATGATTTTTTTCTGAGATGAAAAACAAGAATTTTAAGTGTCTGCAACATTCATTTAAGAAAAAAAAAATCAAGGAGTTTATTTCTTATGGCGTTGAAAGCTATAGAATTGTCGTTTCGAAAGAGGTAAAAAACTTGTTTGGCGAATTTTAATTTCAACGTTATAAAGTTGGTGTGATTCAGTCTTTAATCGGGAATGTCGGAAGATGGCATTGCACCCTTCTTGCATCCGGTTATTTGTTTGTAATTTGTTTCACTGAACTCACTGAATTCAACTGTTTCCCAAAAAGCATTTCAATATGAAGATAAGATATTTATTCACTGGATAAAGAATATCACAGTGACTGTGGTTTGCTAGCGTTTTTGTTCATGTATAATTATTGACAGTGGTGATAGTTTGCCGATTTTAATGTTTATATAATAACTAACTACACCAAAAAAATAGTAACACCTAGTATGCTGGAATGTTGAAAATCTTAACTTGAGAAAATCGCTAGTAACCTAGATGTAAGTTTATTGTCTTTGCACTATGGGGATGAGAAAGTATTCGCATTATGCGACAAATTTTTGTTTCTGTGAAATAATTGGGCGACCAGGCGGTAATGTTTATTGCTGCAGAGGCAGGTTTGAAGGGCGTTTCGTACTTTAACTTTGTTTCCGTGTTTTTTTTACTGGGTAACATATATTTGAGTGTCAGTTGTCGAGTTATAAACAGGAAATAGAGCTCATAATTCTTTTATTATGTAAACAAGGATCAGATCTTTTTTATTACTACTTTGAATGTTGAAAAGAAAGTTTCTGGTTGGACTGACACTCATATTCGGCTAATCATTAAAAATGCATTTTTTCTAAAGCATTGTAGATAAATAAAAAAAGCAAAAAATATAACTTGACCAAAAATCGTGATTATGCCACTTTAAATGTTGCTGTTGTGTGGAGTTGGAGAGGAATAAAAAATACTCCTGGTGATTGATTTAAATATACATTGAGTGCATATGTCTGTAAGTTGATCAACCACGTTATCAAATATTTAGATATAATATATGACAGGCTTGGCTTTTTGATGTCATTATTTTGTATATTTGCTGTTCGTCAGTGCACTTTCATGTGTTGAAAAAAATTGACCTGGTCAATTTACATTGTTAAGTTTAATGACGGTAAAATTTATTCAAATTTAATCATACATTTTTTCGATTCCGCTAATCGCTCACTACCGCTATCCCGAGTGAATGCCCTTGAATCGCTATGCGGCGATATCGTCGATATGCAGCGAAGTAGTTCCGGTTTCACTTTGATCATAACAAACTTAATCTAATTTTAGCGATTACAAGTTTTAGGACTTACCATTGACGAAGAGGTCAGTGTTATTTATATAGTTTTGGATACATGCCTATAATTAAACTTCATATCATACTGAATATAAATATACGCATACATATGAACAGCAAGCATAACGTAAATATTTGCTGAATGACATAGCAAAAATTGCATCTAACAATCGAAATTGCGGTATGATCTTGGATAAAACGGTTTGATGATGTAATTAAGCTTTTGAAGAATTTCTTTGGTAATGCAAACTTTTTAACGCGCTTAGGGGTGTAACTAGTTAAGAATTTATCATGCAAACACTGGCAAAGGGGGAGGGGTACATATATGCTAATGTTTCAAATAAAAGTTACAAAACTTAAATATTTTTCAGGTCATTATGGAAAACAAAATGTGTAGTGGTGGGAAGATATACTGTGTTCTTTGCTCAAACAGTCAAGGGCAAATTCTTGAAAATGGCACCGAATTTTCACTGCATTGCCTGTCTGGAGGTTCAAGTAAAGAGGAGATAAAGCGGCGCTCAATTTGGATTCAGAGAATAAAACTAGTTAGGCCAAATGCTCCAATTTCCTCTAATACAAGACTTTGTACCCTTCATTTTGAAGGTAATACCTGTACTCAATTTTCAGTGCCTATTCATATGGACCTTTCTAAACCAAAAAAAAAGAAAGCTCTTCACGTCGTCCCCTTTTTCGAAAAAATTTGAATGAAAATAATTACAGTGGAAAGTTTGACAATAACTCTAATGATGATAATGATGACAGAACTATTATTCCTAGCATTACAATAACAAGTAAAACTCAGGATGTTTCAACCCAGTCGTCTGTTCTGAATACCAATATGTCAACACAGACTAATAGTACAAATACCCATGAACAGCAAGAAAGAGGAACTCAAACACATCTATCCAAATTTGTGCCTGAAGATTTTGAAAACAATGATGACAAAACACGTTATTACACTGGATTTCCAAACTTTGCAACATTTACATTAATTTTTAACTTATTGTTACAACATGGGGCAGATAAATTGACATACTGGGAAGGTCAAAAGAGAACTACAGAAAAAGAAGACAGAAGACATGTCAATGAATTTATTTCGAAACCATGAAGGAAAAGAAAATTTCGTCCAATTGATGAGTTTTATTTAGTTTGTTTACGATTCCGATTAGGTTTATTACAAGAAAGTTAAGCAGATCTTTTTGGAATTTCAATATTGTCGGTATCAAGAATTATTAACACATGGATTGATTTTATGTATGATCATATGAAAGGGCTTATTCCCTGGCCCACTAGGGAACAAATATTAGCAAATTTGCCGAAAAGCGTCATTAGAGTTTGAATTTTACAGTGTTTAATTACAAGTACATGTCTATAGTCTGTCCCAAGATATTTTTGCCACATATTTTGTTAAATTATTCAATATTTATAAAAACCTCTTGATTCAGACAAAGTTCAATCAATGGTATCAAAAAATCAAAAAAAGATTTATCATTTGAACCCCCCTCTAGCTTGTCAGGTTTCAAAACACAGCTAAATATACGGTAGAAAGTCTACGGGGGGTTTGCATTGAATCATAACTAAGCCCGGATGATAACGTTGAAAAATTGTGCGAAGAATTCCAAGTGACTTCCGAATGAAGTAAAGATATCAACATTCCCAATTATGAATCTCCATAAGAAATCTGTTTACCTTCCTTTAAATTTTTACGAGGGAAAAATGATATTGTGTGAAATGAATTTATTTTGGAAATTTTCCCGTTCATTGATTTCAATTGCACTTCTTTCACAGCCATGTGTATAATTATTAAAAATCGTCCAAATGTGCAGCATAAATATCGTGGGACAGACTAACATGTCATTCAATTATACAATTTCAATCCACGTTTAACTCTCCCTGTAAATAGTTCTGCAGTTAAGAAATGAGAATAGAAATATTTCAGTTTAAAAAAAAAATTGGTTTCCCAGAACTGGGCATTAAAATCAATTCCTTCAATTGACATTCCTTTCTTCGTCCAGATTGTGAAATCTGCCCATTTAATCTCGAGTACAGCGAGCTGTCTAATAACCTGATAATAGTAATCGTGTGTTCTTTTTAACAATAATTTTCCAATATCACTAAGCTCCGCAAAGACGTTTTTATTCGAAGAACATTATTCAGGTTCCTTATTTCTCCGGCACTTTATTTCCAATATTCCTACTCCGCATTTCGAACATGATATGACTCCATCAAAAAGGAAATTGTGAGGAAATAATAAGACCAACATTCTTTACTGAAACATTCCCACCACATTTTTTATGATGTTGTTCTGCATAGCATCTGCGGGCCTTCGCGTCATATTTTCGTCCATGATGCAAGCTTGGGACAGTTGCTGGTGGTAACCTGTATGAACGTAAATGCCTAATGAAGTTGTCTGGGGGTGTTGTATCTCTTTTTTTTTTTTTTTTTACAAATTAGGGCAAAATTTGATGCTGTTAAAAAAAGTTCTTGCTAGTATCCAGTTTCTATTATTTGACTGTCCTTTAGTTTCCATACAGACATCATCTATTTCTTGATGAGTTAATTGTAAAGATTTGGTGTGATCAATAAATACTGATTGACATACATTTGATTTTAAATCAATATTGTCCATATACATAAATTGTGGTTCATACTTATTTAGGAGTTCATTAATATTCACAGCATCAGACATAGTTTGATAAAGTACACTAGAAGGGCTAGCTGTTTTAGACCATCCAAAACTTCTGTTAACAATTTATCAGGATCATTGCATGAACTTGCTTGATAGACACCTGGATATGGTTTCTGAGGTATTTCTTTGTCAACACCATCAGTCTTAATAAACTGCAAATCTTCTAATTTCTTTGAAGAAGATGGGTTTGTTATTTTTCTAGGTCGCTGCCACTGACATACCTGAGAAGAACATGAACTTTTTATTTTCACAAGGGTAAAAAGAAGCCCTCCAATATGACTGCACACCCCAGACAATCCAGCTTTGCAAGTACACACTGCCGAGTGTACAAAAGCTGTTTCTTTCAATAATACCAGCTTGATAAAATAATATGCATCTTTGTTTACTGCAAATGTCTTCATGCTGGTTTTGCATTGAGACTTTATAGCAGAGAACTGACTATTGGTATTGCTGACAAATAAATTTCCTAAAATATTTTCATTGCAAAACTTGTTTGCCTTTTTGAGTTGTCTGTGACAGTTTTTACTCTTTGGTAAATCTTCATGGCCTATATTCACACAACTTTCAAAAGTAACGTAATCCCAGCTTGAAATACTGTCAAAGTCTGGCGGAGTGTATGAAATTTCATCACCTGAATCTTCAGATTCTAAAGACTCCTTACTGGTGTCAAAGTTAATACTTCTCAATATTATGTATACCAGTACAGACTTTCATCCTGAAATCTTCATATTTTTTTTTTGTAACCAACTCTTTAATTCTTTCTTTTTTCCATTATTTAAGTTCATCATGGGAAAACTGGGTTAAAGTGGCAGAGACCTCACCTTCTTCCCCATCCGAGTCATTACGACCAGAGCCATTCATCCTGCAAAATCAAACAAGAGTTGATCTAGATTTATAAATACGTGTACCACTAAAAACGGAGTAAACTATGTGAGGAAATAGCATGTAGCAAGCGAATCATAAGATTGACTCATTCCTGCACGAGATTTATTTACGTACTTAAAATTGAAAATTAAGTTGTTCTATTCGACAAAGGGTCGTAGTTTACCATAAACTTACGAAAGCCGAGAAGGATCATTCGAGATACGAGATTCGAAATACGAGATTCGAAATACGAGATTCGAGATTCGAAATTCGAGATTCAATATCTGATTAACCAATCAAATCAAGGATCTGAAAACACGCATCCTAGCGCCATCAAACTGTTCTAAATAAAGATTATTAGTACATGCTCTTATATACAAATAAATGCTATGTTCACTTCTCCTAGCTAGCTAAATAATTGTTTGTTTCTATTTTTACACAGAATATTCAAGTAGAATAGTAATAATGCAGTGTGTTTCGCAGATCTATGTGATTTTGTTTGCCCTTGTGCATTTCCACCTGATGCGTTTGAACCCTGGGGTATTTCATCACCAATAGTTTAAACCCCGGCTTTATTCACCCTTTTTGTGTAAAAATGCGGTTATGGTAGAGAACTTCATAAGCGGAGCCAATTTTTTTTCGGTAGGGGGGTCCTAGGCCAATTCTCAATAATTTTACTATGTATATTAAGCTTCAATTTTCCCGAGGAAAGTCCAGACCCCCTCCTTTATAGACCCCCTCCGCGCATGAAGATTAGTATCTAAAATACGTTTTAATCTAAATATAAATAATCAGTCCAGGTTTCACCAATAAATATAAGCATTACTTATCGTTTTTATGTATACAGGCATATACTAGTACTATGATTATAAACTAATCATTGAAATATTATCACATCATACGGAATTATTAATATATACAATTTTTTTCCCTTTTCTTGAGAAAACAACCTCTTATGAGTCTTACTTTTGGCATTGTTTTCAATATAGAAGGATACATATTTTGTACAATTAAAGGTAGGGATAATAGGGTGCCAATTTGTTCACATTGCCGATTTCTTGTGCAGAGAACAGTAAAATTTAAAAAATTTGATTGTGCATGAATTTTTCAAAATATATTGTTGTATTTTGTTATAATTCATTCATTGATATATCAACAAGAAAGAATAGAAGGTATAGACAGGTATATGTATCACACCCAAGTTGAGTGACTTTGTAGTTTCCTACCCCCCCCCCCCCCCCCCCCCATGCATCAAAATTGACAATAATTGCATATAAATCATACAAAAGTTTACTTTGTATGTAAGTAACTCTCTAAAGATGTAAATAAGCACTGCAAAGATGTGTGTACTTAATATACTACTACATTACACTTAGCCAGATAAAATGTAATCAGGGTGAAGCTACAAGGGGCGAGAAGTGCAAATTTACCAATTTGTCGCCATACACACAGAACACCAAATAAAGAAACTGTGTTTGGTGTGGGGAATGCATAGAAGATGGCGGCAAATTATCTCAAATAACCAGTGCGGAAATCAACAAATAGGCTGTTATTTGTTACCTATCCTGCAAATACATTGATAAAAAATGTTATCGTCACATAACATAGCCGATTAAGTTAATGTTTACATATTATGGTCAACGTACATGTAATTCTAATGTACATGGAGGCGGACGTATCAGGCGGGGATCCAGAAAAATTATTTCCAAAAATGATCGGTTTAATTACATTAAATGCTTTGAAAATTGTCTTAAAGTATCGCGCGGGTCAAAATGCATGATAGAAGCTATGTACAGTGTAATTGGAAACTTTCATTTTATATCAATATGTATAGTAATACCTATTATAACAAATGAGAGTATAGCCCAACTGCCACAAACAATACATGTCTTTTACCGGCACCACCCCCTCCCCATAAAAAATGAAACAATTGTCGTTTTATTTGCTAAACATGTGTGTGGTTCAAGATTTTTCTAAAGGACATACCCGATTAGAATTGAAAAATGAGTCGTTTAAAACTAATTTTGTCAAATTTTTTAGATTCATTTAGTTATATTTTGGTCCATTTGGGTAAATAGATGCACCAGCGCAGCTCTAATTTATATATAATCAGGCCATAAATTCGAAATATTTTCAAAAATTAATAGCTTTAAAACCAGTGGATAAAAAAATGAAAGTCGAACTCGATGAGTGCTAATACCTGTGTTGAATGAATGGTACAGTATGATATGCGCAAAAAGGTCCCGTCTACTCATTCCTACCCTATATTTATTGGAACATTAAATCCGATTTTAAGAGTCAAATTTAATTAAGTAATTAAGTACGGATATATATATATATATATATATATATATATATATATATATATATATATATATATATATATATATGTTTATCAAAAGTAAAACTACTCATAAATTATCTATAGTGCATCGTTATGGAGCTACACAGAAAGTTTGAAATTAATTTGCCGAGCCAAATCAAAAAAAAAGCCTGGAAAACGAAGAGAGAACGAAGTGGGGACAGAATAACTGACAAATTAAATTAGGACTATATAGCCCCCCCCCCCCCCACCGAAATTTATATTCTGAAAACAGATTATTGAGTACAACATCCGCACACAATTTAAAGAAAATTCCATGGTTTTTTTTTTATATATATATGTATCTATATATGTTTATCAAAAGTAAAACTACTCATAAATTATCTATAGTGCATCGTTATGGAGCTACACAGAAAGTTTGAAATTAATTTGCCGAGCCAAATAAAAAAAAAAGCCTGGAAAACGAAGAGAGAACGAAGTGGGGACAGAATAACTGACAAATTAAATTAGGACTATATAGCCCCCCCCCCCCACCGAAATTTATATTCTGAAAACAGATTATTAAGTACAACATCCGCACACAATTTAAAGAAAATTCCATGGTTTTTTTTTTTAATCACAATTACCCCAAACCCCTCCACGGAAAAGGAAATGCTAGGTGATGAGAGAGAGAGAGAAAGAGAGAGAGAGAGAGAGAGAGAGAGAGAGAGAGAGTCGAGGTAAATCACACGTGCGTTAACACCGTTCAAATTAAAGCTTGCTAGTTGGTCTGCCCTATCCTATCTACCTCCTCTCTTTTCTCCTATGAGTGGCTTAACTGTCTCTATATGCTTGTATCAAATCAAACAATTTCAAATTCTAAATCAAAATTGAATATGACACTACAAAACTCTCTCTCTCTCTCTCTCTCTCTCTCTCTCTCTCTCTCTCTCTCTCTCTCTCTCTCTCTCTCTCTCTCTCTCTCTCATATCGACAATGACATTGATACCCTACAATACACTATTCCTATCTGGATTGTTGTCGTTGAGGTTGTAAATCATTATATCTCCTATGGTTTAAAACTTTATCATAACCTATATTTTGACATGTCGATTATTTCATTGAATTTCGTTTCATAGCTAAAACCACACTCAGTTTTAATTATTTAGATCAAAAAGGTCTTTTTTTGCGAGCCGATTTTTACACAGTTGGGGCGAATACACTACGGGTTAAAATGGTTCGGGGGGAAAATACATACAGGACAAACAAAATGACATAGATTCGAAAAGCCAACAGTGTTATCACTAATTTAATTGTTTATATTGTGTGGGGTTAATTCATTAATGTTAATTTAACCATTTTATAACCATTACATAAGAGCTATTAAGACATTTATTTGTAGGAAAGAGCATGTACGAATGATCTTTATTTAGAACAGTTTGATGTTGCTAGGATACAGGTTTCAGATCCATGATTTGATTGGTTAATTTAGATATTGAATCTCGAATTTCGAATCTCGAATCTCGTATTTCGAATCTCGTATTTCGAATCTCGAATCTCGAATGATCCTTCTCGGCTTTCGTATAAACTACATATATACGAACAAATCTATTTATATAAAACTATTCAAAACTTTATTAAAGTTCAAAATAGCTTACCTTCGATGCAACAGACTCAACAGAGATCACATTCAACGATTCGAGATATTGATTACATTTGAAAACGAAACCGAAACCATGCGCTGCGCCATCTAGCGAAATAGTTGTATTTCGGGCGGTAATTTTGAATTCCGGTAGTGAGCCATTGGTGCAAATTTTCGTCTTCAATGGTATTTCGAAAGCGCAACATTACGTCACTCAATCTTTTTTAACAAATACGTATTCACCTTACTTTTTCCAAACCATCTTATTCAATCATAAAACTGGGAGTATTTTAAAGTACAAAATAATGCGTCACACTCGTACATTAATTCGTTATTAGTGTATTCATGTTGAATAACAGTAAAATAATATAACAGTATAACTAATGTATTTCTGTAAACGAAAATAGTACATAGCGCTAAAATATCTTTGTTTTTTTAGCAATTATGAATCAGAAGACGCAGCTTCGTTTTTTTGATGACAAAATCCCAGTAATTAATAATACAATGTCAATTATTAATCATCATCTAGTTTGATCGTACTCTAATAATGCTTAACAAATTAGCATTAAGATCTATAACACTTTCATTTCAGGTTTTAGAAGAAACTATTATTAATTAAAGTATGGTTCCATTTAATTCAGTTTTAAATCATTCTGTTTATATTATAAAAAGAAATCGATAAAATATAGAATGCCCACGACCATCAAGTCAACTTAGATGCTACAGCATAGTGTATCGAACCTTAAAGAATTATTAAATGATATTACGGTTTTATTTTTATTTTTTGAGATAATAAATTGTTGTTTCTGATTTAAATGTCCAAAATTCCATTCAGACCAATTCTCACGGTACATGACGTTGGCATGTTAAATCATATAAACAGTCAACAATATGAAAACAATTTTACTAAAAGGTATATTGTTTGTCTTAAATAGATGGTATGGGTTTTTTTTAAGTGCTTTTAGTATGTTCCTAACGGTCGAAATACAAACATAAGAGTAAATGCAGAAGAAGTAAATCGATATTGCTTTTAGAGGATAAAACGGAAACAAATTGAACTTTTAAAGAGAAAGCAAAACTGGACAAATATTTATCCTTAAATATTAATCTTTAAGCAACTATAAAGGAAAGACATTTAAAACACCTAATATCTTCATAAAACATGTTTCTCAACTTTTCACGAACTTTTTGAGAAAGTTTAAAAAAAAGATATATATTCCAGTATTTTTAAGTTTACTTAAGTAACAAATTTGTTTACTTTGAAGGTGCTAATCTTAAAACTGTAGTACAGGTACAATATAGACAGAGAACATATAAACTTTATGTGCAATGAATTTGTATAATGAATTTTTACATTGACACATACAATGGATTTGAAATATCGTTGATAGCACCTGCATGGTAATAATCGGCAAAAATCTGCAATTTACCCATAACAGAGAGGTTGCTCTATAATATAAATAATATTAATTGAAAGGACATCCTTGAGACATGATAATTTGGAAGAAAATAGATTGATTGAATTATATGCTTCACGTTCATAACAAAGAGTCTTGTGAAGTTGTAATTTTGTCCTTAAATGGTAAATATATGACTCCGTCTTCTCTTTTCTTGGAAAGGGGGGGGGGGGGTTGGTTCGTTGGTGATATTGAGGGGCTTAATTTAAAAAAATTCGCATTGTGTAGGTCTGTACAACAGGTAACCGTTTTATATACTGCCGAACAAAGACATATATCTCGTGACAAAATATGGTAGTGTCATTATTAATTATTAATTTTTAAACATTTAAAGTATTCATTACAGGAATGCCAATATTAGTTACATGCAGATATGTAATAAATACTGAAACAAGTGAAAAGCTGTCAATGTGACAGCAAATCGGGTTTTCTTTTATGTGAACTGTATCCATAATCAATGTCAACCCTGAATTGATAAACATTATCAACCGTATCCAGTGAAATGGAGTACACTATATGAAATATTTTGCCAAAAATTGACTAAGTTCATTAATTATCAGAAATCAAAATCCCAGCAATATGCACACCTCAGATATATGTGCAATTGATCAACAAAAGATCAACTTCCTATCTTGAAAACTGTAGGAGGAGTTATCCGTACAATGAGGGTACCCTATATGCAATATTATGCCAAAAAATGACTAAGTTCAAAAGCTGGTATTTTTTCATTATTAATATGCACACCTCTGATATATATACTACAATTGATCTTCAAAAGAACAACTTCCTATCTTGAAAACTGTAGGAGAAGTTATCCGTACAATGAGGGTACCCTTAAGGCAGCCGCCTGCCCGCCATTTTCACCATTCTAATAACCGGATTTTTTCGTTGGAAAACCCGTATAAAAATGGAGCAACGACATATTATATTTCTTCAATGCCTTTAAATAGCATTTTTTTTTCAAAGAAGTTACATGTTATGCAGGTTGAACTAAGGAAGCATATAGAATCGAAGTCTTATGTAATTCTTGTTTATTAAATGCCAATTCAAATATTAAAAGATCAAACGATAAGCAAAAATCAAATTAAAAGATCAGCTTTCTTTCTTGCAATACTTTACATTTAATTACGTAGATGTACATATTGATGATTTCTTCACTAAAGAAAAGAATATCGTGCAAATTTGAGTGTGAAGCACTGTAGAGAAATTCAAAATATAAGAATTCTTAAAAATATTTAATAAAGTTTTTTAATGTGACTATTTGATAATTGAACCAGGGGACACTGAAACATCTGTGAACGTTATAAAATGTTGCTTAAGAGTAGGTTTTTATGATCTCATACTTTCTCCAGGATTTTCTCTGTCTTTTTGTTATATAAACATCTGGCAACAACAATACTATCCCTTATATTTTGAAGATCACTTTTAACAAGTATCAATAGTTTGGCAAATGCTGAACATTGAAATTGCTACCCAAATACCGTGCTTTGTGTTGCTTTGATGCATCATGCCGTTTATCTTGCAAACTGTGTAAAAGTTTGGAAAGTTTTTGT
Organism: Magallana gigas; assembly: GCF_902806645.1. NCBI lineage: Eukaryota > Metazoa > Mollusca > Bivalvia > Ostreida > Ostreidae > Magallana > Magallana gigas. The sequence goes on along the minus strand of NC_047560.1, from coordinate 24,667,846 downwards.
GAGAACTTAACGACTAATTATTTAATTAAATAAAATATATGACTTTAGCAATAATTTTATAAAATTGAGACTTTTTTGTTTACTTGATATGTTTCTCACAGAATGCACGCAGCTCGCAGCATCTTTAAGGTGTTGGAAACTTGTTTTGAATGTAGCAAACCACCTAGCTACAAACAAACCTTTGATACATTTGACCACTCCCTTTGATATCACAGACCCCACGATGAGCATCTTCGGGTTTAATGCCTAGTAAGGACAAATTTTTTCATGAAAGCCATACTTTCAAGTGCATTATGTGATTTTGTCTTGTCTTTTAAGAGTAATGTATAATAAATACACAATGGGCACTGAAGCTAAGTAAGTGAAACTGTGAACATTGTTTTTTCTTCCGATACGCTGCTAAGGTTTTGTGATCAGTCAAGCGGTTCATTGTGATTTCAGTAAGATCTTCATCCAATTTTGTGATCAGTCAAGCGTGTCATTGTGATTTCAGTAAGATCTTCACCCAATTTTGTGATCAGTCAAGAGTGTCATTGTGATTTCAGTAAGATCTTCACCCAATTTTGTGATCAGTCAAGCGGTTCATTGTGATTTCAGTAAGATCTTCACCCAATTTTGTGATCAGTCAAGCGTGTCATTGTGATTTCAGTAAGATCTTCACCCAATTTTGTGATCAGTGAAGCGTGTCATTGTGATTTCAGTAAGATCTTCACCAAATTTTGTGATCAGTGAAGCGTGTCATTGTGATTTCAGTAAGATCTTCACCCAATTTTGTGATCAGTCAAGCGTGTCATTGTGATTTCATTAAGATCTTCATCCAATTTTGTGATCGGTCAAGCGTGTCATTGTGATTTCAGTAAGATCTTCACCCAATTTTGTGATCAGTCAAGCGTTTCATTGTGATTTCAGTAAGATCTTCACCCAATTTTGTGATCAGTCAAGCGTGTCATTGTGATTTCAGTAAGATCCTCATCCAGTTTTCACCTTAAGAAGGTTAAATGATAGTATGTATCGGACACTCCACGTATACAGTCATTTATATTTTTCAAGGCGTATCATTTCATCGCATTATTGGTTAACGATATTAAATGTGGTACATCCATTTGAATGTATTTACCTTTGAAACAAATTGGGAAAAAAACCCCAAAATAAGCAGTAATTTGATAGATGGTTGAAACTGTTCACTACGCCCCCTCAGCTCTAATTTAGTCTACATAGCTGCTTATAGAAATTCAAACATTGTTGAATCAAGTAATGATGGATCGAACACACAAAAAGTTCATTCGTTTTTATTTGTTTTTTTTTTTCGATAATGTACCTTTTACTATATTAGCCTACTTAAATGTCCAAAAAACACTCTGGACACATGCTACCGGTTCATATTTTATCAGATGTTTGCAAGTCAATTAAAGTAAAGTGTCTAAAAATGATAACAAATATGGTCTCTGTGTGTAAAAAATACATCGTTTTTATTTAGTTTTTCTTATACCCTTGACTTGGTATTTGTAGAAAAGTAAAACAGTGAAAGTATAAACATTTGAGCTTTTAGCAAAGACAAATAAAAACGATTTTGTCGATATTGCAGTAAGACCTTAAACCTATCTGTATTTATAGGTAAACACGAAAGATTTGATGAAATAAAAGTTTTCAAGCGACAACACAAGAGAGCAACAAGATAAAAAAAATACCCAACACACTTAGAGGCCTCTCTGTAAAAAATGTTACACAGACATGTCCGAATGTTCTTGACTGTAAATTTGTGGATAAGTGACTCAACACAATGGGTGAGTTTGCACGGTGAGAGAACAGCGACTTATCCTAAAGCCACGTGTTCTGAGATTCCATACGACGTTTTGAATGCGGCAAGTTGTTTCCAAAGATGCCTGGGAACACGGAGAATTCACTATATGTTCAGTTACAACAAATACCAACGCACGTGCTTGTGTTGTGAAGATTTGACCGGAATAGACCTCGTCAGTCCACTGTGGACTTCTTTCGTCCCCGGTGAGTAACAGATGGTTAAAATATATATCTTGTTATTGTTAAACCTTGCAGATCTCTCCATGTATCTAACTCACTGGATTATTGATTGATTGAATTTTTGATTGATCAATTAATTGATTGATAAAAATATAATTATTACAAGTTGAACAATTGCTGAGTTGAGAACTATATTAGATATAATAAAATCGATATTGTATCTTCGTTTAAAGAAACAAACTGTTCCAAATTATATCCATCCCCTCGTTTTTCTGTAAAAAAAATGTTTGCAGTCGACAAAACATACGTCTGTGCAGTAATATATGTAAGTCAAAGATATGACCTCATGATTTGATACAAAGTTCACACAGAAATAATTGTTTTAACCTTTTGTAAAGGTTCAAATTAGAAAACAAATCTAAGTTTTCCACACGTAAATTTTTATATCAATTCTTCCGTACATGAATCTTACACGCGGCAAAACATTATTTGCATGAATAACAATTGACGGTCCTTTGCTATTCTTTTGATAAATCTGTTTTCTGCATGTAATTGTTTATATCAATTGTCTCGTATATGAATCTTACACGTTTTTAAGGCGAAGGCAAAAACACCATGTGCATGCAAGGTAATAAACCATTGACAGTTCTTTGCAATTCTCTTAAACCCAGACTGCCTTTTCATTAAAGAAAAATGCATACATAATTTCCTGAAATATTACAATTTTTGTCAACAAATATCCACAATGATGTTTACGATAGATTCATTTTTTTTCCTATATTTGTTTTCTCATATAATAAAAATAGGGTTAAATTGAAATTGAAAAAAAAGAATTTTAAATGTTATTAAAAGATGGCAAATTGAAGAAAATGCCGATAATGATTACTTGAACAACAAACGCCACGCTATTCGAAGTAATAATCATAATAAATTTCCCCCATTTTTCATACCATTCAATTTATTCCATATGAACTCTGAAACAACGGATACTCTTTAGGGATTGACCTTATGCCATATTCAATGAATCGTATTATTGATCCTAACTACTTTAATTCATTGCTTTAGCTCCATGCAAAGATGGGTACGTTACATATAACTATACAAATACCCAGACCTGTTTGAAGTATGTGCCATCCCCTGCTTCCTATCCGGAAGCTACGAAACATTGTCAAGCGGAGGGAAGTGACGTCATCAGACTCGACAGTAAACTGAAACACGATATCCTCACTGATATTTTAGGTAGGTTTTTGTTGTGATCATTATCATGGTCATTTAGGTATAGAGACAAAGTAGCACGCATCACCTCGATGAAGGCAAGAAGTTTTGTCCTCTTTTGGACATAACTTTATCGGAAATGTTTGGTTAGAAATAATGGTATTGTTTTGCTAAATTTAACAAATTGTCTAAGCATCTGGATAGAAATGTTTTCTTTATTTATAAGGGTGAATAGTCAGCTGCTTAAGAAAAATGCTTAATCTGTTTTACATTCATCTATTAATGAATAAATTTAGTTCACCATTGTTGTTTATTTTAAAATTCTGCTAATTGGAAATAAAAATTTGTTTTATTAACATAAAATGTTACTGGTAAACAAAACAAATTCAAAGATTTAATTGGCTTGGTCATTTATAACAAATGTTTTTTTTACTGCTGATGATATTTATTAATCTGATGATCTAATTGGTCAAAACAAATTATAGCAAGCAGAAAATACAATTCATGTTTTACTTTGTACTTTTGTTAGAACAAAGGGAAATAACTATTACTCTTATAAGACACAACGTTTAAATGTATGACAATAAACTTTCGTAGGTAATGGATAGTATAATAAATTAAATCTATATTATTATAAAAAAGTTTGAAATTTCAGTCGTTATTTGTTACACTGATTGACTGATTAATATAGGATCAATTATTCCTACACTTGGGTAACTAATGGCATCTTGTACAAAACATAGTACAGGCGACGTTTGCACCAAAAATGCAAAAAAAAGTACTCAACATAAATTAAATATTGACATTTACAATGAACAAGTGACGTGGTAAAGCAAATATGTTTTCTATCTTTAGTTCCTATTGCAAACGGTTCTAAAATTGATGTGTGGATCCAAGGAACGAAAGTAGGGGACGAGTGGTTCTTCAATGACGGGGCCCAAATGTCGACCGATTTCAATGCGATATGTCCGCTCATTTTGAGTAGCACCATAAGTGAAATACATCTTCGAGCACATGGATCAACAACATTTTCCTGTTTGGACATGATTCCGTCTGTGGAATACAGTTTTATGTGCGAACATTATCGCCAGTTTACTATATACTGATCAAGTATAAAATACAAATATGAATAATTAATGTCGTTTCAAACATTTGTTTAAGAGTAGTTTTGTGTTTATAAACTCTTATGTAATTGAATTATTTCATGTATAGGTTTATTTGGCTTTGTCAAAACTACAACAGACTTTTCCGTATGGTTTGATTAAATTGATATTTGAACATGAATATTGTCTCTTTTTTTGCACAAACGAGCACTGATGATAAACAAAACGTAAATATATCAGTAATTTGATATGTATTTGAAATAACTGATATTTTTAGTTATTAAACTATATAAGAGATAAAAAAGAAATAATCAGCTATAAATGAAATAAATACATGTTCTGATTAGAATTTGATCAATTCTACCCTAGAAAACCCCACACACATTATTGATGGATTAGGCCTATACTACAGCTCAAAAATATATCTAAATATTGACATCTTTGTTTTACAAATATTGCATAATTATCAAAATCGTAACATTTCAGAAATCGTCTCCTGTGAAAGGCTTTTGTCATGGACGAGTAGATGTAGCCGATAGAACCATATTATACATTTTGTCTACCCATGAACCACAAGGCGGTTTTTCGCCATTTTCGCCCTTAATTATGTAGCGTAATATTCCACCCTATTTCTACAATCCTTGTAGCCCAAAGTCGTATAGTGTGCATCTATTTCAGAGAGGCACTTTAATCGGTGTTTACAGCAACACATATTGATGAAATACCAAAATTATGTCAGTTCGCTGCTCAACATTTGTAATCTTTACTGAAGCCCGCTTTGATACATTGGCCCACTTAACCATTTAATATTGTAAGGGTTTGTTTACCATCTATTGGGTTCGGATTTGATCGCAGTTTATCTAATTATTTAATAACTATTTCCATTGACAATTTTTTTTCTGATTCTAATACATTTGCCCCAAAACATTCACAAATACTGACAATTTTATTACCTGCTTTTTTGTCTGGAAGCGAGGACCATCTATAGAGGAAGACATTGGTAACCGATCCATTATTTTACCCAGTGCTAATAATTCCACCGACCACAGGAACGAGATTGCAGTTGATCTATTCGTTTTTCTCCTCTTACTTTGGATTAGTGGCCACTCGGCTAACTGTGAAATAAAAAAAAAATAGATGAAAATGTCAATGGATATTAACTATTGTGTGTGCAAATAAATTAATTCGCCAGATACGTGCGTTGTTCTATGAGAACGAATCTGACTTATGTTATATAAAGGGCATCTTGGAGATGAACAATCCCTAGCAACAGATAGATAATTAGAAGACCATACGCATATTGCTGATGGATGACACCCACTGCAATAATGCTGGTCTTGAACAAGGAACTTGGCTTCTGTCTGATGAACATGAACAATCCCTAGCAACAGATTAAGAATAGAAGACCCCCCACTCAATACTGATGGATGAGGCTTACTGCAGCTCAGACATGATTGAAAATATTGACATCGTTGTTTTACATATATCTCAGAATTATCATTATCCCAATAGTCAATAAATTGTAAGTCTGAAAAAAACCCATTGTCATTATTTGAGTATTAATATATTGCGTTGTAAAAAAAAAATAACAATGCATGTGAAGGAGTTAGGAGCACGTTTCTGTTTCGTATTTTCCGTCATTCAGGGACATGTTCTTTCAAAAACATTTAATTATGTTTATAGTTGTAGATTCCTTATTTGGAATAAGACAGTTTTCTTTCGTTCCGTAATTGGTTTTTTTTATACCGATGGTTAGTTGTTTGGTTGTACTAAATATTTATCAATAAAATCTTGCTGTGAATTTTATCCCATCGAAACATTATAGCAACATATAAAACACTTTGTCCATTAGTGTATCTAGCAAAATTACTTAGTTTTCCTTCAACTTTCTTCCTTCTTTCTGAAATCAGTATAATTGGAGTTCAATAATGAGAATGGTTAAATCTGTTGATAAAATGTTAAAAATATATTTAAAAGGAATTGAACCACAACATGTTTTCACTATTATGTTATGTAATTCAACGTAAGAAACAATGGTCTTCTTTAAATATTTATTTTGCTTTGGAAAGATTTTCCGAGAAGTATTCATGATTGTTTTCATATCCATTTTATCTTTCATTCTTATAAATCTCCCAGGAACATGACAAAGAAAAAAAAATGAAATATTGATTCTTCAATGAAACTGCCAATAAAATTGAGAAAATCAAATAGCATCGTTTCTATAGATATATACTTTAAGTACCTAGCTAATGGATATTACGTATTTTCTGCATAGTTTTATTGTTATAAACGATTACCCATAAAGCTATAAATCATCCTAATACGTTTATTTTGTACTTGGACATATCATTTATAAGGAATACATTGCTTATAATATAGACATATATTTCTGTATCTATCGTTCATTATAGATAAAGATGCTACCGATGACATATGTCACTTCATTGCTGGTTGTAAATATTATTTGCAATGAAGCACCTGAATTCAATAATTATTTCGCCATTCAAATAAATGAGTATCCAAAATCTTCGTGTCACGAAATTTCTAGTATAGAAAGGAAGTTCCGATGTCTAGGAACGTGCTTAAACACAATGGATATGTTAGTCATGATCAGCCACGATGAATCTACAAAAACATGTATGTGTTGCAGCGATATTATGGGGAGTGACATAACTGGCCCAAATTGGAAGTCATATGTCCCACATACATGTAAGTATTTGTTTTGTTTTTTTTATCAAATGACATAATTATCTGTTTTAAAGTGATTAAAGTTCAGACTCCTTGAATTAAGCAAATGTTAATCTTTTTTACCTTTAACGTGTAAAGTATAAAAATACATTGAAATATTCTTGAAGAAAAATATTTGTTTTATTATAAAATATAAATACAGCGAATCCTCAGCAAAAGGTGTTCACGACGCAGTTTTTCTGTGTATAAATAAAATATCCATCATTCTGATATTCTTCGGTGATAATATTAAGAAAGAAATATATCAAAAATTTAGAATCTTATTTTTGTCTACATGAGTAGCAAATAACTAACGTATTGAATATCGAATGATACTTTGTTTTGTTTTTATGGTTTCATTTTTTACACGACGTATTTCTAATATTTTTCTCTTATAATATAATATTAGATTTAAATTTTAGGGTACTGTTTGACAAAGGATCAATGATCAAAATACAGCTGCCTGACGAAATTAAATGAAGAAAATTAAAAATTACCATCAGTTTACGCAATTTTTTGACAACCCTCGTATGTACCAAAACATCAGTTTCCTGAAATTTTTTTTAGCGCTTTAATCAGTAGGTTTATATTCAAGCGAGCAAAAAGTGTTGTATCATTTACACGGTTAAAAATCAAATTCTGCATAATGTAGAGATAACTTAGCTTTGTGTTTTGTAGTACCCTGTAATAACGACTATACAGCTTACTATTTGATGCCCTACCAAATATGTCTCAAGTATTTCCCTGTGCCTGCCTCGTATTCAACAGTTCAGGCCAACTGTCACGCTGAAAGTAGCGACCTCATTAAGATTGATTCCCAGAGAAAATACGATATATTCAAGGATTTTCATGGTATGTCTTTGTTGACATTTTGAATCGGCAAAATGACGATGGCATTTTGGAAAGCTGGCTAATAATCATCATTAGAAGAAAGATATTCAAATTAAACTTATGAAGAAAAATACGATTAAAAAAAGAAATGAATATTGAATTCCAACTTAATTTATAATGCAGACTAAGTTTTTTCCAAAAAATATAATCGTCTTACTTCTTCATTGTTTACAACACCTTAAATTATATATAATTTGAAAAAGCAATAAAATCCATCACAAATGTGTTTTTCCTTCACAACATCTAATTAATCGTGTCAAGATAAATAGATAAATAAATAAATAAATAAACAACAGCTCACTTGTTAAAAAAATGATAATATTGAAATGATAATATTTAAGAAAATAACATTTTGAATTACATTTTAAACTTATCTCATTTTAGTACCAATTGCCAACAATGAAGTCATTCAAGTTTGGGTTCAAGGGGAAAAGGTCGGAGGTCATTGGATGTTTGATGACGGAACTCCAATACCCGAATATTGTCGCATCCAAATAAGTAATGGTTCATCAGAAGTACATCTCCGGGCATATGGGTCCACGTCCTTTAAATGTTTAAATCTTTATATCTTGATTATTCAACAGCATTGTATCTGAGATAAATTCTACTTATAAATAAATGAAAAAAACTTATAAATTATGAATAATAAGATTTACTGAAAAAAATAGGTTCGTTTTAATTTATTTACGTTACGTTGCTACTTTTATTGTTATTGATTTATCATAATGCATTATTTGATCACATTCTGCGCTCGCTCCAACGGTCGCACTCTTAAACAAAATATGCCTGAGATGGATTTTTTTCCCTTTAAAGAGGATGGAATATGGTCTTTACGGAAAAAATAAACATTGGAGTTTGAAGCGAAGTAGTAAATCAATATTCCCTTTTAAAAGAAAAAAAAGAAACAAATTAATCTTTCAAGCTAAAATCAAAACACTTCAACCTCTTTACAAAAAATGTTATATAAAAACAGTAATATTGATGGAAGGAGCCATAATGTCTGATAACATTAAATTGATTTTTTATAAGAGCTTTTCATATGTTCTTTGTAATTGAGTAAAACGGTGGAAAAACAAACATTAGAATCTTAAGACCACAAAAAATAAAACAAATACATTTAAAAAGAAAAAAAACCCACAGATTTCAAATCATATTTATTTAAGTAAACACGTGAGACTTGGTGAAATACAAATCACCAGGCAACTACAAGGGAACCTAATTCAACTCTTCAAGGCATCTTCGTAAAATGTTACATAACTTTTTTCGAACGTGTTTTCTCATAAATCTTTTGATAAGCGACTCGACGCAATGGGTGAATTTGTACGGTGAGAAAACAGCGACTTATCCTAAATCTACTTGTTCTGAGATTCCGTACAACGTTTTGAGTGCAGCGAGTTGTTTTCAAAAATGCCTGGGGACCTTAAGAATTCATTATATGTTCAGTTACAGCAAAGTTCAACACACTTGCATGTGTTGTGCGGATTTAAGCGGAGATGACCTTGTAAGTCCCCAGTGGATCTCGTTTGTCCCAGGTGAGTGAAAAGACAAGAACAAAAATGAACACAAGCCTAAAAAAGAACGGCTTAACACCATTTGTTTTTTTGCACAAAAAAAAAATGAAATAAGACGAGTTTTTTTCCAAAATGAAAAAAAACTTAAATACATTTGGGCAAAATCGTGTCATTAGCCTCCTGTGTTTTAAAAGAATTAACACAATGTCATTTTTCTCTTATACATTTTACTTAAATTATGTTTTTTAATAGCATTTTATAATAGGTCTCGTTAAACCTGTCTTTAAAAAAAAACACATTTATATTTACTGATTTTCCTAGGTAGATATGGTCACGTAGTGGCACAACAAGAGGTAATATTACAGCATGTTGATAGTTTCAGAAGTATATTATTACTGTATAACTCTTTATAAAAATATGTTCATTCGAAATATTTCCTCTTCTAAAACTATTTATGAAGTTGATATATAGAAAATGCCCTGAGCACAAAATTTATCTTGTGAATTATGTACTGACAAATTGTTGCCAAACCTGTTTGATAGTTTGAAATAACAAAAAATGTTGACTATATGAGTGTTACATAAATATAAATAACTCCCTATGGAGTTTTTCCCTCAGGGGAAACATCATTAGTGTTGCCCCCAACTCTAGTCAACATTTTAAAAAGATTACGTATTATAATTTCAATAAGATTTAATATTGTAATTTCACTAAATGACTGTAATAGTAGTCGATATGCGAATAGTCAATAATTGAAATGAAAGCGTGTCTGCCAAATTTTATATAAAAGAAATGATATTGAAAGTATGGGGAACATATCACTAAACACCGGTGGATAATATTGATATCATAAAATGGACTGAGCTTATTATTAAAATCACGATTTCAGTATCTGGCTAAGAAAATGAAGGATATTTTGGTAACCTATAATTTTTTCGTAACAAAACAAATTACACTTTTTTGGGCAACACTGATCGTTAGTTTCCTTGAAACAAATATTTTGCATATGAGTATTAAGCGGCGTTCCAAAAAAAAAAAAATCTGTCCTTAGTATTGTTAATGTCGCATAGATAGGTTAAAACTAAAAATACTGTTAAACAAAATTCATTATTATGCTTTCATGTTAAATACTGAAATCTGATTGGTTAGACGCAGTTTATAACTCGTTCTACATGTATTACCCTCAGCGTTAGCAACACGCCTGTGAACGCGTAACACAACGAATTATTACACCTGCGTCGCTAGACAACTGTTACCCTCCCGTACAGCGCTGTTTATATTAGGTTATCAACTATGCCCAATTGATAGCAGACCTATTTTTGTATTCTTATAAAACATAATTTATTCAAAAGCTTGTACTTTAAAAAACAAATTACTCGCTGTGGCCTTCTACTCCATATTCAGGTATATCAATGATATATTATCAATTACCAATTGTTATTTCTATACTTGCGTTGACTCAAACTATCCCATTGAACTTGAATTGATACTATACAGAGTCTGTGTCATCTGTTTCATATTTGGATATTTTAATAGAAATGGACATTGGACATTGATGGTAACCTAACAACAAAACTTAATGATAAACGAAATGACTTCAATTTTTCTATAGTTCTTACTTATGTAGCAAAATACCTTTATCATCTGCCTACGGGATTTTTGTCTCTGGAATCATTCGATACACAAGGGCATACTCTTCGTATGAACAGTTTCTAAGGCGAGGCAAGCTACAGGCAAACAAGTTGATAAAATAGGACAGTCTGGTTTGAAGTCTTCTTTTCGTAAGTTCTATAGTCGATACAGCGACCTTGTGAGCTAATACAATCTTTTACTGGGCCCCATCATTACTGACGTTTTTTAGACTATAATTGTGAGACCATAATTAATCGCATAATTGTCTACGGACTTTTCCGTTTTTTTCCGATACGACAAAGAGCACACGACGGGTGTGACCGGTCAACAGTGGATGATCACTCCTCCTAGGCACCTGATCCTACCTCTATCTTTTTAGAGGTCCTTGTTGCCCTGCTTTGAATGTGTTTTTTGTTTTATGGATTTTTGAAATTGTTGACAGTTTGTTTTTGTCATTATTTTGTCAACAAAAGTGAAAGTATTAAAATGGTACGTTTTTGAACAACAAATATATCATAACAGCACCGGCGAGTGAAGCGAGCAGTCTAAGAACCAGTCTGCGCGGGAAAAAGAACGAGGTAAACGTACAGTTCATCAAACAAAATTTGTTGTCTACGTCCCATAATGCTCTCTGATGTTTTCACCCGTGGTGCTATGCCAAAAATGGCCGACTTTTAACTCGTAATTTACAGTGTCTTAAGGGTTGAAGACACGTTCTGATTCCCGCACATGCTTTGGCGAGACTCAAGAGATTTGTTACCTGCTTCCATACCTTCGTATATTGAGTCGAGATACGTAAACAAAGACAAACAAATCATGGATGACGTCACAGTGCACTCGCGCTATATTTCCCGCGATAAATTTAGAGGTGGATCAAACATCTGTAATGCGTGTACTACCTATTTCAGTTTGTATACACTGCGATACCTGCCTCATTGACATATGATTTGTTTTTAATTTTTTTTAATAAAGAGATTATATGAATAAATACTACCAAGAGCCATACTTTACTCCATTTTTAAGCTAATTGTGCATGCATGTACAGAAGGCAGGTAAGTATATGAGTAGGGAGGAAATAAACAATAAGATATTTTGAACTAAATTAAAAGGATTATAGAGAAAAAAATAAAGTTAAAAAATTTATGTAGATATTGCATATATTCAAATCATTAAATTAAAAGATGGAAATTACACACCTACAAAGAGGAACCGGGCACTCTCTCTCTCTCTCTCTCTTTCTCTCTCTCTGAAGAGGGGTAGGGGGTTGCGCTGTATGTATCATATCCATTAAAATTAGTACCTTTGGCATACTTATTGTAGAGCAATATTCTCTCAAAAATTCTTTGACGTTCGTTGATAACACTAGGTTGATAATGATGCAAGGTATGTGTAATTCTTGCTGCGGTCGCCAGAACGGTAGCACCGTAACACATATCAGAAATCAATAGCTTTTGCTAAATTGTCATATTGTGGCGTGGTTACAAAATACTTTTCATGTTTTGTTTTGCTTTGTTTCGTATTTGTATTTGTATGTTATTATTTATCTATTAATTTTTTTTTCAAATGGACTTAATATAGTAAAAGCATCAATTATACAGAAAGCAAAAGGATGACGAGTGCACCATGTGATGACTAGACCAGAGAAACAAACACGACTTTTTAAAACTTAGTTTATGTGTTTTCACAACTTTTCCTTCATCTTTTCAAGTTACATCAACAGTAATTGTTAGTACATCCTTTGTAATGAATTTAAACCTATGGACACCTATTAGAAATGCTTTCTAAGTAAATATTGTGTAGTTACATGACAAACACATATACTTCTTTCATTCATTGTTTCAGTTTCGTGCAAAGACGGATACTTAACATATAACTATACAAATACCCAGATCTGTCTGAAGTATGTATCAACCCCTTGTACGTACCCGGTAGCTACGGGATATTGTCAAGCGGATGGAGGGGACCTCATCAGACTCGACAGTCAACTGAAACACGAGATAGCGACGGACTATCTACGTAAGTATTGATGTGATCGATTTGGTCAAACAAGACATATACTATTGGTATCTTACATATCTATTTCTTCTGTTTAGTTCCTATAGCCAACGGTTCTACAATTGATGTGTGGATCCAAGGAACAAAAGTTGGGAACGACTGGTTCTTCCATGACGGATCCAAGATGCCAGAAGACTTTGATGCGATCTGTCCACTTGCTTTGGACAACAACGTAAATGAAACACATCTTCGAGTGCACGGGTCCAGCACATTTCCCTGCTGGGACATGGTGCCAACCCGTAGGTATAGTTTTCTCTGCGAACAGTACCGCCAATTTACTATATATGAATAAAGTGTAAATTACAAATATATTTTTTTCTTTCCGAGAAATATCGAAAAACAGTGAACTGTTTTTATTCAATATTTCATATAATTAAATGTTAACATATTTACGTGCTGTTGTCTTTGATGTATAATCAGATTTTGTTCTCGATGGTTGTATGTTGTAATAAAATTAATAAATGGCACACAACTCCATATGTGTCCCAATAACTTTAAAAACAATGTAGTTTCACTAATCGTAATTTACCATGTGATACTATTGTACCAAACATGCAACTTACGCGATCGATACAGATATCTAATATGTGTAAATGTGAGGAGAATGGATGATACAAACTACTGTATATTTGATACATCTGATTCCATGCAATTAATATAATATTGGTAAAAATATTATTTGTGAATAACAAATAAATCATATCTCACTGGCCAACAATCAATGCAAAAATGCTTTGATCTATTTTCTAAAAAAAAAAAAAAAATAAACTGACGACACAACGATGTACTTAACAAATCCTCCACCCACTATAAATGAGCCTGCGAACTCACTGTTGTCGATAACTTTTTAAAGAAATGGTCGTTACTCAGTCAACTAAACTAGTTGTTGTCTTTAAGTCAAAATCGCTAGTTACATGAACGTCATTATACAAACTCATTCAAGAAAGAGTTATGACACGTGTAAGAAAATTAAACCCCCAAAAAACCCAATCTTCAAAAACAAAGATGTGATTTTTTGTTTTTAAGTAGCTATAATTATATATTAATATGCATCCATTTTCATCGCATGCGGTAAAAGTCAATATAATTATTGCCATGTTAATATTAACAAGTTTGTATTTACTACACGACAGTTAACAAAATACCAATCGACTATAGTCTTTGTAGATAGGTAAGGTAGGTAATGCTGTCCAAATGCAAACATTTGATTTTCAAGCAAAGAAGAAAAGGATCGACATTGCTTAAAACATCCATATCTTTATCTTAACGCGTAACACCTGATGGATTATCAATCTTCAAATAGTATTCTTTCAGCGACCATTATATAGTTTGTACGATGGAAAAAAACCCCAGCAAACTATCCTTAATCATTTTGTCGTCAAACTTCAAATTCTTTGAATGCGGCGAGTTGTTTTTTTTAAGGTTACAGGAAACTGTACAAAATCTGAAACTAAGACATTATTCAACCAAACGTGTTGAAATTTTATCAGGACCCGACACTCGACGTTCTAGACCGCATTATAAGTAAATGAAATGATATTGGTTATATGAATGTATACATAGTTTCTATGGTTTTTAATAGCGTTATGATTCTAACTCTTAATGTACGCCTCATGAGAGGCCCATCAATTTTTAGTAATTACGCTATTGTAAGGGTTCTTGAATTATCATTTACATGTATCCCACGCTCCTGTGTTTATAACATTTTTCATTTGGACTTTCTAGTATATAAAAATGCGCTTTATAAGACCATTCAAATGCGAGTTGTTCTTGGTTATCTTGACGTACATGTATGGTTGCCGTTGTTGACGAAATTCAAAATTTTATACATGTCAAAACATCTAATAATTTTCAGTATCTACACAGGGAAAGTGCACATAGTCTATTGGTGTTTAAATGACTCATAAAGGATGAATTCGATAGGGATGTAGGAAATACCAATGGTGAAGAAGTGCTTGAAATTAAAATATTTCAAAGAACAATTTTGCTTTTGTCATCAATCATAAATTAGAAAACACTGTTTACTACTACTCTTTTTTACTCTATAGAAACATTAACAATTGATATTAATAATCCCCTAATTGATCCTCTCTTTAGGAATCCTAATAGGTAAATACATGTAATTTCCAGTCAGATCTACCTGAAATATTAGGATCTAAGTTTTAACATAGAAAGTCCTATCAAGTAAAGATATATGGTCAAAGGTCCTATAGTCGTACGTGCCATGTATTCGTGCGCCATTTTGTTTATTGTCGTATTCGGTCATGTGCCAAAATATTACGTCATAAACGGCTGATTTTGAAAGGTTGATACATGTATCAAGTGCGTATAAACAGAAACGAAGAGTTAAATATGCGAAATAAACAGGAAGAAAATTATACAAACATGTATATTATATATAATATCCGCCAATTTTTTAATACCAAATTTACTATTTATAAAAATGTATGTTTACAGGGTTGAATCGTACATTCCAGACATAAAAGGCACATGGTTAATTAGCATATCTAAATGTAGAGGTCACAATGTTTATTGATTGTTTCTACAGGTCAAACATTTTAATAGTGTTGATATTCCCTACATTTTAAGTAGACGTAATTATAACTCAGGAATTAATTCAATAGAGAGAGGGACTAAAAACAATGATTTTAATTGAGGGAAAACACTTTTATTCCTTTAATTTGAATTTAAAAAAATATTTGAATTTATATTTACTATAGAAAAAAGAAATTTTTGAATGAATTTAGATTTTAATAAGGAAATAATTGTCCAGTTTATATCTATAAAAAATGTTTATTCTATTCATTTAATAAAATAATTCCTTTGTATTAAAAAGAAAAATTGAAATATCAAATTAAAGATCCCTTGTTATATTTTAAGACCCCAAAGAAAAACCCCAAAAGTAAATTTAGACAGTACAGTCCAACTCGACTCATAAATGCGTACCTAGATGTCAAGGAAAAAGGGGCTAGTGTTCGCAAGGCTGCAATGCAGTGTAATGTTCCACCTCAAACTCTTCCTGACCGGGTCAAAGGGAAAGTAGACCTGGAGAAGGTAACTATGGGGCCAGCACAATTGCTTGGACAAGAAGAGGAGGCTATGCTCGTTTCACATTTTAAAGCAATGGCATCATTTGGTTATGGGTATACCCTAATGCCATTGAGCTACTTAAGAGAAACAAACAGCATAAACCTCTCACATGAAAATGGTTTAGAGGGTTCATGAAGCGTTGGCCAGATCTGAAGGTTGTTATGCCACGGGCATTGGAGTATCAACGCGCAAAGTCATCAAATCCGGGAAATGTAAAACGATACTTTGTTGAACTGTCGTCGATCCTCACGAAGTACAATTTTTGATAGACCCCATAGAATTTTTAATGTGGACAAGAAGGGGATCAAACTCAACCATGCACCTCCTCATGAGGTATCTGGCATTGAAGACACGCCACAAGCTGTCCTCTACGGTTACCATATTGGGATTTGGTAGTGCCTCTGGGGGTGCCATTCCACCATATTTTGTCTTTCCCGGCATGCGGATGGGGTCCGAGTTGATGGGAGGTTCAACACCTGGAGCAGCTGGTGATGTCACATAGAGTGGATGGTCAATCTCTGTTATATTTCTTCAGTATTTACAGAGCCACTTTGTTCATTATGTTCTTGGTGGACTCGATGAACCAGTTCTGCTGCTGTAAGATGGGCATAGGTCTCACGTTTCAGTTGCGGCTGTTGAACGTGCAAAGAAAAACAATATCGTGTTGCATGTTTTGCCAGCGCACACTAGTCACATTCTTCAGCCAATGAATGTTGGTTGCTAGGGCTCTCTACAGAAAATTTATAACAATTTGTGCCACCAAAAAATGAGAGCAACGTCGACAGTAATCACCAAACAGGATGCTTTATTAGCTCAAAATCTTAAGTCTGCCTTCCGCAAGTGTAGAATTTATCCTTTTCATGCTGATGTGGTGCCAGCAGAGGCTCTTGCCCCTTCTTCAGTATTGACTCAAAGGAACGAGGAAGACGACAAGAGTGACTCTGATTTGGATGCAGATGAAAACAACAACAGTCAGAATTTTTTTGCAGAGCGAACCAGAGAGCTTGTTTTTATAAAATCCGAGGGGTTTAAGCCCAAAAAAGAAAGCACAACCTTAACCAAGATTAAATCAGGCAGAGCAAATACTGAGCCGGAGGTAACAGCAACAATTATGGAACATGTTTTAGCAGCAGCAGCCCCAAAACAGAAAAAAAACCCATAAAAAATCAGAAGCTCCCTACCACCTCTACGAAGAATGGTAAAAGCCCAAAGTGTGGAAACAAGATCATGAAAACATCTGCTCAAACAAACGGTCATTCAAAGGAACCTAGACCCTCCCATGTGCAGCCAATTGACAACACACCTTCAAGACATACCTCCTACGTGTATCCGAAGACTCTGAGGACGTCTTTATTTCTGAGGAAGAACTGTGTTATATCTGTAAAATGTTTACCCCACATGCTGTTCGAAATAGCACATCTTTTTTTTTGGTAGTGGGTACAGTGTGAGAAATGTAGACATTGGGTGCATTTAAATTACTGCACTGATATCAGAGAAGTCCGGATAGGGGATCACTATCAATGCCCTAACTGAAAATAGAGTCACAGATAGCAAGCTGACGTTGGCCCAACGTTGGCTTATGGTTGTAAGATTGGCTACATATCGCTGTTGGTAGAACGACGCTGGACCAACATTGGACCAACCTTGTATTTATCACTGTTGGTGCATTGGCATCGTTCCAATATTGGATCAACGTAGTTCATCCAACGTTGGTACATAAACATTGTACCAACGTTGGGCCAATATCATATTGATCTCGGTGGGCGCGAATACACTGCACCGATCTCGGGCCGACGGACTAAAATGTGTGTTTTGAATTTTTATATAAATGATTATTTTACAGATGAACAAAGTATATAATTTTAAAACTGGCGTGTCTTTGAAAAACTATTGACTGAAAGTCTTTTATAATTAAAGATCTTTAGATTAATTTAGATTTATATTATATTGAATATTATAACGGTTACTATAAATATAAATGTATTCAAATTAATTTCAGATTTAGAATTTTCGTTGTTTATTTTTTTTCTAAAATGTACATGACTATATTATGTGTGTCCATTATGAAGCATTTTACTTGTCTACACTTTGAATGAAATGCAATATCAATGCATAATAACTTTTCTGCACTCGTGAATGAAACATTACCGCCAAAAGAACTGTGAAGTCGTTTTTGACAAATCCATCAGAGTAACTTGATCTTATGGCTGCCTGCAGGAATAATGTAAGTAAGCAGATGCTCTTTTACAGATTTTTATTATATATGGGTGAATATTATACAATAATCATCTCAATACTTTTAAATGAAAATTTGAAAGCAAATTAAAGGCAATTTTCTTGTACAGACATCCTCCTGCTGATGTTCAAACTCGCGTAGTCGGTGGCATGGCTGTCTCCTATATTATTTATGAAGATGAATAGAACCATGCAGTTTATCGGCTCAAGGTAAGGAACATCTAAGGTAACTAAATTTAATATTATGATAATATTCAATATTTAGGGTAGGAATTAAAGGCACAATTTTTATCATTGATGTGAGATGATCAGAATATGTCAGGGCAAAATGATATAATTGTCTTAATGCAGCTTTATTAAATACTTGTGTCGTATGTGTGTATGATAAATCATCGGCATGATATGCTGATGATATTAGATCAGAAGCTGTGGGTATTGCACGGATCTAAAGAAGGTCGGATATATTCAGACCCCCCCTCCCCGGCCTCCTCCCCGGGAAATTCAAATTGACTTATTCACAGAAAAAAGCAGTAATATTGCAAAAAAATTCTGATACATTTATTGAAACTGTGCACAGAAAAATAGGCCCCCTTCCCGCAAACAAATTTATTGTTGGATTGAAAAATAAATTTAATAAGACACAATAATGTATTACATTTTTTTAAAATTGTTATATATTGAGGATTTTTTCTGCATTATTATTTTCATGATGTAAATGCATTTCTATTTATATCAATTTATTTTTTCCATTTTATATGTCTTTTTTTTTTAATTTACAGTAGCATTTTGCGAAAACGGGCTTTTGAAGTTATCAGCGAGGTCAGAACTAAACTAAAGATAGTGACCAAACGCATTTATTGTGATTCGTTATGCATCTGATTGGGAAAGGGAATGAATATAGGAGTAAAGAAAACAAATGAAGATTGAAAGGATGTGGAAGTATATAGATCGACTATAAAAACATTAACATTTGAAAATTTGAATATTGATTATATTTCTGTGAGAAAACAATAAAGTTTAGACTTACTGTTAATTTTTGTGAGATTGTTTTATAAGGACAAAGTTTGGGAAATATTGGTTGGATTAAATTGTTGCCCCAACATTGGGCCAACATTAAAACTGTCAATCTACTGACAATGGGCCAACGTCACGCCAGCGTGTTGGTGCAATGTTGCGCCGATGAGCAAAATTACATTGGGCCGATGTTATTTTCCGACATTGGGCCCACATAAATGATGACATCGGGCCAACGCTGGGCCAATATAAGCTTGCTATCGGGGTATAGAATTTGAGTTTCAAATTTGTTTTTACCTTGATCTTAATAAATTAAAGTGATTCTTAAGGGAGTATTAAATATTTGTTATCTTGAAATACAGATTTCCCTGTATGTGACCGTATCATAAGCTGTGAAATGAAGAAATTCACTAAGATTATGAAACATTGTTTATTCAAGTTATTGTTAAGTTTTCATATCATTTGTTAGAATATGTTGATATTTATGAATATATTTGATATTTTATTTGTAATATCAAAATGAAAAAGTTACAAACCACACAAAATTTACTTTTCCTGGCCTCATTCTTGCTTACATATCCGGGTGCACGACTACTGGTTCCAAACAAAGATGGCGGACATTGAAACCTCGCTTCGTTTGGACTTCGATAATAAGCTGTTTAAAGCACCTTAATGTATTTTAGATACACAAAAGAACCAGAATACAGTTCAGTAAGTTTTATTATCGTGACAAATATTCCTCAATTTAACTTAACCGCTCAATAAATCAGATTATTTCTTAAGCGCACGACTAATGGGCACACGAGAATATTCCATTGAATAAAGTTTAAAATAATTTCCTGTATTTTTATACAAAGAAGATCGATGAGAATTGATAATTACCACGACCAACCAGACCTCTTAAATTTGATTAGCACGTAACCTTTAAATGGTGCGACAGTGGATCAATTCAACAGAAAATGCATTTATTCTATTTTGTTTAGCGATAATGCAAACCTTGCTTTAAAACTCGTCTTAAAATATCCTAAATCCATCACCGAAAGAATTATTCTCACGGTACTTGATGTTTGCATGTTACGTAAAATCAAATGTCTAAAATATGATGACAATTGCAACAAATTATCTTGTTTGTATAAAATGCCTGCGATAGATTTATTTTTCCTTTTATAGAAGATTAAATGTGGTCTGAAAGGAAAAATTCAAACATTGGAATCTGAAACAAAGAAGAAGTAAATCAATATAGATTTTGAAACACAAAAAACCCCATATTAATGTTTTAAAGTAAACGCAGAATTTAATATATTTATCTTCAAATATTAATATTCAAGTCTCTCATATAGAGACAAAATTAAAACACTATTAGACGTCTTCATACATCATGTTCAATAACTGTTTTTGATAAGTGACGCCAAAAAAAATGGGAGAATTTTAAAAGTAGGAAAAAAAGCAAAATCATCTATGTTAAAATCTTTTTGAATTGTATTTTGTTAGTTTTGTATGCAGCGAGTTGTTTTCAAAGATGCCTGAGAACTTACTATGTCGTATTTTAGAGTGGGTTTGGGGGCTGAGGGTGGTTTGTGGGAAACTATTTAGAGGCTATATATGAGGCAAATTTACACTATGATGCGTGGTAAAACGTTTGGATCCTACATACTCCTCAGTAGAAAAAAAAACGATTAAATAAGGCAGTTTTTAAACTATTTATAATAAAAATTTTAATTACGGTCAAAATCGTCAAATAGCAGCTTTTTTTAGAAAGCAAGTTTGACTTTTAAGAGATACAGCCAAAATTATCTCTCTAAAAAATAAATTGCAAAAGATTGACCTACCCCTTGTGCTTATTACACAAGATTTTTTTATTGCCGTTATTATGAGTATTTTGTATTTGTGTATTTTTTATATGAGAGAAATCAAATCAAGTTTTCTTTGACATAAAAGAGGAACAAAAGACCATTAGATCTACCCAATGACAAATGTGTATGAAATAAAGCACAGTCGCTATTAACTGGATTCTTTATTTGTAAAACATTACTGTCTGTTTTGTGTTTGCATGATCTCACCATAAAATACATTGTATGTACCTATTTACTGGCTATGTGGACGATATTAAGTTTATTGTTCCCACAAGACAGCAACTATTTCAGGAGGCGAAACCGAGTATCTTGAGGATAAACAAGAGTTATCGGACTTTGAATTTAATGTAGCTACCTGGGTTACTGCAGAAGTGTTCCGAGCTTTAAAACGAGGGAAATTGAATGCAACCGGTGAAAAGTGTCAATGACTATTTACCATGGGCAGATAGAACGGAAACTATATCGCTGTTCGATAAAATTGCATGATTTAATATTTGTTGTAATGTTACATAGTAAAAATTCATATAAGTATAGTAAAGCCATAAAAATCATTCACGCCCTATCAGTCGATCGTACTAAAAGTAAACTCTACAATATGTGGTTAAAATTGAACTGTCATTAGATGTTTTCAGCTATCTGAAACAAAATGAAAAAAATATACTAGCAGAAATCTTATCTATTGATAAGTTTAGACCAGTATTTAATTAGGTTTCGTTATCTGAGGAGTTGTTAGTTAGCATTCTGATACACGTATACATTTATACTTTTCCCAAAACATGATAGTAGCATTTACGTACTAGGGCCTTCTGGTCTTCAATAATTGCACATAACAATGTTTTGATTTAAAATATTTAAAAGCAAAAACCAAAGAACAGTCACATGTAAATTAAAAATGAGAAGAACATAAAAAGGTATGTGATATGTAGTTTTATGAATGATAAAGATACAATATGACATGTACGATATATATTGACATATGTACCGTTTATTTATCATTATATTTTTCAAAATCAAATGATATACTGTTTAATTGAGTGACTTTTTTTCCAGATGTGTTATTCCACCTTAAGAATGATAGGAGGTCAAAGAATAATCAAATCTAATCCACGGTTTTAAAGAAGAGTTTTTAAATTAAACTCATATCAAGTATCAACACATTATATTTTTAAGGACTTAACGTTTTGAATACTCTAATAAATTTTATATTAACCACCTGTCTATTCTATTAAATTTTATGATACGCTAAGAAATAGTAACGGTCATCTATCCCTAATTAAGTTAATGTTCTGGTTACGGGACTTCAAACATTGTTGAATTAAATGATCATTTTCCATTCCACAGAAAGTACATGTGCATTCGTTTTATTATTTTTTTGCGATAATGAAAACGATATTCTTTAATCCTACCTTAAATGTTTAAAAGCCGATATAGACACAATTACTTTACCGGTTAATGTTTGCAGGCGAGGTCAAACATGAACCGGTAAACTAATTGTGTCAAAAATGTGATGATAACTAATTTGGTTAAAAGGTATGATAGTATAAATGCATAAATATTTTTTCTGAAAGTTTATATTTAAGCTACAATTGTTCACACATAGTAACGCATAGTCAATTTCTACATTTAGTAAACATGTACTAAACAAGCAATCATTTACAAAAAACGACTTTTGCGTTTGTATATCATGAGGCTGCAGACAATCTTCTTTTTGGAAAGAAGAGTTTCTTTTTCACCATGCAATTAATTTTTATTGGTTATATAAAGAAATGACAAGTTGAAGCAACGCAACCGCATATCAGTACTGTCAGTACTTTGATTATAAAATTAACTTAGTCATGTGTCTATTAATTAGTAAATATTGATAAAAAGATATATGCAGCATTAATTTGTACTTGACTTGCCGTTTCTTAAGTCAAGGACAGGCAGGGTTAATATTTACTCAGAAGTAAGTTATTTTTTATGGGTAATATATGGAGAAAAAAAATATCATTCGAGTTATATGAATAAACATTGCAGAAAGTATATACCTAAAAATTGATATATTAGTAATATCAATGGCACTATATTCATCATAATATCCAGCAATTTTGTTCAAAATTGTCTTTCAATGCTCTCAGGCTCGAAGAAGAGAGTCTTATCAGAGTTAAACAAAATGTATGGTTAAATTTGTTGATATAGTGTTTAAAATGGATCTGAAAAGTAATTATTTCACTTTAATGTCATGTAAGGAAACACAAGAGGTCTTTGGTCTCCTTTCAATGTTTATTTTGTTTTTGTAAAATTCTTTACAGAATTTTTAGAGAAGTATTTAAGATTGTTTTCATATCCATTTTATCTTCCAGTCTTATAAATTTCCCACGAGCATGACAAAAGTAAAAAAAAAAAAATATTGCTTCGTTAATGAAAAATTCAATAAAATTGAAATATTCAAACAACATAGTGTATTAGTTAAAATGTTTGCCTTTTTTTCCAACAACGTTGATGTTTTAAACGATTTTTCATACAACTATAAAAGACTGTTTAGGGCTCGAGGTTTAAATCATTATTTGTGTGTGCAACACTACATAAGGTAATGTGTATCTTTTAATACGTTACTATATAGACATGAATATATTACCAAAGGCTTGCTTATTTATATTTTTGGTTGTAAACGCTATCCACAGCGGATCAGCCGTCTTCAAGAGTAAATACGGCATTAAAACAATCGAGTATCCAAAAGAATCGTGTCAAAGAATTGATAATGTAAGAAGTAAGGGCCAATGTCTAGGAGCATGCGTCATCACAGTGGATAAGATAGTCATGATCAGCCATGATGAATCTACAAAAACATGTATGTGTTGCAATGACATCTCGGGAAGTGACATAATTGGTCCTAATTGGAAGTCATATGCCCTTCGTACATGTAAGTATTGGTTATTATGTATTACTTTACAAATAAAGTACATGTATACCATTGAGGGAGTCAGAAAGATTCCAGTTCCTCGAGATCAAGTTTATTTCCCGTTGCATGTATTAAATATAATTTTTAAAATCACCCGACGACTATAAATGATCACTTCAATATTCAAAATATGATTTGTTATAACTCATATCTATATTATATTTAAAAACTGTACAATGCATTAAAAAATTTACAGTATTCAAACTAGGTTTGCGAAATTAACTATACATTACCAATTTGTTAACATGTCAGTTTAACAGTATATTTTGCAAAGCGGTGTCAGTGTATAAACCTTATGCAGATGAACTTTGATTTTAGTCCCATTGTCTGACGGCTGTACGACTTACAACTTGACGTCACATCAAATATGTCTGAAGTATTTCCCAGTTCGTGCAAGGTACTCATCAGCTAGAAATCTTTGTCAAGCGGAAGATGGTGATCTCATTAAGATTGATT
Source organism: Magallana gigas (assembly GCF_902806645.1). Classification (NCBI taxonomy): domain Eukaryota; kingdom Metazoa; phylum Mollusca; class Bivalvia; order Ostreida; family Ostreidae; genus Magallana; species Magallana gigas. Next base: position 24,643,143 of record NC_047560.1, on the reverse strand, counting down.
CCCAGGAAAAGTACGACATATTCGAGACTTTCCATGGTATGTTTAAATTGTGTACACGTTATTTTATTTTATTTGATAATGATACAAAGGTTTATCTAAGTGATTTATTCACGATGACAAAAAGCAGGCTGAAAACAGATCTTGTCTCGTTATCTGTAATAAACAATACTTTAGATTCTTTATTTTTCGTATTTAGGTTTCTGGCTTTTTTGTCTCATTTTCTATAATAAATCTGGCATTAGTTTTATATCAAACAGATGTAGAAAGATTAAAAGCATATACTTTCTAAAAGAATGGTTACTTTCAGATAATTGTACTGATGAAATAATTATGTTCTGTTTTTCTAAACTGAGTATCACAGGGTGTACATGACAATAAAAGACAGTTTAAATTGTCAATTTTGTTTCAGGAGATGCTAAAAATTTAAATGCTTCACTACGTTTAAACGTCATTATCCAAGCAATAATATGTCATATAAACATAAACATGTCAGATAAGTGTTTAGTATACGTTTTATAGATGATAGGGTCACGGTATTATCGTTTATTTTATATTTATAGGCTGATAGACTACGAATGATAATTCTGTTTTGATTTGTGTGACTTTAGTGCCAATTGCCAACAATACACTTATTGAAGTGTGGGTTCAAGGGGAAAAAATAGAAGGCCAGTGGAAGTTTGATGATGGAACTCCAATACCTAACTTCTGTCCCATCTTTCCTGGTACCAATCCAGAGGAAATACGTATCCGGGCCAGAGGCTCTACATCGTTTGTTTGTTGGGATAATCTGAATATCGCTCTTTTTCATTACTCGTGCGAATACCCTGTAAATTGAATTAATAAACTATATATAACTCTGTGTGCGTATCATGTTTTACTAAATACATATTTTAACAAGCAGAAATACTTAAATTTTTCTTCTAGATGATTGTTTAGTAAGCGATTTATCATAGTATTGTGTTTCAAACAATTATGCGTGGATATCAAAATCAGATGTGTTAGGAATGAATTAATCGGACATATTTAATCAATGGTATTTTGTTGTAAATTATTGGAATTTACAGGTAGATATTTCACCGTGCCAACAGAGAGTGCATCATTATTTTTTAAGTTTTTGTTTTATACATTAACCAATTTCGTGTGTGTTTATATATATATATATATATATATATATATATATATATATATATATATATATATATATATATATATATATATATATATATATCCAAAGTCTCTTTTTCAATGAATAATTTTTAAACTTTTAAAACACTGTTTCAAAATATTTCGACCGTGTTACCGGTCTTCATCAGTCGGTGTTTATTGTCTATAGCAACACAACGTAGAACATATACTATGACGTTACAATGTTAATACAGTCTGGCAAGTGACGTCATACAACATTAATACAGTCTGGCAAGTGACGTCATACAACAATATTGCGCCAAAAACATATGAAATATAGGTGAGAGTTTGAGAGGTGAGTGGTGTAACAAAATTGTATATGTTAGGGAAACGGGGGTGACTTTATATCAAAGACATGTTTTAAATTTGTCACTGATCAGGATCAGGAGAAAAACTAACGACCCTGTAGCAATGCATTTTTATACTGACGAACATACAGTTGAGGATTATTCTGTAATAGGTATCGAAAAATTGTACAAAGATGAAACATACAGAAAATTCCGAGAAAATTTGTGGAAGAAAAAATTAAATACTTATGTGCCTTTTGGTATCAACAAAAGGGAACATTATTGTCTTTAGACTACATTATTACTAGTTTGTATAGACATTTCCTTTATTTTATGTCCCGTTATCTATACATTTTTCATATATTACTTGTTTATGTACTAATTACGGCTATCAATATGCTTTCTATAAACTCTCACCTATATTTCATATGTTTTTGGCGCAATATTGTTGTATGACGTCACTTGCCAGACTGTATTAACATTGTGACGTCATAGTATATGTTCTACATTGTGTTGCTATAGGCAATAAACACCGACTGACACGGTCGAAATATTTTTAAACAGTGTTTTAAAAGTGTTTTATTATATATATATATATATATATATATATATATATATATATATATATATATATATATATATATATATATATATATATATTCCTTAAGTTCAAAGACATTTTTAAGACTTTCCAATGGCATTATTGAGGCGATACACAAAATTTCATAAAAATAGACATTAGTATGAAAATATAAATATGAGCATTGAATGCTTATTTTTGGATGTCGTCGGTCCTATAACACACAAAGCGGTACAGGCAAATTATCATACCGCGGTAACGCGCGGTATTCAATTTGTTCAATCTGGAATTTATAAAAGAGCAGAGAAAGCTTTTTATCTATACTATGTACTATAAAGTAGAGACACAAACATCTGTCAAGAAAATGATGCCAACACAATTAACCAAGTAATTAATATAATTCGATTAAAAGGAAAAAATAAATTGTAAATAACTACTTTGTAGAACAAAGCAGATATATATTGCATTTGAGTAAACATCCTGGCACAATACAGTCAAAAAAGGTAATCAACCCCTTTTGAAGACAGTTTTGTTTTCGTAGTAACAACAATGGAAATGTTTTGATGAATATACATATAACAAACACCAACAGAAAACCGCTTTTTAATTACTTGTTTGGATTATCTTTAAACAGTTTGGATACTATATATTACATATAAGCTACTACAATCCCTTTGTTTAATTTTTTTTATTTATGATGCGAGTATATTTAGCAGACTATATTTTCACAATTTCTGAATATTTAAAATTAAATCGTTTTAGATTAAATTGAGTTTTTGCAACAGCACAACAAAAGTAACACTGTGTAAGAAAGTATGAAAGTGCTTTGGTAAACATGATATCAATCGGTCTTACACAATAGCAATTATAAACTGCTGCTAGCATAAGAATTAATACCAACATCGTTGTATCTTTTTGCATTGCCAATCTTGGCACTATATTTCAAAAAAGGAATTTCTAGGTAAAGTCATGCTATGGTTTGAAATCAGAATAATATATAAACAGAGAAATTGAATTTCAAAATAATTATACCATTACTGTCGTTACACTCACTGCTAGAAAATAATGTTATTATGTAATGTTTACATGTCTTTGAAAACATTCTCTGAAATTGTTTTAATATAGCTAAGACTGCTTTCTTGTCAATTATATACACCATTATAATTAAAAAAATAAATAACATAACAATGAAATAAATGAAATATTGCTCCTTAAACGAAATGTGTATTTAAATGCTTTAACAGAATAGAAAACTGTTTGATTCATGATACTTCTCAGGCAAAAGTTTTCCTTTGTTCCTTCTTTCTAAAATTATTGTAGTAAAAGGTTATTCATACAGCACAGGTGAAGATGGCTGTTTTACAGGTTTTAATGTTCACTTTCAACATATCGTTTTCAGCGGCTGTATTTGTCATTACTTCTTATTTTAGGTAGCCCAGAAATAAGTTATGTTACCGACAGCAATTGTCATGATAAATCTGGTTGTACATAATGTTTGCTATAAGGAAAATAATATCATAGGCTTTTACAGTACTTAAACAAACGAGTATTCAAAGTCCTCGTTTAGCAAAATTGCTCATATAAAAAGCACGAGGGAATGTCTGAAAACATGCATGATCGCAGCGGGCGTGACTATCATGATCAGCCTCGATAAATCTACCAAAACTTGCATGTGTTTCAGTGATTTTAACGGGGATGACATAATTGGTCCTGATTGAAAATCGTATGTTCAACGTACGTGTAAGTACTTTTTTCTAATCAAAAGTGTTTTTTAGCAAATTGAAGATAAGTCTTTTGGAACAAAATATAATTTTTTTTACATCTAGCATGTAAAGTATGAGCATACAATGAAGAGTTTGAAATTTGAGATATGTTAAAATATAATAATTCGCCTTATTTTATGTTTCTTTGTTTTTGTTTGGTTTATGTGTGTGTGTGTGTTTTTGTGTGTTATTTTTTGGTTTTTTTTTGGTTTTGTTTTTTTTGCATTCTAATGCACTGTTTTAGTATAAAACATTAAACATACTAAAAAAGAATTAAGAGTGCACTCTGTAATGATATATCATCGCATAACGATTTTTTTAAAACTCCTGTTACTGTGTTTTTCTCCCCTTTTTTCTCATCTCGTCAAGTTAGATTAATTGTAATTGTTTGTACATCCTATGCAATCAATCCAAACCCAATTACACCTTTTAGGAATGCTCCCCAAGTCAGCATTGTCTAGTTACATAACAAAACCATATCGTTGTTCTAAACTACTTTCATTCATTGTTTTAGTTTCGTGCAAACACGGGTATTTTACATATAACTATACGTCCACACTTTACTTTACTAATATAAATAAAACAACAAAACAATAGCACACTTTGGTGGTGCGCTAGGATTTTTATTTCACCGTAAACAGAGCAATATAATTGTAACCATGCACATGTAATTAATAATACAAAATACTAGTACATATTATAAACACAACTATGCTTCCCTCGCCGCCTAGGAAAAACCATCGATAAAAAGTTTACAAATTTTTGTGTAGAAAAACTATGGAAACCTGTATCAGCAGCATTAATTGTGAGGTAAAAAAAAATTGAATGGCGGATTCATTCTCCGAAACCTAATTTATTAATAAACATTAAACTTTGAAATAAACTTGACTTGCTTGGTTAGAGCGTGCACTAGAAACTGACCCCAAGAACTTTCAGAAAACTACTCAAAGACGTCATTTTCTACTCTCTTATTTCATTGGCTATCACTAAGTATACAAATGCTAATAACTATACGAAACGTAACTTTCTTTTCTATGCAAACAAATACGTTTTCTATCGTTAGGACAACTATTTCTCGCTATACTATCGTAACGCGAGAAATTTCTAGTCCACACTTTACTTCACTTACATAAATAAAACAACAACAAAATATAATGTATTTTAGCACACTGTGGTGGAACAATAGAAAATTACCAAAGGAGGGAGTGAAAAGTGTTTTGTTCAACATAAATAATTCTAATTTATAATCCTAATTTTTTAGAAACTTGAAATCTCTTAACCACAGAATCTTTGGTATACAAGTTTTTGCTTGAAACACTTTTCCACCGACCATACCTCTGAAGACATCTATCATTGACATCAGAATTAGCTGAAACGGAAGCTTCACCAGACCTGAGTGAATGAATACCGATATTTAAATTTGGAGTAACGGTTTTTAACATGTTAACAATGTTTTCTTTAGCTGCATTGACTACTAGTTAATTTTTCTTTATAAACTTGGCAACACCTTTGTTTCCGAACATTGGCTTGAAAATAAAATCTGACGACAACAAATTAATATTTGCAGCCTAAACTTAACCCAAAAACATTCTGTAAGGACAGGCAAATGTGTCACCCTTGGCTAACAAAACCTCATTTCCTTGTCGTAATTGATCATTTTTAATTTTTTTCAATAAAATCTTTAAATACTCATCTTCAACAAAAAAGTTGTTACATTTTACAGAACTTACTTCATCAAATCTTAAAAACCCAGCAAATCCAAATAAAATCACAACTAATTTTATCAAAATTAAAACATCACTTAAATTGTGTCTTTATGCAATGAACATACACATCTCGGTATCAACTAGATCTTTTCTACGCACAGGTTTTGCGGATAATCTTTTGGCTGAAACTTGAAGAGATTTGACGTATGAATTTGTTGTGCATCCATTTAAACGAATAAGTTGTAGAATTCACAGAAGCATAATACGCGCCATTATTCAACAAATGTGTTATATATAACGCAACGTGCACCGATTTTGCTGGTAATTCACGGTATCCATGACTTCTTATAAACATTGTCCATCGTTGAAAACAGTGTGTATACGCTTTATTTGTACTTTCACTCTTCGAAAACAGAAAATACTTTGACAGTTGATTGATAAGAGTTCCGATGTTACTTTGTAAAGGAACTCCGCTATCCACCACTGCTCTGTCTACGTGTGAGTGTAAGTTACAGTTTAATCCTAAAATAAAAAAATCAAACATCACCAACATGCACAAACAATTTATCTTAAAATGCTTAGTCAGACATGTATTGTCATGCATACATTGCTTTAAACTTTAAAATTTAATATTAAATGCAACCATCTTAAAATCCAAACGAAATTTATCAAATACTGATTTTTTACTTTTTCCATGAGTAATTAATCTTTTCTCTGGTAAATATTCCAAAGACAAAACAAAACTTTTAAATTTGTTACCTTTATACAAAATCGGCAAAAATGCACAATTAAAGTTGCTTTTGCCTTGTCTGCAACAAGCTTGTTAATAGCTTTTGTTATCAAATTTGGAGGTGGAACAAACCGATTTTGTTCACCCTTCCAACAAGCATCTACGCATTCTGTGTTTGGACACCAGTACTTTGAATTAATTTAATGCACTTTTTGTTATAATGCGTAGCAAACCTGACCACTGTATGAACACTCCACATTTTCTCAAAATGTCCAAAAATTCATCATCTATTGACCAATCATCCATATCTGTCAATCGACTCAAAGTATCTTCTTTTTTATTTTCATTCCTTGGCTTCCAAACAGGATTGATTTGAATATCATTTCCTGAACATGTATTTAAAATATCCAATACTGACCTTTTGATTTTCATCCGGCATGCATTCAATAAAACCACCATAGCGTACATCCGAGGCCTCACAAAATAATTGAAAATTGCATACATCTGATGCATCAAAACTTTTTAAACGACAGCCATTTTTTTCAAACGATTTAAACTTTCTCGCCAAAATTCATTTTCATTGAATGCATTAAAAGACTTTTTTACCTTCGAGTGCCAACTTACTCTGCTCATTATGCAGTCATACAAACATCTTGACTTCAGTCTAACAGTGTTACCAATAACTGCTCGGTTTTGAAAGTAATTTTATAGCCAACCTTGATCAATTGAACAATGCTTTTGTTTGCTCCCATTTCTTCCCATTCACTCAAATTTGATTTCAGACTACTAGGACTACAAATGTTTGATAAATTGTTTACTACTTTAACATGCATTTTTGTTTCAACATTTCTCAAAATTGAAGTAAAATTTTTACGAGACTTCATCTTGTTAGATTCATCTTTCCTTGGACAGTCCCGGCTCCAGTGGACCTTTGCCCCACAGTCTTAACATCTGCCCGGTTTAGTTGATGCTGTTGACTTGTCATCTGTCTCCATTCGCGTTGCAGACTCTGCCACGGGCTTCTTGTAATAAGGAGCGAATCTGTAAGACCGTCTCCTGGAAATTCTATCCTCTCTGGCTTTTCTTTCCGCCCTCATCTGTGCCCGCTACATCTTTTTCTCGTCGTCCGAGTCTGCTGCGATTGGATTCGTTTCATATTCTTTTACCACTTTCCATCCTTACTGGGACGAATCTGCTTATTTTATGATCTTTTGTCTATTTTTCACCAGTTCCATACCTTCATTTATGTTAGATTTTGCGGCCTCAACGATGTCTTCGCTCACCGTGTTGGAATTCAGATGCTCGTTTGCTTCTTTTAATTTCGACAAGACCCGAGCTTCATGCTTGTATTGGTTTTCATTGCCTTTCATCCTGAACACGTAATGCTCATTAAGATTTTCTTCAATGCGGTTAATTTGCGAACTCGAAATTTGTTGGATGTTTTGTTGGAAATTCGAAAGCCTTGGCTCTATCATTCCTTCCAAATTGTTTAACAGGTCCGTTTGCTGATGGGAAACTGCCAAATTGATTTGTTCAGAAGTTGCGTGAATCATCTGCATTTTCCTAGCGTCCCAACATAAACTTGACTTGCTTGGTTAGAGCGTGCGGTAGAAACTGACCGCCATAACTTTCAGAAAACTACTCAAAGACGTCATTTTCGACTCTCTTATTTCATTGGCTAGTATACAAATGCTAATAACTATACGAAACGTAACTTCCGTTTCTATGCAAACAAGTACGTTTTCATTTATCGTTAGGACAACTATATCTCGCTATACTATCGTAACGCGAGAAATTTCTAAAATACCCAGAGCTGTCTGAAGTATGTTCCGGTACGTTGAATATAACGCTATTGGTACCCAGGTCTGTCTGAAGTAGTATGTTTTAACCCCTTCTACGTACACATAGCTATTTCCTAAAGATTACAACCATTTAACAAAGCATCTGAATGCAAATATTTTTTTTTTTGTTTGGTTTAGATTAAAGGTTCCCTGAAGCATGTTTCAGAAACATTGCTGTATTAGTTTTACAGTTACTAATTTATAAATGAATTGTGTTTTACATTTGTTATTTTGTTGATATTTTACAAATTTTAGTTATCAACTAACATGATGCTAAAAATGATATAACAATTCATATTTTGTATGTAAAAACGATTTGGAAAAAGAGTGTATAAATTTTGTCGTTGAAAATCACTACTTATCTATACAGAACAGAAACATAATAGAAAAGATAATTTAGTAACAGTAATTAATTAAGAAATCAATCTTTTTTTATGTACATTATGATGGAACCTTTTATAAATCAATTGTTCCTAAATCAAAGTTTTAGGTAAAATAAATTATTGAAAACTGATTTGCATATGTTTATAATTACAAAAAGATCTATAATATAAATATGAAATATGTATCTTCAATATCTATTTCTTCCATGTTTAGTTCCTATAGCCAATGGTTCTAGAATTGATGTGTGGATCCAAAGAACGAAATTGAGGAAGGGGTAGTTCTTCCATGACAGATCCAAGATGCCAGAAGACTTTGATGCGATATGTCGACTTTTGTTGGACAACAACGTAAATGAAACACATATTCAAGTACTTGGATCCAGCACATTTTCCTGTAGAGACATGGTGCAAACTCGTGGGTATAGTTTTCTCTGCGAACAGTACCGCCAATTTACTAAATATTGATGAAGTTTAAATATATGTGTTTTGCTTCGGAGAAATATCGAAAAACAGGGAATTGTCATTATTCTTTACAAGCTTTTTATATAATTAAAATGTTTACATATCTACGTGCCGTTGTCTTTGATGTACTACAAATCAACTTTTGTTCTGGATGGTTATATGGTTTAATTAATGTGATAAATGGCACAAAACTATATATGTGTCCCAATTACTCAAAAGAAAAAAAAGAAATAAAAAAGAATACGTTTTCACAAATTGTAATTTACTATGTAATATTATTATACCCAACATGCAACTTATACGATTGATACAAATATGTTAGAGAGCCCAGAAATTAACATGAATTTTGTTAAAAGAAAAAAAAATGATGGTAAGACGGAAATATATGTGCATGTTAAGAGTTTGCTACAAACTACTGTATATTTGTTACATCTTTCTCAACGAAATGAATATTACATTGATTAATATAGTACTTGTTAATAACAAATAAATCATAAGTCACTTAACAAGCAATCATTGCCAAAATGCTTTGATTTATTTTCTAAAATAAATAATAAATTGACGGCACACTGATTTACTTAAAAGACCGATAAATTAGCCCACGAACTCACGATGTTCGATAACTTTCTAATGAAACGATCGTTATTCAGTCAACTAAAAAAGTCGTTTTCTTTAAATTATAACGCAAGATATGTAGTTACATGAAAGTCAATATAAAAACTCATTCGGGAAAAGAGTCATGGCACGTGTAAAAAAGACAAACAAAAGACCCCAATCATAACAACCCCCCCCCCAGAAATGTGTTTTTTTTTTTAGTAACTATAAATATATTTTAATCTAAATCCATTTTTATGGCCTGCGTGAGGTAAAAGTAAATAAGATAGTTGGCATGTTTATATTCAAAAAGTTTATATTTACTACACAACAGTTTATTAAAATTCCAAGCGACTATGGTCTTTGTAGAAAGATAAAGTAGGTAATGCTGTTCAAATGCAAACATTTGATTTTCAAGCAAGAAGAAACGGATCGACATTGTTGTAAAACAAATTCATATCTTTAAGTTAATGCGTAACACTTGATGGATTATTGATCTTCAAATATTATTCTTCCAAAGACCATTATAGAGTTTGTACGTTGAAAAAAAAACAAACAGAAAAAATGCTATCCTAAAGGAAATTATCCCAAATCTTCTTGTCTTGAAATTTCAAATCTGTTGAGTGCGGCGAATTGTTATTAAAATGACAGGAAACCGTACAAATTCTGAAACCAAGTCATCATTGAACCAAAAGTTTTGAAATTTTACCAGGATCCGACACTCGACACTAGATGTTCTTGGCCGCATTATGAGTAAATGAAATAAAATGATATTGGTTATATGAATGTATACAGAGTTTCTGTGGTTTTTAATAGCGTTATGATTTTAACTCTAAATGTACGCCTCATTAGGAGCCGACCTATTTTTAGTTACTACGGTAGCCTATGCTTCTGTGTTTATAACATTTTTTATTTGGACATTGAAATACAAAATCTTATACATGTATAAGGCAACTAATATTTTTCAGTATCTCCGCAGGGAGATTGCACATAGTCCATTGGTGTTTAAATGATTCATAAAGGGTGAATTCGATAGGGATCTAGGAAATACCAGTGGTGAAGGAGTGGTTGATAATATTTCAAGGAACAACTTTGCTTTTGTCATCAATCATAAATTAGAAAACACAGTTTTTTTTCTCTGTAGAAACATTAACAATTGATATTAAGAATCCTAATTGATCCTCTCTTTAGGAAGCCTAATGGGTAGAGAATTTCCAGTCAGATCTACCTGAAATATTCAGATGTGAGTTTTAACATAGAAAGTCTTATCAAGTAAAGATATATTCCATTGAATAAGGTTTAAAATAATTTCCTATATTTTTATACAAAGAAAATCGATGAAGATTGACAGTTGCGAGGACCATCCAGACCTCTTATAGTTGCAACGACCATTAAGACCTCTTAAATTCGAGTGGTACGGAATTTTAAACAATAGTTTAATGGTGCGTCAGTAAATCGGTACCACAACAATGCATTTATGTTATTTCGTTGAGCGATGATGTAAACGTTGCTTCAAAAATTAAACTTAAAATGTCCTAAATCCATTACCGACAGAATTATTCTCAGGGTACACCATGTTTGCATGTTACGCAAAATTAAATTGGAAAAATATGATGACAATTGCAACAAAAGTATCTTGTTTGTATAAAATGCCTGAGATAGAATTATTTTTCCTTTTATAGAAGATTGAATATGGTCTGAACGGAAAAATACAAACATTGGAGTCTGAAACAAAGAAGTAAATCAATATTGCCTTTGGAACACAAAAAAGAAACAAATTAATCTTTTAAAGTAAACGCAAAGTTTAATATATTTATCTTCAAATATTAATCTTCAAGTCCTCATTAAGAGCCAAAATTAAAACACTATTAAACCTTTTCATACATTTTGTTCAATAAATTATTTTGATACGTGACGCAATAAAATTGGAGAATTTCAAAATAGGAAAAAACTAAGCTGATGGTGGTTTGTGGGAGGATATTTTGAGGATATATATATGAAGCAAACTTAAACTATGATGCCATATATTAAATTTGATTTCTACATACTCCCCAATAAAAAGAATTTTTTGAGTAAATAAGGTGTTTTTGTTAAGGTATTTATAATAAAAATTCAAATTGCAGGCAAAAGCGTCAAAATTGCATCTTTTAAAAGGCCAATTTTTCAAAACGGTTATTAAAAAAATTAATAATAAAGTGCAGAAGACTGACCTACCCCTTGTGTTTATTACAGAAATCAGAAAATGAAGTTTGTTTTTTGACGTTATTATGAGCATTCTGTATTTGTGGGGTTTTTTTTATATGAGAGGAATCTAATCAAGTTCATCTCCGCTTTCTTTGACATTAAAGAGGAAAAAACGATCATTAGATCTGTCCAATGACGAATGTGTATGATATAAAGCACAGTCGTTATGTGAACTGGCTTCTTTATTTGTAAAGCATTACTGTCTTTTTGTGTTTGTTGATCTCAACATATAACATATACCTATTTACTGGTTAAGAGGAAGATATTAAGTGTATTGTTCACCCAGAAAGCAACTATTTCACGAGACAAAATCGAGGGAAATTGTTGCTGTCAAAGGGGACAATACACTTGCTATCGTATAAATAATCAGTAAATAGGTATTTTATTATACCGAGAAAATCTTATGCAAACATCCAGTCTGATATTGCACTGATTTTGTTGGGACCAACACTTGATTTCTTTCTGAAAAAGTATGCACTTTAAAGGTTTTAATCTGAGTTTGCTGATGAGAGACGCTGAAATATGTGTTCAAGCCTTTAAAAGACTTTCTGAGAAACTTTGACGAGGAACTATTTTTTCGACCTTGTATACAAGACACTCTTGCCACTGTAGACCCCGTAAATACTTTCCATAAGACGTTCGAAAGTTGAGGGAGAGTTAGTTAGACCAAAAGGCATTACTGTAAATTGGTATAGACCTACACTGATGTTGAATGTTGTTTTCTCTTCATCTTCAGGTGCCATCGCAATCTGCCAGATTGCATCCTTTATGGTAACATCGTAGATCTAGCGATAATCTACGCAAAATCATGTCTTGCCACCCTTCTTTAAAACCAAAACAATATTAGAGGCCCATGGGCTAGTGGAAGGTTCAATTATTCATCTGTCTATCATTTAATTTAGCTCCTCTTTTTCTATATCTCTGTTTACAATAAGGAGGCGGTTACATGGTTTTTAATAGGAAGAGCGGTTCCAGTATTTATCATTTGCTTTGTCAAATTTGTCCGTCTTATGTCCTCCAATGATTCTGAAAATAGTTTGTAATATTTGACAAGCAAGTTTTGCGGTGCCGCAATCTGATCATTGTTTAAATGTTCTGAGCTTCTTTTCAGAAGATTCTGAAGGTGGGGAGGCACATTGTCAGTACCAGGAGTGGTATATTTATCAGCAATCAAGAATGTTGCTCGGATAGACTTATCTACAAGAAGATGAGCAGTTGTTGATTGGCTTGGAGTGTAATAGAATTGAAGATGATGTTCAGAACAATGGTGAACAATTTGTCATTTTGCAGATCAAGTATTCTAGGCACACATAGATTACTGTTCTATTTTGGTAATGTGCTCTGCTGCTGACTGGTGCTAAAATTCCTGGATTTGAAAGGGAGAGTAGTTGTTTCTCGAACAAGGACTCTGCACACATTTTATCTGTTCCCTCTTTCCGGCACTCTATCTCGCCACATTGGCCTGTGTGTAGTACAATTTGTTGATAATAAATTGTCTTTTCATGACTCAGTAAGAAATCTTGACCAAGGATGCTATCCTGACTTATATCACAGACAAGGAAACTCTGATGGTAAGAATGTTTGCATATCAGCATTGGCAGGGGTATTGAACCATACGTGTTATTCTGTTTTCATTAACGTTAGCCATGTGTAGAGAAATTAGCTCTAGGCAGCTGTATATCTACAGCTGATCAAAAACCGTCTTTGGAATGAGGAAAGCTGTAGATTCACTGTCCACAAAAAATTACTTGTCCACTGTCCCAGTTGCTGCCAACTTCCCTTATACATGTATGGCTTCCCCTGTTTCAAAGTCTGAAGCAGGGCTTACAATCTCCGCTGAGTCAGCGGTTTGTCCTTTCCCTGTATCTTAGTATTCTTGCCAGCTATAGCCTGTCTCTAATAGTTTTGATGTCCTTGAGTCTGGTATATATGTGGGCAATTTCTCATGAAGTGGTTTGGCGAGTCCCAAATGTAGCAATTCCTATCATAATTATAGTTAGGGTTGCGCCTATCGAGATCTCGATGGTTTCTAGACTCGAGACGGTTTAGCATGGTATTGACTTGTTGAAGTTCTCTACACTATCACGAATAATGGACTCGTACCGTTCAATGACATCCAAAGCTTCAGCAGTCTGTGTTTATGCATCGACACTTCATTTCCAAGGAAATCACTTTATATAGGTGGTAATATATAAGAGCGCTTTGCCATTTTATGGCAGATAATTTTTCAAGAACCCATGCCCCCCTGTCAAGTGTTAACGACACCAGCTGTAGGATAGATATGCACATCACATACATATCTTCCAACACACTGGACACCTTAATATATTTTTCCGTAGTAAATTTATAGTATCCTGCCACGCCCCCGTTTTGCCCTTGAAGGTACGGTTGACGCCTTATACCATGACTGTACTGTGCTGTTACCATTGATTTGATAAACCATTGTCATTTTACCGAGCTTTGTCCTTTAATCAAAGTATTGCAAGTACTTGGAAGCAGTGTTGATCCTGATGTAAATCTACATATATAATTTGCAGCCCCCATTTTTAGATTGCTATCCGTAAGGAGCTTACACAAGTTTTGATCTGCTGAAAAAATAAAGTAGTTTGTATTATAAGACATATTGACACTGCCCCAAAGAAGCAAATATGAATTAAGATTTTTTCTTCAAGCCTATTAAAAAGTAGTTTAAATTGATTGTTTTCGGTATGAAAGGCAGCACAGATATTTGTAATATCTTGAAAAGGAACTTCTTGACATATTAAATCAAAACGATCACTAATTCATTTAGCACTTTACTCAAAGGGGATTAAAATGTTAGGTTTTGGGTAACGTGGGCAAAAATTGTCTAGTTGATTTTTGTTCAAATCTGGAATATTTCTGAATTTAATTTCAAAGAACAAAATATTAAACTTTCAGAAAAATTTCGTTATAGAAAAAAAATAGATTGTCTCTTCTGTACTACCATAAAGTACATGTATATCCATAATCACAAACCACGGCCATTGTGTACGATACTCTAAACCTGGCGGAGAGACTTAAAGACTGTGACTTTATACATATCATGCCGTCCATAATGTGTAGTATTGTCAAGTAATGGGGAGCTTGGGGTTAATGAGCTTGCTCTCTTTTTCTTACTTCTGTATTGTTTTAGTCTTGATCCTGGAGTTATCAAAAATATCTCTCAACAAGTAATCTTTATCTCTTTGATTATTTTGGTTGAAATTCGTTAAACCTAGAAGGTTGAATAATATTGGTTCTGAATTATAATTGATAATATATAAATTAAGAAATAAATAATAATAAAGAATAAAAAAGCATTCATTTGAATTCAGGAAAGACACATATGTATCGCATACGTAAATGTTCTTAGCTAAACTTCTTCACACACAGTCCATTTTCTACATTTAGTAAACATCTACTAAACAAGCAGTCATTTACAAACACGTCTTTTTATCTCATGAGGTTGCCGAAAACATCCTCTTTTGTTCAATTAATTTTGATTGGTAATTTTTTTAATTAATAAAAACAATCCTGCTTTGCATTTTACCTGAATGAAAATTATTAAAAAAAATACCATTAGTAACATTTTGTTCATCATTATATATTTTGTTCGAAAAGTTGTCTTCCACAGCTCTCAGGTTCGACAAAAACAGTCTTATCGGAGGTAATAAAGAATTATGGTTGACTTTGTTGATAAAGTGGTAAAAAGGAAATGAATTGCTGCATTTACATGTCGTGTAAGCCAATTCAAGAGGACAATGTTTATTTTTTTTATGGAATTCTTAGAATTCTTAGAATTGTTTTCAGATCAATTTTATCATCCTCTCTTATAAATTTCCCACGAACATGACAAAATAAAAAAATAAAAATATTGCTTTGTCAGAGAAAAAGTCAATAAAATCGAAACATTAAAACAACAAAGTGTCTAAAAATATTTAATTTCAAGTACTTACTGGATAAAATGTTTGCTAATTTTTTTTTTTGAACAATTTTGATGTTTTTAACGATTTCTCATACAACTATAAAAAGACTGCTTAAAGATTTAAATCATTATTTTCGTATACATCACTCTTCATATGGTCATGCATATCTTTATATCGTTATAATATAGGCAAGAAAATGTTATCAAAGAGTTGTTTATTTATATTTTTGGTTTCAAACGCTATGCGCAGCGGATCGACCGTCTTCAATAGCTATTACGGCATCCAAATAGCGTATAATTAAAGAATACTATTAAAGGGGACAGTAAGATTCCAGTTCCTCGAGATCAGGTACATTACCCGAGGCTTGTATGAAGGATAATTTAAACACATGACGACTGAAATCCCCACTGAAATATTCAAAATATGATTTTTTATAAATCATACTTATATCATAATGAACAACTGTTCAAATAATTAAAATATTGACATTGTACGTTATTTTCATTTCGTAGAATTTTGCAAACTCCGATTGCACTCAAAAACAGTACATCGTTTGTGTCATTCATAAAAAAAGAAAGAAATTGAGACATGGTAAAAATTTGATGCAAACTGTTACATGTGCCACAAAGTCACTGGAAATGTTTATATATCAGTATATCTTGCAAAGCGGTGTCAGTGTATAATCGTGATGAAGATGAACTTTGATTTTAGTTCCATTGTTTGACGGCTGTACAGCTTACAACTTGACGTCACATCAAATCTGTCTGAAGTATTTCCCAGTTTCTGCAAGGTACTCATCAGCTAGACACCTTTGTCAAGCGGAAGGTGGTGATCTCATTAAGATTGATTCAGAGAGAAAGTTCGACATATTTAGGAATCACCATGGTATGTTGGAATTGTTTGCACGTAACGTTATACATGTTAAACAATAAGGTTTATTATAATTGTTTATTCACGATGAAAAAAAAACAAAAAACAGTCACATAATAGGTTACGACTGATTATATATTACTACTGCTTCTTTATTTTCCGTACATGTTTATTGATTTTGGCTTTTTTGTCTCATTTTCTGAAATGAATCCGACATGTTTGTTTTTTGTGTTTCGTATATCGTTCAAAACTGTCAACAGATTAAAAGTATATATTTTTAAATAAGGTCGTTCATAATATTTGTGCTGAAAGTAGTATGTTTTTCCCCTTAAATTGACTATCATAGGGTGAACATATAATTTCAAATCCTATCCAGAATGTGAAATGTTATTCTTGGAAAAATTCGACATCTAGATGCCTAGTTCAAGTAACAGCATGTCCTAAAAGCCGTTTAATACACGTTTTACGTATGATAGAGTCACCGTATAAACATTTTTATTTATTAAATTAATAGGTCTTATTGCCTAAATTTAATATTTTATTTTTATTTGTGTATTTTTAGTGCCAGTCGCTAACAATTCTGAAATTCAAGTGTGGGTTCAAGGGGAAAAGGTCGGAGGTCAGTGGCAGTTTGATGACGGTACTCCAATACCTGATATTTGTTCCATCCAAATGTCTAATGGAACGACAGAAGTACACTACCGGGCCAAGGGTACTTCAGATTTTAGGTGCTACGATGCCCCAAACGGCGATAGATATCATTTTTCCTGTGAATACCAGCTATAGTTAATAATCAACAACAAACAAATGGAATTTTTTCAACATACTGCATTAAATAAATGTTCCGAATTTCTTACTACTTTTTTTCTGAATGCCTATTTTTAGGAAAATGAAATAATTACTTATATATTCTTTATCCTCTAGGTGTTGTTTGTTTAGCCTAGTACATTTCATTTTGAATTGTTTATTATACACATTAATTGTTCGAGGGCTGATCCAAAAGTAAAATCACAGATGCGAGTTAATCGTAAACAATCCGTGTAAAACAAAAAAAAGTGTACTTTGAAATATCTATATACGTCAACTCAGACTTTCAGAAGATAATGCATTTTTAGAATTTTTTTGAAAGATAACATAATTTATGAAGTCTGAGGTCGGAATAAACGCCACGCGCTTGTGACGTCATCACTAGACTCTAGACATTAGGTTAAAACTTTATGCTATTATCCGTACCAATAGAAAATATTCTCTACCGAAGGTTTTTATCATTTTTGATATACAAATTAAATCTCCTTTTGTGTTCGACAGAATAGAATATTTGATGTGCGATCAGTTTTATCGACGGCTTTTAAGAGAGGCATGAATGTAGTTCTTTATTACGATTGATGCTTTAAGATCCTAGCTTAATTTTCTTTCAAAGTTCCTATATATCATTTCAATTTATCAACACGGCACTCTTTGTGTTATGCAAAATTTGAATCCAATCTCAATATTGTTTCAGTATTTTAGTTCAGAATACTTTGTTTTTAAACCAATGACACACGAATTGCACTATGTTACCATGACCTAAGGGTTGCGTATTTCTGCTAACCTTCTGTTGTTTTGCCTAAGGGTCTCTGCTCTACATATGTTTTTTTTTTGTTTCCTTAATTATAGTTGCTATTTTCACTAGAGTAGCTTCCCTTAAAAATGTCTTTGTATTTTTATTTTTTAAAAACAAAAATATTACCAATTTGAAACACTCCTTTGTTATTGAATTTTCTAAGCTGCTGTCTGCATTCACAATAAAGTTTTTTTTATACACTGGTTGGCATTGCGCATTATCCTTTTTTAGTTTCCAAAAGATATTCGTTGGATTGATATTAAAATAAATTGTTGTATACGATGAACGATGCTAATTTCTATACACAGGGGGCAGAATAATACAAGGAAAATAAATAACTAGTGAGAATTTGTATTAGCTGGAACATCATTTTTGTTCTAAATGTCCATATAAAGCGAATCTATACGGAAATGAATCCAATTTAACAGTTGGACTGAATGTTCAACATGAAAGCCTATGTCGTCTAAATTTTCTCTAAACACACTTGAATAAAGCAGTAAATTAATTTTGTTTAGTATTGCACATTCTAGTAAGCACTTGACATTGTTAAATGTAGTTAATTTCAATAAATAATAGTACGTTAAGAAAACCGTGGGATCAATAAGTATTAGGAATATAGGCAGCCATGTTACATGGCGATGGTGTTTGTTTTTCAATTCGTACAGCAAGTGATAATTGCCTGCTTTATTAGTTAAAACATTTAGAAACTCATACATTTGTAGTTTTTTTAAAATACGATACTGTGGTTCATTCATTGTTCGTTGATTTCGTTGTTAAGAATTACGTTTACTCGGGGTTTGTGATTTCAAAAAATATTTTTACAACGTTAAATACCTGAAGTCAAAATTGTTCTAAAAATTGTTCTAAAAACACAAATAAACAATGTTATTAACAAATATCGATATCTTTTCCATGTTTTGTTTATTTAAGGATATGCCGCGACAAAGTTGGATTAAAATTGAAACAGAGGAAATTCGGACTTTTTTTTCTTCATTTGTTTATTCTCTTAAAAACTTTTTGAAGCAATTTAATTGCAAGAGTAAAGTTTCTATGTGTTTTTTCACATCATTTTACATATCTTTTAGTTGTTTTATCTTGTGTATAAATTTAGATTACTGACTGGCACGTGATGGGAAAGATCTTAATATTGAAACAGAGGAAATTCGGGCTATTTTTTTCCTTTTATTTTATTTTACCATCTTACTGCCTGCAATTCCTGCCCCTTGTATATCCCGAATACACATGTATCATGTGCTTTTAGGGGTATACTTCTGATCGAGGTATACTCTCTTGGTTTACTTTGGGTTTACTCTGGGTCCACTCTAGTAAACCCGGAGTAAACCCAGAAAGTAAACCCAGGGTTTAGTTGGGGTTTACCTTGTGTTAGGTTGGGTCTGATCGGTACTGTATTACCGTGTGTATAATTTTATATCACTGGCTGGCAGGTGATGGGAAAAATCTTTAAAATACATAATATCAATTCCAGATAGAATATCTCGAAAATTTGATCACGGACTTTATATATTGTTAATGCTAACAGAATACAGGCAATAACAACAGTTGAAGGCAGCTAATGGTTTGGAGCTCCTTTAAGTCAGGTTTTGTTTGTTTGGGTTTTTTTTATTGTAAAACTCGATCAAAATGAAATAATGTTAAAAATTGATAGGGGAAATTAAAATTAAAACGTGAACTTAAAACGAATAATGAAATATGAAATCAGTAAAGCTATTTGTATATTATCATTTTCCAACTAACAAATTGTTTTATATTTCCAATAATTACGAAAAAGAGAACCATGGAATGGGTGGGCAAATTTGACAATTATTTCAAAACACATTTAGAGGTCACTAGTATAAAAAGAAGGTCATTGACCTTGTTATTTGAAAGTGAAAAATGGCACCACAAAGTATGTCTACAATGTACAATAAAAAGTTTTTCGTTCCTATTAGTGGAATTATTTTCGCCTCTAAATAAATGTAATCCTTAGGTTGACGCACGAATTTAAATGTTCATTTGATACCGATTTCTACTAACATTTTGTAGTAATAGGATAGATGGATACGAATTAAAGTATCATTGAAACTGTAATTTTTAATTTGTCCAAGAAACTTGATATCGATTAATATTAATGAAATCACAGAACATTACGGAGTTCCTCTTCTTTGTGGATTTTATAAGGTTGTTTAATTTTAATAACTAGATAATTAATTTTCATAATTAATTACAGTAATGTAAAAAATCAAATTCTTATTACCCTCTTTAAATACGTGACGAAAAATATTAAATAATAATGTTGTTAAATGCTAGTAAACAGAATTCAACGGACTTCGCCAGGTCACGCTCGGATGATCACGACAATCAAACTGGACGCTATCTTTTCAAACTTGATTGACAGGCATCATTGTTTTGAATTTAGTATAGGTAAAAAAGTGGGCGTGTGTTAAATATTCGGGATTTATGTAATTGTGTCAAAATCCTTTGCACATATGATAACATGGTTGAATTATTATTCAGTGAATTTTAAGTAAATATTGTCTAAGTATACATTTAAAAGGCAAACATGTACACTTTTCTAAAAAAAAATTGACTTGCAAAAATGATACTATAATAAAGAGGGTAGTCATATATGAATAGCTATCGTTCGTTATTTACAAAATTAGCCGGGGAGCGCCTCTGGTTAGAACCAAAAATAGGCATCAGAACCCTCATGACAAAAGTTATTTGAATGGATGCTCTAAAGTTAAGCAATGTGTAAAACAACACACAAGTACATTATGTGATCAGTAGTTTAATGAGTATACAAATGTGCCTACATATTTCAATTCAAAAATGATATTTCATTTATACTCTATATATTTCATTTTAGGATTCACAATGTCAGTTAATCTAAACTAGATCTTCGTCAACAATATGGCACATTTATACAGCCTTAGAGTTATTACAACAATGGATAACACTTTACAGAAAAAACTGATAAATTCCACTAATAGCTCAAATTATCTTTTGTAATTGTATTGTAATTGATATCCAATACGTAAATTACTATACCTATCTGGAGAGAGTTATATTTATTTCTTTACGTTTTTAACTTCGTTTATTTCCGTTAGTATTCGTATTATCTGGTTTACTTCAATACTGGTTATTTCATGCACGAGCGCTTTCGCTCTCAATATAAATAGATTTCCCGGGGAGTATTTGATTAATGCGACGTTCGTTACAAAGCAGTATAGGTTGTCTTTGGTTTTCCCTACCCGCCCTGACCCAAATATGTTTTTTGTGATTAACTAATATTTTGTGTTGCAATTTATTTGTATGTCGAATGGATATTAAAAATGCGATTTGTAACGAACGCACCAATCCTAAAAAATCTGTTTTTGTTTTTCAACAAATTAGTCAAGACAATATTTATTTTCGGAAGAGTGAAACGAGGGAGAAAATAAGGACCGTTACTTAATGCATATCATGCCATTCATAATGTACAGTAAGGTCAAGTGATGGGGAGCTTTGGGTATGACCTTGTTTTTTTTATTATTATTATTTAAAATGCTCTAAAATTTGTTATGCTCAAATGAAATTTGAGAGTCAATTGTTAGGTTTTAAGCAAGAAATAGAGCTTTGTCTTTGTGATGTAAACAGAGTTCGTGTCCTGTTTTGGTTGGCATTGGTTCAATATACCTGTAAAAATACTTTTCAAGCTGATTTGTCCGTTTTTCAATTCATTTTAAGCATGTCTACAAAGCAAAGAATTCTCGCCTATATCTCGGACCCCCCCCCCCCCCCCAAACCGTTACCATGCCCCCTTAATTGGAACGATATTTTTTTTAAAGGTTTATATTTTAGGGGTTTTTTTTCACAGATAGTCCACTTGCTACATTTAACAGACACCTTCCAAACATGCAGTTTTTTACAAAAACTACTTTTTTGTTTGTATCTCAAGAGGTTTTATTAGAAAAAAAAAATAAGTGACTTTTTCTCCATGCAATTTATTCTGATTGGTATTCTAAAAAAAATAATAAAAAAACCCAACAAAAACAAAAAAAAAACCAACCACCCCCCCCCCCCAAAAAAAAAAAAACAATAAAAAAAAAACCAAAAAACATTGACAACTTGGAACCACGTTACTGCCTATCAGTACTGTCAGTACTTTTATTCTAAAAATTGTCATTTTTCTATCATTAAATAAAAAAAGGATAGAAAAATATATGCCGCAATATAGTGTTCTCGACTTGCTGTTACTTAGGTCACGGAGAAGGTTTAATTTCAGTCAGGAGTCATTTAATTTTGGTTTGTAGGAAACGAAAAAAATCAAAACATAATTCAAGTTATATGAATGAAGATTGCCGATAGTTAAAAATGTAAATGAAAAAAGTGAATCGCTCGGCATTAAGGAGCAATCACACGTTAGTTCTACTATATATATATAAAGCAATGGTGGTGGGTATTTTACCTGAAAGAATATTGATGTAATAGTATCATCAGTAAAAAAAATTTTACCATTATATCCGGCAATTTTAAGGTTGTCTATCACAGCTCTAGGGTTCGAAGAAAACAGTCTTATCGGAATTAAACAAGAATTATTTTTAACTTTGTGCTAAATTGTTAAAAATGGATATAAAAAGTAACTTATTCGCTCTTATGTCGTTTTAGGCAATACAAGAAGAAATTGGTCTCCTTTCAATGTTTATTTTGTTTTTATAGAATTCTTAAGAAGTTTTAAAGGTTGTTTTCAGATCCATCTAATCGCCCATTCTAGTAAACTTCCCACGAACAATATAGAAGTTAACAAAAAAATATTGCTTCGTCAGAGAAAAAGTCAACATAATGAAAGTATTCAAACACCATAGTGTCTTAAAATATTTAATTTTAAGTGTTTATTGGATAAAATGTTTGCCAATTTTTTTTTCCTAAACAACTTTGATGTTTTCAACGATTTTTCATAGAACTATAAAAGACTGCTTAGAGGTATGAAGCTTTATTTGCGTTTGCATCACTCCTCATATGGTCTTGTATATCTTTTTATACGTTATAATATAGACAGGAATATGTTAACCAAAATTTATTTATTTATATTCTTCGTTTCAAACGCTATGCGCAGCGAATCAACCGTCTTTAAGAGTCAATACGTCATTAAAACGATTAAGTATCCAAAAACGTCGTGTCACAGAATTGCTAATATAAGAAGTAAGAGCCAATGTGTAGGAACATGCGCTACCACCATGGATATGCTAGTCATGATCAGCCACGATGAATACACAAAAACGTGCATGTGTTGCAATGACATCACAGGAAGTGACATAATTGGTCCAAACTGGAGGTCATACGTTCCATGTAAGTATTTATTTTTTTATGAAATATAAGTTGTTGTTTTTTTTCAGAATAAAGTAAAGCTAGATAATTTCACTACAAACATGGTTGTTTTAAGCACTTTCATTATAAATATGCTAATAAATTATTTAGAGTAAAACCTTTTTTGATAATCAAATTGGATACTGCGAAAAATTCACACCGTAAAACACGTGTAGAGAAATTTGTCTAGAGAGCTATGTCATAAAGTCAAATCGTTTGATTTTCCCATATCTTACATGTATTGTTTCTATGAAAAGGATAAACACTGTCATCAATTTAATGTTTTCTGAAGATGTATGACAACCAGAAGAGCCTTTGTGATAAATGCAAGATAGTTTCAGCTAACATTCACTTATAATCTGATTTGCTGTTATTCTGTGCGGTACATTGATAAACATAATTAAGAATCAATTCAGAATGCTATAATAAAAAAAAAACATGTACATGGTACATGTGTATTTACTTTAAAACGTCGTCACGAATAATTGTCGCCGCGAACCAGTCATTAAATGCCTCTGGTATATCATTGTCCAGAAAATCTATATCTTTATTTCAAAAATTGGTCCCCGCTTTTCAGTTTATCTCGTCGTCGAGAATAAAATTCAGTGTTCAATACCCTCGCGGAAAGCTATTTATAAAATCAAATAACTATGCGCACTCCATAAACCGCGTTAGTTTTAAATAAGACACCACTATGATCTAAACTTCATAAATGTATCCTGTTATTAAGGCAGTGCAAAGCAGATCAATTCAACTTTTCTTTTCATTCAATTTTTCTGAAAATGTTTTGTTCGTTAGAATGAAAGCTAAATAATTTCATGTAAAATTTAAGAAAAACACCCAGCTCACAATTTTTGTCCATGTAGCCATACATTCGAATCATCTTTCAGTGTAAGATGTGTAAAATGAAATAGTCTTTGTTTTATTTTGCGCTGCCAATAAGTTACTTATTAGGATATTACAAAAGTTTATGCTGCTATTTAAGCAAGATACCTTTTAAAACTCTATTTAACTTATATTCACCGTAATAAAAACTAAATTACAGTAACTAATGGCATCATAATAAAACAACTGACGTATTCTGTGACTTTGAAGCAAATATAAAAAAAAATGTCGTGTCTTTAATAATGTTTTGAGCATTTTTCTTGAAACAAAATATCGAATATAAGGTTTATGTGAACAATGCTTATATCTATACGAACAACTGAAATGTCAGGTTTTTAAAAAAACACTTTATACATTATCATGGTTTTGTGTTCTAATGACGACCTAATCAGATGAATTATCTAACTGATTCTTACTTGTCGTTTTAGCTGCGTGCGCAACAGGATATGCTACTTATAACTATACAGATACGCAGATTTGTCTGAAATACGTTTCCGCACCGGCATCTTATCCAGAAGCAGCACAGCATTGTCAGGCGGAAGGAGGGGATCTAATTAAACTCGACAGTAAAATAAAATACGAAATAATGAAAGACTACTTAGGTAGGCTTCAGATTAAATACACATTAAAATTTTCTACATGTATAGTTTTGTGTGTGCTTCTTTCTTTCTTTCTTTAGAAAATATTGCAAATGTGCCTAAATTTATATTGCTGTAAAATTTTTAAAAAAATCAATACACGTACCCCTACTATTTGAATAACCTTTGAACCTTCAAAGTTTAAAAATATGTAGTTTTTACTTTTGATATGAGTTTAAATGTATGTTATTTTTGTTTTGTTTGTTTCGCAGTCCCCATTGCTGATGGTGTAACAATAGATGTTTGGATACAAGGAGAGAATTTTGAAGGAAGTTTGATTTTCCACGACGGATCACCATTCCCCACTGACATTGACACGTTTTGCCCTCTTGATCTGATTGACTATCCAACTGAAACACGCGTTCGAGCACGTGGCTTCAGCACATTTGTGTGCTGGGATAGAAGTCAAGATGTGCCATTCAGCTACTTGTGTGAATACTACCGTCGGTTTACTCTTTAAAGTTTAAATTATATCCACCAGATGTCAAATTAGATGTTAAATTGTTTGTACATATATAATTTACCAAAATTGGAGTAGTATGTATTTGCAACAGAAAAACAAAATTAAAAGGCAATCGCAGGTTTATTTGCGTTTTGTGTACTTCATCTACCTTTAACTGTTTACAGGGTAAACATTATTTTTAAGAACATGCCACTAGTGCATCAAATGATGCAGAGACAGAAACAGAAATTTATAAATAGGACAGAAAAAATAACTCACTACTGCAAGAAGTATATCATGTACAATTTTCCTGATCGAGCAGCACATACTTCCATTTATAGCTGTATATTATATCATTCTGTTACAAGCTAATCCGCATTTGAAGACCAATATTTTTTTTTACTACATGTCGATATCAGTCTGAGTAAGAAAATTTAACAACTGCAGGTGCATGTACATTTAACTTTACCTTAGGACAAATATATTGTTAACTAATCTTAAACACCATTTAATACTAACTGCCACTAAACGTATAGTCAAAAAAGGTTAGTATTTACAAAAATACGAAAAAAAATAAGGGAAGGTGATGATGATTTTGCCAGCCAGAAGGGGGTCATATCTGTGGATAATATAATTTGAATTTTCCAGAGGATGCAGACACCTTATTCCCTCTAGTGGAAGATTTTCATTTTTTTTTTTTGTTATTTAACATCTTTATAAGTTAAACATTCGGCAACTAATCTAGCAGATATTAATTCACTCACATGACAAAAAAGAAAATAAAAATTATCTATCTTCATACAAACATTTCACTTCTTTGAATGTTTCCTGTTGCTTTTGTTTATTTTAAACTAATTTAATTACACTTAATAGGTCCCGCAAAGTTCAGTTTCAAAACTTGTTATTTGCTAAATTCTTTTCTTTCAATGGCAATCTATTTTACACGAGAAAATAACAATCATTTTATTTTCATTATGGTAAAACAATGGTAGCTACAAGGGTTCATGGGTTGTCCGTGCTGGAATATTTAAATGTTTTAAATTCATTTGATGTTTAAAAAAAAAAACCATAAAACAAGGGCACCGCTAAGCGGAGCATCCCCTCGCGACATGAGTTATTGTGTGTAGGAATGTATTATTTAGAAATATATAGTTATGTTAATGATAAGACCACAATCTACTATCCTTACATTACTGCAAAAACTACATTTCTTTACCTGTACTCGATCTAAATCCAAAAAATATCAAGTTTTTGATTTGAGCTGCTTACTTTCACTTTGGTTTCAGAGAAGTGAATAGTCTGGTACCCGCCCCCGCCACTCCGTTTTCACTTCCTTTTGAGGTCAGGTAAAAGCCGGCGCCATTTTGAAAATGGCGACCTCCATGACTGGGATGAGGTAGGAATTTACCACCGAAGAAAAAATCGGGAATATCTTCTTATGACTATGAAAAATAATTCAACAAACCCATACCGAGTGTTAATGACAATCAGTTGTATCGAAAAATGTAGTTTTTTGAGTATGTCGGAGCCCTTTTATTTATTTATCACAGTTTTCATCTGATGGTCAGAATGTTGACAATCAGTGGTATAATTTGTTCTTCTTAAAACGTCTTTGACGCCCTTTTATAATTTACATGAAAAATGATTTTAAAAAAATATTACCAGTGGCAAAATTAACATAAACTAAAGTTAAAAAAAAATAAAAACGCAGGAAACATAAATAAGTCATATAATGTAATTTGCATTACTGGTTACACCTCAATAATTTAGTAATGCAATTATGTTTGAAACAGAACGGTTTTAACACCTACGTATAAATTTAAGCAATTTTTTTGCACGCTTTGCAAAGTTTGAGTGAACTTGTCATGACTGATGCTTACAAACCTCTTACAATAAATGAACAATGACTTTAAACTTTTGTTTCCTTTTCCTTGATCCCAAATTGACTGCTGGGGAAAACCCAATAGATTTTAATTAATATATGCTAGGCTATTTAGTATTACAATCAATTATCCAATGAAAATACTCAGATATTCTTCTTTTTGAAAGCTTTTTAAATTCATACTGATTTCAAAATCACATTTACTGTTTTGCCACTACATATTAAACTGGAATGTCTCCTAAATGGTATAGAGTTTTTACATTTGGTAAGTTTTTTTTCAATCAATGATTTACATTTGTTTCACCATATTGCTGTATTCTGTAATAAAGGTCGGATATTTGTTTGAAAAAAAAAACAAAAAAACTTTAGATGATTTAAAGGAGATTTTGATGTTTGGCATAATTTTTTAAAATATTTTTTAGTTATTTTTCTGACGTAAGATAATAAACATTCTTATGATAAATGATTATTTTATCTGTAGCACATTTTTGGTTAGTTAAAGACCAACAAAAAACCACCCCTGATCCGCAAAAAATAGTAGTTGATATGTCTAGAAAACACTGTAAATGTATCATGCTTGGGGTGTACAACAATTAACGTTTTTTTTTTTAAAAGAAGTTAGCTTTGATTTGAATCGGCCTGGTTTTGGATGCACGCATGGCATTTAGCGATGTACCTGATTTACGGGGAGTGCCAATCGTTAATATAAATGACCTCTATAAGCATTTAAAAAAAAACCACGTTAACGATAGGTAAAAATATGAATGTTATATGAAAATCATGAGCAAATGTACTTGACTTATAAAGACAAAAGAACAATACAGAAAAACAAAAATAAATAAATAAATAAAAGAAATAAAAAAAATATAAAAAGGAAGCAAATACTATGACAGAACATTGGCTTTAAATAAAAATGAAAAATATAATTTTTGAAAAATATAAATGAGCATGGCTTCGTGATCATTATCATAACCATGTATCATATATATATATATATATATATATATATATATATATATATATATATATATATATGCATACATGTTGTACGGACATATTAAACCTAATCTTAGATGTAACTTAAAAAAATGCTTTTCCGCCAAGAGGAACGTTCAACCCTTTAAGTAGAGAATGTACAAACATAAAAGAAACGATTATCATGTATGCTCTTTCACAAATATGGCGTTTATTGTGATCCTGAGGCACCAGGCAAATTTTACGATCTCCGCACGCATTGCGCCTTGCACTACTTTATTTACTATGCAATGACAGCCTCATGTAAATCATTTGGTTACATGGAGATGACTAAAACCGTCATTCTAATGCGTGTGCGTTGAAAGTAAAACATTATTACAGTTACATATATTATGATTCAAATTACCGTTTATTTTACATTATTATGCGTAAGAATATTAATCGGAAGTAAAATTCACCTACCAAAATAAATCTTCTTCATGCCTTGTTATTTCGGAAATCAACAAAACGTTGCGATGTATCTTATTTATTATGTTTATTGCATGTAAAATAATGCTTTCGCTTTACATCAACAGAGCTGTGACCAATGATATTAAATGCTTATCATCTCTTTAAAAGGGAAACTTGTAGAAGGTTTTCGATAAAGCTACTTACATGAAGCAATGATTGTCTCTTTAATGAGAAAATATCTTGCAAATAAGCAATAAATTCTGCTATAATATCAGATGTTAATATTGCAGTTATACACTTCATATTTGATGTATAAAACCTATATTATAGGGGTTTACTTTTTTGAGCAGCTTTCCTGTTATCAGTTTTACAAAAATCAATAATGTTCAATTTATTTTAATTTGACATTTATAATTACTGTTTGCTTTTGAGTAATTCATGCCTTTGAATTGTTTAACATGCATAAGTGTGGGGCGGGGGGGGGGGGGTGTTTTTAATTAAAATTCAACGTATTTCATACCTAGACTTAGTGCATTATAAAGACATGCGTCGATTTAATTAACCTTTAGCCAAATAGTTTAAGTATAAGCTACATGAAGCTCACTATCCCCAAGCACTGTTCGACTTAATGGCATTTAAGCTATAAAATCGATATTCCTGGACATTATTTTTTTCTACTTTTATTTGCAACGGCTTCTTGCCGTGTTCCTGCTGCAATAATTAATCATCAGCCCTCCCTGGTTTCTTATCCGACCTTTTCTGGAGAAGGCTTAAACTGTAAACGATCTTCGTAATGGTGCAATGGTGTAAGGCCATGTTACTGACTTCGGTCTTAAACGATCGTTGTTATGTTTGATATCCTTAAGATAATTTTTTTTATTCAAATTTTTATTTATAATATTTTACTTTTGTTGTAAAATAGGTTTGTAAAGTAAAAACACTATAATTGAAAGTCATTTCCAGATCATTTAAGTGTTATATTTCTATTGGAAAACGATGTTCAAAATCTGCATGCCAAAAAACCTTACGTAACAGACGATTTTGTCCCTAAAAGGATTCTCCTTGATGTCGAGGCGGATATGATATCATAAGACAATTTTTGGACTTCCGAAAATAGAGTAAATGTACTTTTAAAATTGTTTCAGCAAATCAATATGAAAAATGTGTACGTTTGTTCAGATATCTTTCCGAAATTTGTTATTACAATCGATATCTAAAATGTGGAATATGATCTAATACGATTTGCTGAATAAAAATCGCAACCGCAGGACCAAACAATACAATTCTTTCTTTAACAATGCAATGATTTACAGTGTTGTTTTTTTTTTTTGTTTTTTTTTTAATTTCCATGAGAAGTTATCTTTATAGTCTTTAAATGTTTTTTATTATTATTATTATTATCATTATTAGTTTTTTTTTAAAGAAGCCCGATTCTGCTGTTAAAAATTGGTGAGACTTCATAATTCCCATAACTTTCTGTGACTGTATGACCAAAAAAATGAAATTGTAATAAACAAAAACTCGGACCAAGTGGTTTTAAAATCATCAGATAATTTTTTAATCATAACCAGATATTCAATTCTGTTGATGACTTCATGACTAAAATAAATCAAATGCTTTTAATGGTTAATCTAACATATGATTGATTTCATAGTTGTTCTCGCTACTGAAGTTAATTCCCTGTACATCAGTTCATGGATTCCCATTCAAGCCCAGGGGACCAGTCCCGTTATAATAACACACCCTCTTGGGCATATCCCGGCAAAAGTCGACGTGCAGGTCAAAGTTCACGAAAACGGAAGTGAGTACATTTTTCCAGCTTCTGGTTCTGCACAACGTGATGACGACAGCAACAATGTATATGGGGGCGTGGTCTACATTTACAACGAGTTCCATGTAAAAATATTTGTCCCCATCGAAAATAATCAGTCAGACAAAGGATTGGTCATTTATACAGGTAAAATACTACTTAAATAAAAACTAGTTATTATACCTCAATATGATTATTCTACATAACGAGAGATCTGATTGGCTCTATACAATCACGTGCCAGGGCAATAAAACTTCACATTTATTTGATTGGTCATTTATACAGGTACGATACTGCTTTACGAATAAAATAGTTTTCCACTGTGTTAAGTGAGACTTCTAGAAATTGTAACTCTTTTATGAACTAACTTTTTCCGATCGATTTTGTTTGACAATGTAATTGTTATGAAGTACTTACGTTTTTGTAGAAATTTAAATCATAATTTATCGTATGTGTTCGTTGTGTCATGAGTATGGGTCCCAAAAGAACAATACTCATTCTTTATACACACATAAAAAGACCCGAAAAATAAGCTTCACACCGATCAAAATGATTTCACTGCAAAGAGTTTTAATATTTAGTTAAATGTTTTTAAAAAAAAAAATTACCAATGAAAAAGCTTTCTTTTTGTTGATATTCATAAAGTATATGTAATTATATTATTTGTCTTGCCTGTTTACTCTAGACTGGGTATCATATATAACAATATATTTCAACATGTATTGCATAGGTGGCACTGCTTTTACCGGGCCCTTCCAAGCGTCGCATGCGCAGGCGGAAGTCAGAATAAAAGTTTGGGGTTTGTGCGATCTTCCTCCAGCCAAGTTTACGATATCAGGATCGATGAATATTTCAACATGTACATGCATATATTTTTTATATTTTAATTGTTTTTTCATAGTTTATGCTACTTAAAAATTTGTAAGTGATTCAGTTAATCAGATATTTCTCATCTAGGTATTAATTGTGCTGATATGTTTGTCTCCCCTTCAACATGTACATGCATATATTTCTTTTATTTTATTTTTTGTTCATAGTTTGGGCTACTAAAAATGTGGAAGTGA
This sequence comes from Magallana gigas, assembly GCF_902806645.1. Taxonomy (NCBI): domain Eukaryota; kingdom Metazoa; phylum Mollusca; class Bivalvia; order Ostreida; family Ostreidae; genus Magallana; species Magallana gigas. The sequence goes on along the minus strand of NC_047560.1, from coordinate 24,611,477 downwards.
TTCAGTTAATCAGATATTTCTCATCTTGGTTTTCATTGATGCTGACATGTTTGTCTCCTCTTTAAGGTGGTTGGATGGTGAACAGATTAACCATCAGATGTACCTGTAAACTTTACTTACTATTCTTATGGTCATACACTATTATTTGATGAAGAGTAAACCTTTAATATTTTAGCATTGAAATTTGAACTTGTTCCTATATCTTTAAACAAAGAGTTCCTTCAAAAGAAGATATACTTTATAACATGTAACGACTATGAAGCCCTATTAAATGCTTTTTTACACCGCGGGGTTTAACAAAATATCAAAGATAAAATGAATCATTTTTAATAATGATATGAGTACAGTAGGCACATGTTCAATGACTTTATGACAATTTTAATCATGCACCGGCCTTGATTATTTCCCCAATAAGTAATCTAATGCATTTCTTTCACTTAGAATTATTGACATTTATCGTATACATGTTTTATATCATAACATACAGTCTTGTTATGGAAACCCTGTTTGTGTCCAGTGTATTCATTAACAAAATAAATATATAACGTACGTTTAAACGTGTTTGATACCTGTGTTATAGTGTCATCTTCTTACTAATTATGTTATAGCAAGCAGCTACCAGAGCGTGACACATGGACTCAGCAGGTACCCTGATCTTGCAGTAGTGCAGCTGAAGATGTCAAACGGTTACGTTTCAGAGGCAGGGGGTAAGACTGAATACCAATCAAAGTACTGAAGAACTGACGGGAGTTGATTTTTTTCGATGTTTATTTATTTTAAAATCAATGATATGTTATTTTGCATGACAAGTACATGTAGTTTCTAATTTGAATAACGCACATTTTTATGATATGAATTTTTGGACTTTTTTGACAAGAATGTCGAGAAACCCCTATATGAATCATGTTAAATAATATTTAAAAATAAAATTAATGCAATCAAACTATGTATCAGTAATAGAAATATTTCTCGAAAATTGTATTGATCCAAACAATATTGAACTCTAGTCTCGTTCAACAAAACGCTCGGCTGACACCGTAAATCTCCGACAAGGATTTACGGAGACAGCCGAGCGTCGAGTTGAACAAGACTATATTGAACTCTGGCGTAGGAATACATACGACTACAAAAAATATTTACATTGTTCGTACCATTTAAAATCTGACTATTTTCAAGATATTTATAAATAAGTTTCCTTGAAAAACAATGCTTTAGCATACATTACATCAAATTTATCAATTATTTTCAAGAACTAAGTCTTGTCAGCAGCAATGATTTGTTCTGAGGTCCAAACACTGTTTCACTTTCGGTTTGTCTGAGTAACTGCATAGGAGAGTTGATTAAAATCAACTCCCAAAAAGTAGTTATAACTTTCAATGAATTCAATCCATCCATTGAAAACTTCACGGTAATTAAGCTTAATCTTAAATATTGAAGGTAGCTTTGTTTTCAATGCGAAGGTTGGCTGTTTTTATTTTTTTTTAATATCAGTGTTTTATAGTTCTTACCGTAATGAATATAAAAATGAAATAAATAACTTTTTTCTGTTTATCATGAAAAAAGAGTTATTTACATAAATTTATACAAATTATTTGCAATTCATGAGCACTTTTCTGTACTTTTTTTTTCTTTAATATACCACACACTTGTGTACATTTTGTTTTTACATTACAGGAGTCACATTTAATTCTGTGTCTCAGAAATACCAAACCATTTGTGGAACAGTGTTCGCGTACGACGATCAGGAAATCCGGATTTGGTCCGCTTCAGGTTCTTTCTTTCTTTCTTTCTTTTTTCTTTCTACATCTGTCTTGCTACTGCTGAACGTATCGATACATGTATGTGATATAGAATTATTCTTTAAATGATTGCCGACATGAGGAGAGTGGTTTAGAAAGCTGGATGGTTGTAATCATTTTTAGACTTTATTTATATTCTCGGGAAAGAGAGCTTTTATAGAGATATAGAAAAATTTTCCAATTTTAACGCCAAAATATATGATTTTTTTTTTACTAAACAATAGTTTATGGCTTTAAAAATAATCTCGAAAGCAAATCTGATGGTTACTTTGTAGACCACCCAGTCTTCGTATGTTTGAAAAAAAAAAGAACTCTGTCGTTAATGTGATCAGACCAGATATATAAAGTACATAACACCTTAAGATTCTATATTCAAACGAGTTATCAGCGAAATGTATGATTGTTGCCTTTAGGCTTTTATGCCCTTGGTTTATATTTGAGGTAGGAAGGGACGAAGAAAAAAGAACCCGAAGATATTTTTTGAGGGTGGATGAATTTATAGGCTTCTGAGTGTCGCTTCAATTCTTTAAATGACCGAAAAAATTCTCTTTACTTAGAGAAATGTATCTTGTTGAAATCAGTATGCAAAATACAGGTCCCACTCAGGGCGTATGAGTAAAATATATAAAAAGCAAAATGTGAGGCTTTGACTGTTGTTGAGTTGACTTTACCCAGTAAAATTGCAAGGTAAATTCGGGGGTAAGATAACACGAAAAGAAAGTTGATATGACATAGTAAACTATACACCAGTTAGTTTCTGACATATGAAGGTGCAACATATACATGGTACGGATTATAAACCCTTGACAGGGACTTAGCTGGTGATTAGTCTAATAAGCTTAGAAGAATATTTAATGCATTTGTGCTGAATGAGAACTGAGAAAGTCCTAGTTACAGAGTTCCGAAAACACACGTCCCCTTGCTGCAGTGAATTGTATCAAAGAAACTGTCCTGGGGCACCTGCGTTGATCATTAGGATAAATTATTCGAACTTACAGTCTTAGGCCATAGTTCAACAATACATTGACACAGTATATATGACTCAGATAATATTGACGTTTTGCATTAATAACTTGTATTGCATTGTGGCCGCACTGCAAAAGGCACACCGATAGAGTTTAAATAGACAGAAAATAAATACCGGTAATTAATATGTTTATTTTTTTCATACAAAGAAAGGTTGAAACTCAGCGATGTTTTGACCTTATGAAAAAAAACACTTTTATGCCTGTTTTTTTTCCCCTAACAATTTACATATATAAATGTCCATGGCCCATTTTCTTTAATTTTTGAAGACCGGTATGTGTTTGCGTCACTTTCCTGCTGTGGTTTTCCTGTGGATAAAAAATACATTTCTTGTTTACTTTATAACGATTTTCAAATGTTTAATATTCAAACTTTGCAATCAATCAATGTCAAATTACTAGCTGCCAAACGTGAAATAAAAATCCATTTTAAAAGCCAGTAGGAAATGTGTTTATATAAACAGCGGATTTATTGCGGAATTTGTTCTTATTAACAAGGGGAACAACTATATGTTTTAACAATACAGAAACCTCTAATTGTAACAGTACACATACTGTCATGTTAAATATTACAACGTTTAAATTATTTAATGGGTTGTATGATTCAGACTTTGCATGTCTATCATGTTGGCTTGACGTTTATTATATTTATTAATGTATAAGTAATGTTCAAACAGGCAATAACAAAGTAAAATTTCAGGTAGTTACGTGTTTTGTGCAAGTGATGGTTGGGGGAAGGATGCGGTACAGAGCAAGACCGCCACCCTCTACATACAAGCCTGGGTACTTTGTACCAACCAGTTTACAAGGACTTTTTTCATGGATAAAAACAACGCAGATGTTGCGTCACCAACCGTAGATAGAGTCCCTCTTAAGTCGGTTTACAGCCTCGATTCCATGCTGGTGTCTGTGGAAGTAGGTTTACATTAAACATCGGCGCTTATATCAAGTGACAATAAGCATTGACATCTTTAAATCTTAATTGTATAAATAATGAACAAAGGATGAATCTCCGCCATTCAGTCAACTGAATGTGACTGAAAAGTAACTGAAGGGTGACTGAATGGCATATCCATGCCATTCAGTCACGTTTCCAGACCATTCAGTTAACATTCAGTTGACTGAATGGCAGAGATTCATCCTGTGGAAAAAAAAAATAACTTCAGTTCCCCCCAAACATTAACATATTTGAAACACAAAAATGCTCATGATTTACACAATTTCGACATTTACGATTTTACAAAAATATAAAATACTTTATTTTTCTTATTAAGATGAAAGCATTGAGCGGTAACAATACCGGTTTTACATTTTATGCTGGAGGGAGTGCTATGATTGACAAATCATCCGATGCATATGGTGCCATTATTTACGCTTATACGGAGACGGAAGTGTTTTTATGGAGACCGGATATAGCCGTAACAAATGGCTACTTGATTTATGTGGGCGGTATATGGGGAGCTGGAACCAACAACCAGCAAGATACAGTAGTAGAAGTTACGGTCAAGGTCATCGATTTCAATGGTGAGAACTCTTTTATTAGATATATTATATATAAAAGACAAGTTTTCGCCACCATCGGTGGTAATGTTGAAAGTCAACATGTTACGATTACATCATTCGTCAACCAGTTTCAATTTGGCACACACAAAGAATGCATTTTGACATAGATAGCACTGTTCAATGCAAAAACTATTTGAAAAAGACTGCCTCAATTTGTAGTAATGCTATTGCTTGGATTTTTCCCCGTGCATATTCTACCAAACTTAAATTTGATTGTACTAAGAGAAAAATTAACCGTCTTGACCCAAACCTGGCCAAAAGAAAAGCTTCGATTGAAAATTTTAATGATATAGATACGTATCAAAACAGGATAAAGCTCTGCATTTAATCTCAATTGATTGCAATTGTTACATAGTTTGAAAGACATCGAATAGCAGAACTCCATCCCGTGTAAAATAGTTGCAAATCAGTTACCATTGTCATTTGGATTCTTATTTTCAATTTTTTACATATTTGAAACAGGATCGCCTTGTTCGGAAACGCATGATTGCAAACCTAACTGGGCCTATTTGGCAAGTACTTGTGCTTCTACAGGTATGTTCATATATGTTCTTATATATATTATTGCATAGTACTTAGTAGATTGTTTTACAAATATGGTGGGCATATGTGTGTTCAAAAGATTTAATTCAACTTCGTTTAATTGATAATGAATATCCTACCTCTTAAAAATCCAACACCATTGTTTTTTTTATTAAGGTTTAAAAATAATAATGACATCAAAGATAACTTAGTTTTTTTTAACCACTTCATGTAATAGAAACATTGCTACTATGGATAAACACATATGGTAGAAGACAAAATCAGTAACAACATATGTCTGTCAAGCCCGGTTAAAATAGTATGACCATTTCTTATATTGGCATTCAGCTGAAAATACAAAATAACAAAATCGAAATGTTGTTACATGTATCTTATAATCATAATTCACAATCAAACAGTGAATAAATTTGTTCAGAAGTGTCCTTTGCATTTCGTATCTCTCGGTATGAGCTGTTTTATTTTAATGTTAGAAAACGATTTGTTGTGTATTTCGGTTGGTTTTATGCTGTAATGTATCTATCGAAAACACTGCATTCACAATGACATTTATATCGAGAACAAAAATGTTTTACAAGACAAATTTATTGATATATTGGAATACCATAGTATGCATCATTATCTTGTTCTGTGAAATTGTGATATATTGTTTTGAGAAAATTGTATCGCTCTAATTAAATAAAATAATGCTGGAACCATTCATCTTTTTATATATTGTGGATAGATTGTCCAACTCCTGTTGATATTCCAAATGCTAACACGCTCTATGACGGAGTATCCAATGGGAGTCGAACTTTGTACTCATGCGCAAACGGATATACTGGAAGTTCTAACGACTCCATGACACACTGCGTTGACGGGGCATGGACGGCAGCTGCTATCCATTGTGAAGGTTAGTTTTACTTTTCGTTTTTAAGAGGGGTATTCAAGATTAAAGGGTTATGACTAGTTTTTAAATGTTGAGATACTGACTAGTCATAAGATCTGGAAATGAGCATTGGATTTGGGTTGGGGATTACACACACACAAATGATAATAAGCAGCAAATATTTTTATAGTTTGGATGGAATTCTCAAACTTCCAAGATATACCTCCCAAAAATTACGAAGTTTTGTAAAGATAAATACTGTTGATTTAGCAATGATATGTAGTTAATATAGTTGTAAAGTATAATATCTATCGTTCAGCAGTTCATGGTATTACCTTTTATATCATTTTTCAGCTATTTCAACATACCATCATTATGTTAAGTTAAACCAAACCATAGAGAAATGGATCGAAGACATTAAAAGAGACTTAACAATAGACAGGAAGACAACCAGCGCTTACACACGAAGCCTAATTAGTGTGTATGAATCGCGCCCGAGTGCCATAGCCATTGGTGGAGCGGGGGTTGCGGTGATCTGCCTGGCAGGCCTTATTCTACTATTACCAGATATCATTAACATTCTCAGATACTGTAATGAATCTGATGAAAAGGACTAAATGTAGTTGTTTTGTAATTTAATTATTTTTGGGTGTCTGTACTGAAAAAAAAATTAATCTCTTATCGAAAGGATTTTGTTGTTTTAATTAATACAGATTAGATTTTTTTTCATATATGTATTCATTAAAAAACAATTTAAACCAATATATCAAACTGGCGGTCAAGAAACTATGTTATAGTATACATGCGGTCAAAAGAATGCAATCTTTTGGACTGGTAACGTATTTTGAAAAAAAAGATATAAGTTTCAAATATGTGTATTGCACAGACGACAGTTGTAAACAATTGTAGCAAATTTGCTAAATGAGAACTAATAATTCAAACAAATTTTCATATACAGCTAAGATGCCAGCTGTTAAATCTATTTATTTATCTTTTAGATTTTTTTCAAATTGCAATAAGACTTAAGATATTATGTTTGTTTAAGTATCGTTTTTAAAGAATCTTAATCATCAGGTTTTCTAGAAACATGTATTGACTAACATTACCATGAATGCATAATCAAATGAAAACTTTATGTCATATATAACTCTTTCAATGTATATTAGAAATAGAGTTACAAAATAAAATAGGTATATGATACCTAAAACTCAATAGACCATGAGTGGCTTCTCAGGGTGCAGAGAACGGCTCAGTATGTTCATCTGCACGAGGTCTTTAACATAATATGTAAGGTTTTCTTATTTTGTTTTGAGAACATAGTGTCAATGAAGCTCATCATGTTTCATAAAAAAGACATCAAAGAAAGGTATAAAGATTGATTAAATCCTGGAGAAAAAATGGCATTCACTTAGACATTGAAAATTATATACAATTTAGTTAAAGGTGCAACACTTTAGCTTTGATAAAAATGTACACTGGCAACAGCTCTTATGAATAAGTCAGCACATACTTGTTAATGCCGATACTGTCAGGATTTCTTTAAATATAGGGTTCACATTTTCGTGGATTTGTGGCTTGATGTTTATTCGTGGGTACGTATTTTCATCGATGTGTCTCTTTTTAGTATCAATAACAGAAATACATTTTAACTCTTCCTGAATCTGTTTTCGTTAAAGATTTAAATTTAATTTAAGGGGGGGGGGGATGCTGAAGATAACCTACTATAAAGATACTACGATAATTCAGCCACCAATAATTTCAAGAATTTTACATTATTGAATTGACGAGGGAAAAGAGTGAAAAAGTATGTAGCACAAATAACCTATATAAACAAATATGATTATTCAAGCCTTAAGCCTTCTTTTCTCTGAATAATTCATTATTTCAGGTTTTTCAACAAGTTCGAAATAGGTATTTTTTTTAGAAGTCAACCTTTGATTCCCTATTTATCTGAATTTAAGTTCAATTGTATTATCCTAGAACCTAATTGTCAAATTTGTAGAATTTTCTTAAGAGTTAAGGAATAATTGGTTGTTAACTAATTTACTGATCAGATTTCAAATGGACTTCATTTTTCTGTTTTATTCGTTACCTTCAAACTCAAGATTTAAATACTCTTATTGATTTTTAGGTAGGGCGCTGATAAATATGAAATTTAATTGTATCCCTTGACCAAGCAAAAGTTTGAGATTTTTAACATATCATCACTTTGTGAAGTTTTACAAAAGATTGCTTTTTTGGATGAAAAGTAACTGCAAATTAAAAATACAGAAACAAAAACTAGAAAAAAACCTAAGGGAATGTAAAATTCAAAATCATTCTAAACGTACGCGTAAAGGTCTTAATACAAGGAAGAAATAATTTTTGAGATGTTATATAACAAAATCTTGATGACATTATTTCTTTAACATATCTATTGATAATTTATTATGCTGCAATAACTCTTTTCTTTAAAAAACTTTTCTTTAAGCTAATTCTATGTTTAAATATATGAGTATATTTTAAAACTACTTCTGCTTTACTTTTTGTTTAGCATTATGACATATCAGTATCTAAGTATTGATAACCATTATTCTGTTACGTTCTGCTCGTCTTGTATTTCGCTCTTCAACACATCTAAATTTAAATGAATAGTTGTTTACCATTATTAAGGACTCACATGGTTTTTGTTTACTCTTTTATTGAAACAAGATAAATGAGGTACGTAAGGGGATGCAAAAATCTTGCTTTTTTTAGAAAGACAAAGTAGTCTGTATGTGTACATGGTAATCGTCAAATTTGGTCGAATAATTGATATTTTATTCTAAAGCAATACCACCCCACTGCAAAAGTGTATTTCCTTTACATACCGGTTTCGAAAAAAAAAAATATCTAAAGGAAGCATTACAAGATGTTGAGAACACCAAGTCAACAATTCAACTTTTATTTTTAAAATGTTAATTCATGTAATTTTGGCATGGTGTTTAATATGTAACATCGGCCACAAAGACTGCAAGCCAGCAGTTAAGCTGACCTGAACCGAATGTTCAAGTGCACTTTCGCCTGTTGTCTGTCAGACAGTCCGTATATCAGTCCGCCCTTCTGTGAACAGTCAAAAGATTTTTTTTTACTTCTTCTCTAGAACATCAGCGCCAAATTAAAAAGAATCTATTGTTGTTTAAGAGTTACATCTTTGATTCAAGCATTATCCATTCTCTTCCACTGATTGTATATTCGTTATATTACATTTGTCGCAAATGTTCTTAATGTTATTTGATTACTCTGCAATAACAAATATCCATAATGGACACGATTATTCTCCTTTGTCATACTGAACGAAAGGTTTGCGGGTTAAATTGACCCAGAGTTGAAAGGTATCAAAACAAATATGGATAATGGTTTTATGTATGTAATAAAAATCAGATGGATTATTTGTTTTCAGAGCTTTGTCAATGTTCATTGTTGTTGGTTATTCCGCGATAAAAATACAGACACCATAACATAAAGAGTAAAATAAAATAACTGGGTCCATATTGCTTTAAAAAGATGACCCGATCCTATTTTTTTTGTAAATACACACCATTTGATCAAATATAACGCGTGCATGTTAAGGCTTCCCGATTGATTTTACAGCGATGTGTAGAAAGTCACTTATCTGTACTTCATACGATATGATGTCATATTTTACTTTGACGTCACGATCTGCATTCTTATCGATACTTTTCAGGGAATGTATCTTAACGTAAAAAGTGAATGATATCAAACCAGTATGTGCATGTTTTCTTTACATAGATGCTGCCATTAATGCTAGACGTACTGAATTCATTCATATTTAAAACCAGTATCAAATAATTCTATTGTTTTAATGCTTCGTGTGATGTAAAATGCTATTTATAAACTTGTGGTTTTGAGACTTTCCCTGCTCCGTGTTAACAACTAAATGAAGAAATTTAAATGCATGTAAATAAAAAAACAGCTTGGCGCAGGTGAAAGATCAACACAATTTTAGAATATTTTACTTAAAATTAGTTAAGAATATAAGTACCAATGTAAATCGTGCTTGCGAAAAATTGTCAAAAGACTTAAGTGCGACCTGTCCACTTATCTTCACAACTCTAAAGATGAATTACATCTACATCAGCTCGGAGGTACAGTTTAACTGCAAACAATACCACCCGTTAACTGTTTACAGAACGGCTCAGACCCAACATAACAAAAAGTAAACCCCAACTTAACCCTGGGTTTACTTAACAAAACATAACAAAAAGTAAACCCCAACTTAACCCTGGGTTTACTTTCCTGGTTTACTCCGGATTTACTAGAGTCGACCCTAAATCTATCTTTTGTTAACGTTGACAAAAAATGTATTTTTAACTTCTTTGAAATGCATCCATCTAGCTTAACATCGCTTTTTTCTTCAATATATAGTGGTTATGATCGTTAAGTACTAGATCGCAGCTGCTTTTGATTCGTGTAATATCGACTTAAACAAATTCCAACAGAAGTTATTGTAGTGGATTTCTTGTAAATACCATACATATATTACATTACTTCCAGAGTGATACACTAGAATATTAGCCCCGCGTTTCGTGTTGCCCACTGCAGAATGAATCCAGAGCTATCCGCTATTACATGTATGGCATTGTAGCCAAAGAAAAATGTAATATATGTTTTATAACATTTTAAATATTAAAAGAACTAGAGCAGAGCTCGTGGCAAAGCCCCGAGTAGGTCCTCCGTTGTTGCTGCGAGTTGAAAATATATGTTATATGGTGTCAAACGATTATAATGACTATTCTTTCAGTTCTGCTTTTGTTATAAAAACGTGTTGTGATTGAAAGCCTGTATATAAAACGTGTTTTGAAAAAAGAAAGGAAGAAAATATTTTAGGAAAACTATTTGTCGAGCAGAGTTTATGTAATCGTTTCAATCATTCTTTAAAAAATGAGATGTTTAATGGCGAGTTAAATTTTCAAAGGGTAGCAAGCATTGTCATAAACAGTATGTACTCGTGATTCATGTCAGGAAGTGTATTTCTTTTTTAAACTAAACCCGCCTACAAAACACGTAAACTTTTCTCAAAGATAACTTCTATATTAAAATATTTCTAAATTTTTTGAAGACTATGTGCAAGTTTAGAATTGCGTGCTGACAAAATTTACAGACCCTAAAACGTACTTCTACACCAAAAAAGCGTGCGGCCAACGTGCGAGAAACGTTTCATGTAAACCTTTTAGAGTTTCATGTAAACCGTTTAGCGTTTCGGGCAAAGCGTGCGAGAACCGTGTGAAATGTTCATCAGATTTCATTCGGAACTCTCTGACAAGTTAATTGTTTCAAAATGGCGCCCGTGTTTTACATTACTTTAACAAAATTGAACGAATTTTTAACAAACAAAAGAAAGGTATATGTATTAAAAGACGACTAGTTACAGAGTAAATGTATATTTAACGTTTTCATGCGATGTTTCAGTACTGAAACAATATTAAAAGTCGCTATACATAAAAAATATTAAATACAGTTAGTGAAACATGATTTCTATTGGAACAAACCTTAATAAACTTTAACTTGCACGATCATGTTTTGATAGGCATGTACTTTTATTATCTATTTACATCGATAACTCCTACTGATAACTCTTACCGAGACCATTCGGCTGTGTACAAACAGCACACATAACCTCGGACATCGGGTGAGACCTGCACCTGGCTGAACCTGTCAATCAAACTCTGTGTATTTGTTTTTATTGGATGGTCAGGCGTCTCTCTTTTGTCAAAAGCCAATGGAAAATTAATGACTTCAAGGTAATCGGAATCAGTATTTGATGAAGCACACAATTTAAATGATAGAAAATTTATTAATTATTTGAACAAAATTAAATGTAAACATAGAGAGGAAATAAAAAAAAATTATTTTTATGGGAATCTATGTGCATGGTACTCAATTCAAATAGATTATATTATGATTTTATTATTTTATGTAGTAAAATCACCCTTCCAACTGTTACTCAATTACATAACAATTGATGACCTGGGGCTATAAATGTTCTGAGCTGTGTGCGCTGAAGCGACACAAGATTCTCGGTCGCATGCGGCAATTGAATTAACACAGACTGGCCGAATAAACAAAGGGGTGGGAAAGTGAAACAAAATGTTACACATAAGAAGAATCCACCAAAAATGATTTTCGACAGATCTTATTATCTTTTCTCCAATTAAAAAAAAATCCAGCGCGAGCACCTGTCAGCGGGGCGGGAGGAAAGGGGGGGGGGGGGCAGCAATGAGTTCGCTTCCACAATGAAACTACAGAAGTGATTAATATGTGACCGATAGAATCTAATCTAAAGTTGTTTAAACTCATGTGAATATTTTTTAAAATAATAATCGAATGCCTCAATTCAGGGCATTCCTTTATCGTGCTAGCCCCTACCGCAAACATGGAACTTTGATTATAATTTGATTTCATGTTTAAACTACCTTGTACGCTATCGTATAAATCAATGCTTAATCAACTGTACAAGTAAAATCAATTTATATTTTCGTCTTAAACCAATATAATAGTTGAAAACATAATAAAATATAGTTGTGTCCGTGCAAAATATGAAACATAAACGCGTCATAAGGTACATGTAGAAGAATACGAACCAACGGCGGATCACTTATCCACTCGCGCCGGATCTCCTCAGCCATGTGCGAGGGATGATCATCATTTAAAGGTTTAATATTTGAAGGGGGGTGTTGATTTAAAACATTAATTGTACAGTTTTTAAAGTACTTTAATTACCTGAACAAACGAACCATTAGTTTATGTCTAACGATTTTTCCGATTTGGAGTAATATCGTTCATTAATATTCATTTACACTCAAATATTTAATTAAATATATATACAAGTAGGACAAACTTTTATAACATAAAATTAAAACAGTTCTTGTATATACGGCTATATTAACTCAAACACGTTCACATGCATGTAAGTGTAAGTCGCGGTGTGCGAATCTTGTGTATTAAATAACCGCTTACCGCTAGGTAATGCAGCCGTGGCTGATCTCCTCGGCCGTGGACGAAGAATAGATTACGTAAAGGTTCAACGCACAGAAACGCACAGCTCAGAACCAAGGAAGATTTGAAAAGTTTGCAGTATAATGACCTTACTCTATCAAATAGAAGTTATATATTTTAAACTTAAACCCCACAATTGATCTATGTCTATTATTGCTTTAGAGAATGACATTGCTTTTATTAATTAAATGAACTATTTCTTACTTGACATCCACTCGTTTAATCCACAAAAGATTTTGTGTAATCAAAACTAAAACAATTCTTGAGTTCGCGGCTAAATAAACTCATATATGAGAGACGCAACTCTCGTGTATTAGACCGCTAGGTAGTCCAGCCGAGAGCATGGTAACCGATTTTCTCGGCCGCGGCCAAGGGAGAGCTTACGTAATGGTACACACACACATGCAGCTCTGATTCAAGGTAGATTTTAAATGCATGGAGTTAATAACTAAAATGTAATGCACAGAGTTTTTTAATTCCAAATTTTGTGGTTTACTAGAAAAGAAAAAGAATGTTTTGTTTTCCAATTGCCGTTTTTAATGATTGTGCACTATAAGAACTTAACAACAATGACTTTAACTCCTAAAGGAAAAGTTTATACTCCAACAACAAAAAAAATTCTTATGAATTAATGCCTCCTGTATAAACCAGCATACTTTCTGCGGCAACTTTATGCCAGTTGTACGCACAAAGACTTTCGTTAACTTGTCAAATGAAAACAGGTACATGTCAACATGTAAAGCTTTTTACACTCATACTACACAAATCACTTACAAAATAACATTGTTACGACCTTTATGAGATCCCAACAAGCAACTTTTCCAGCGACAGCCAGATCAAAATCCTAACCGTTTTTGAGTTATTAAGCAAAAAATTTTAGAGGCTATTGGCCCTTAATTTAAGGGGCCATCCCTTTTTTATTGGTGTTAAATGAAAGCCCTTGATATTCTGCACAACTTTTATTCTACATGTCTTTACAAAATATTTTTCGTTAAAAAGATATAAAGGAAAATATGTCTAAATTTTTGCACTTTTTGGAATCCTGTTTTTTGACCCCCTACCTTTTCCTAAATAAAACACGTAATCTAAAAACAAAAACTAATGTGCACCACTACAATGTCTCTGCTATTCAAATTCGTTGAATTCCCATTCCCTGCTATCATAGTCTCGGAGCCTTTGTCTGGAAACCAAAGGCCCTAAAAAAATTTAAAAGGGGAATAACTCGTTACCGGAAAGGGAATTCTAACTTTTATGAATTGATGAAGATAGTGTTTTGTAAAGTCCATTAGCCCTGAAAATTTGAGCAAAAACCGTTCAGAAATGAGCACGATATGAAGCCTCAAAGTTCGCGTCTAGGAAGAAAAAAAAAAAAAAAAGAAAAATAAGAATAATCTTAACCAGCACAATAATAGAAAGGTCTTCCGTTGGAAACGGAAGACCTTAATTAGCGAATGTATTTCTGTCATAAACAAGTCTATTTTTTGACGTGCTCAGCTATGTTAAGGAAGGTCTAAGAATTATACCACGCGTGATTTAGAAAAATTTGCATAAGCCCCGCCCCTTATTCATGAGATTTTACGAGATATGGGTATTTCGGTAATTAACAAACATCTACCAAAATGAATATGATTAATTATTGGGTTTGAATGGTTTAAGAAAGGTGTACTGAAATAAAATCATAAACTATTCTTTATATCTCGCGAAATCATGAAATTCCTAAGTCGTCTGATGACGTGTCGAGGCTTACTACCTCACATCGGTGCTTGCAGCTGTGATCAGAATAAACATGTGGACTTCTGTGATATATCTCGGAATTTAACTCGTTTACAACCAGCGTGGACAGAAATCGGCATAGGATTCAACTGAACAAGGTAGGATTTATCTGTACTTCCCCAAGATATTGTTTTATAATATTTAATATTGTTGGATGGAACGGAAGCGAAGTGAAATTCCTCGGCTTCGATTTTGTTTACTTGTTTACATTTTTGTTTTTCATGTAATATTGTGTTCAAACATCAGTTTGGTGTCTCAGTCAGGCAAAGTAATTGTTCAGCGTTTCGCTAGTTTTGATCATAAAGTGCATTGAGGCTCATTGTAGCTTTTTACTGGTATCATATCGCGATAATATTAGATCGCATTTCCTCCATGTTCAAAGTACACAATAAAAAGTCCATGGCCAAACACTGTATGTGCTAGCACTACAAAGATTACTGTGAGGATCTGGAATGATTATAGACAAGATTGTAGTGTTGTTGTTTAAGTAAATCGAAATGTGTTATTTTATTCAGCCTTCTTTTATGAAGATCTAATTAATTTTATTTAAGACAAAATTAAAGTGTGTTCAAACTGAATTTCCACACATTTTAAAGAATACACATTTGATTATGCCTGTTGTAATATCACTGAAATTGAAACCGCCATTAATATGCCCAATAATAGAGTAATGTTTCATTTTCGTGTTATCTTTAACACAATAGCTTGCTAATTATGACACATTATTCATTTTCAGGGTTACTAAGGCAGTAGATGGTCCACTGAAAACACTTGTTGGGATGTTGATAAAAAGTAGGTACTATATAGATATTTCTTTTACTCACTAACTTCAACTTCATGTATAGTTTGTTGTTTTTTAATATCATATTGATAATGATACTAATGTAACCTATCATAATAATTTGCATTGATATCTATTGAAATGAAATTTGAAATTGATATATATTCATCATTTCAGGTATTGGTTTTCTTATCAACTGGACTACCTCCTAATATCAAAAAGACAGAAGAGAAGAACATGTAGTGTGCAAGAAGAATTGTCAATTTCCATAAATTCCACATTATGACTGAAAAATACTAAAAATCAGAAAACACTAGTCTTGTTGAACAGTTTGTCACAGAAAAGCAATTTCTATAGTATTTGTAAAGTTGATTATTAGACTAAATTCTTGATGATATTTATATATTGTTTCTTATTGCTTTCTTTAATTAGTACAAAAATATCAATTATGATTACAAGTAAACCTGATTATACATTAAAAGAATTTATTCACCAGCATAGTAACATACATATAAATTATTATGAAACATAACGTTAAATGTGTAAATTACAAACTCAACACTTACATCCCCCCCCCCCCAATAAAGACAACTGATGAAATTATTTTTTTCCAATTTCAACAATTTTGTAATGATGTTTGGTGTGAACAGAAACAACATTTTAACATTATTTTAGTGAAATTCACAGCGTTTAATTATTTTAAGAATGAAAATTAAAATCATGATCTTAGTCAATGTTGCGTTTGAATTTCACGCAAATGTCGCTGAAAGTGAAATGGGTCAGATAAAATGCAGAAGTGCAAGGGCATACACATGGTCAAATATATTGAAAATTTCCATGTCTTACCATTGTATCGCCATTATATCAAAAAGTGCTGGGAGCTGTATGAAATCGCTACGCATTTCATATAAATAAGCGTTAATTGCAGGAAATCCCAGTAAATTGCTGTTCATACACTGTTTACATTGAATTTAATAATTGTTCTTACTTGAATATTTTAAGCTCCCAGCACTTTTCGAAATTTTGAAGGTTCATTTTACAAGTTAGAGACAGAAATAACTATATTTGTTCATGTTATGCCCTTGCACTTTGCATTTTTTCGTATAATTCCTGGTTCATCTATTTTTAGCAGTATCACGTGACAAGGTATTCCCAAGAGACTCAAAAATTGCTCATGCGATAACAAATTATCTATATGTATAATCAATAAAATATCACTTTGTTTAACAATTTTTTGGAGTAGAATACCAAGATTATTCAAAGGCTAACATTTTATGTGATAAATATCGCTATTTTTTTATTGACGCCCTTAACATACCTGAGTGTTAATGTTTTACAATTAACTTCAAAATTTATGTAAAAAGTCGATCGACGTCTGTTAGTACACAATATATGAAATAAATGTGTACTAAAATGTGACTTAATTATGCTGTATTGCGGCTGGCATTTGTTCCCCGGTAAAGACCAAACGAGGTGTGTTTGTTGACCCATGAATTGTTAGTAAAAATGAAGCATAAGAAAAACACATCACTAACAAGAACAGAGGTAGCATATAAATATGCCTATTTCTTTTTGGATAGATAACGATATCCTTTTACTCACTTAAAAGCGACAATAAACACTCAACAATACTTAAAATTAATTTTGAGACCATATTTTGGTACACAGAAGCTCACAAAAACAAAGAAACCACAAGTCCTTGTTTCTACAATTTCCCAGAGAGGGGTCGAAAATTTGTTTTGTGTCTAGTTGTATAACAAGGTTTTTGCTCGTGTATTTTCCTTCCGAAAGCAGTTTCATTCTATAAAATATTCAATAATAATTTGAAAATAATTTTAAATACATTTAGTGATGATTTCCTAAATAAACAAATCACAACAATTATGTGAAAATAAGGTTATTCAGCTTTACAATATATCCACTTCATCCCATTTATTTTCAGACTGAAAGCTAGGAACTTTAGTTAGGCCATCAGTACTCAGTGGGATACCGAGTATTCTACCAGGTAGTTTCTCCGGACAAAAATTGATAGCAAAATCAATATCACTTTGTTCGTCTTTATCATAAATAAATACATAGAGACCATGAAATAAAGTTATGCAAACAATACAATATATAAAATTTTTGAATGTGAATTACTAAATGGACCTTTTACCTTTGTTTATTCTACACAAATATAATGGTTGAAACGATTACTGATACAGCTTTATAAATGCTGCTTAGAAGATAAGATCTGCACTTTCAATATTTAAATCCCAGAGCCTATATTTCTCATCATATTAACATTTTTTGTTATATATTGTTTACTATGGATAAGGAAATGTCACGAAAGACATATGCAGCCTTATTTCTGTTTGTACACATTATTCGCAGTGCGGAAACTGGCTTCAATAGTAATTACGCCATTGAAACAAATGATTATCCAAAATCTTCGTGTCACGAACTATCCAGTGTAAAAAGTATGATCAGGTGTCTAGCCACATGCGTAGCCACAATGGATGAGATCGTCATGATCAGCCACGATGATTCTACAAGCACCTGTATGTGTTGCAATGACGTCACAGGAAGTGACATAACTGGTTCAAATTGGAAGTCATATGTCCCTCGTACATGTAAGTAATTCTTAAAGAAATAACAGCTTTATTTTAGTTGTGACGTGAAGTAAAGTTTGCTTTAATAAAGCAGAATTTAATTCTTATTTTACCTTTTGTGTGTAAAGTGAGAAATGACATTGCCAATTTTTTATCAAAAATATTTATTTCATTATGATATAAAGATACCCTGAACCATCTGCAAAAGGTGGGCACGACACAGGTTATACAGTATGTATGTGCCTTAATAAAAAAAATACATCGTTCTAATATCCCTTAGTGTTTCATACTTAGAAATATATTATTAAGCTTGTTACAATGCATAATGGATGACAATTAACTTACGTTTTAAATGCTGAAATAATATTTTTTCTTGAATTTATGGTTTCTTTTTTACACCATACATTCTTTTTATTTTTTTCTCATATAATGTTTTCTAAATGCATTGACCCATGAGTAACAGCTAATCGAATGTTCCTTTAAATGAAAATTATATTTTTGTTTGATTATCTCTATGTTATACTTAATCAATCAAAAATCGAAATGCATCGTATTTCTTCAATATTGTTATAAACATTATTAAGGTAATGTATCATTATCAAACGGAATATCACTAAATTAAAAAACTTCAAAGGTCAATGATTTGTATAATTGCAATGAGTAAAAGTTATGTTATCTTTTTAAATGAAAGTTAATTATTTTCATTTACATGCAATAAATCCGCACAGTTCTTAAAGAGTTAAAACTGACTTTGAGTAGGAATAGTATGGATTAAAAGACTACAGTTCACTAAAACGTTTCAGCAAAATATTCAAAATGTTAGTTTTTGATGGTAGATTGGTATATTTTTTTCCATTGGTACACCTATTTTGACATCGACTTCAGTGCTATCATCAGTAAGTTAGTTAAAAACAATCGAAAATTGTATCACATATGAGGCTAAAAATCATACTCTGCTTAAAGTAGTGATATATTAGCTTTGTATTTTGTAGTACCCTGTGCTGAAGGTTATGCGAATTACAATTTGATGTCAGACGAAATATGTCTGAAGTATTTCCCAGTGCCTGTAACGTATTCAACAGCTCAATCCAACTGCCAAGCTGAAGGTGCCGATCTCATAAAGATCGATTCCCAGGAAAAGTACGACATATTCAACGATTTCCATGGTATAGTTTTTTTTTCAATTTTGAGTCGATAAAATGGCACGGTAATTTTGATAGCTCGCTTATAACAAATTATTAAGATTTTTTATATACAAATGTAGATTATTTAAAAAAAGACGATTTGAAATTAGAGAGAAATGATCAAATCAATTTAAGTTAAATTTTGACACTGAGTATATTTAACGCAAAAATGATCTTCAAATTACTTCTTTACTGTTTACTGCTGTGGTTTCATCAATATCCGCTGAATACCAATTTTCGTGGATTTCGTTGTTTAGTTGATCCACGAAATTAAATGTTCATTGAAGTGCAATTTTTATTAACATTTTGTATTGATAGGGTCATTGGCCACGAATTTACGTATCCTTGAAACTGTGATTTTCACTTTATCCACGAAAATTGATGCCCTTGAAAATTAATGAAACCACAGTATCCTAAAATAGTCCCACAGTCTGTATATTTTGAATATACCTATCATGATTGTAATGGCGTAAAAAATAAATGTCTTAACAAACATCAATGGGCTACAATCAAGACATAATTGGTTACTGACGTTATTATTTGAGAATGGTTTTTGCGCTGGGGTTTGCAAAGTTTTTTTTTTAATCTTTAATCAGTCCTTGAGGTATCTGTGTCGTTGTTTTATTCAAAATCAATATTTGCCGCAACATATTGACTTGAAAAATTAGGGTTTAATGAGAATAATGTATTGACGTGGCATAAAACTAATTACACAAGCAGTTCATGTTGGTGTTAAACACCTGTAAATGGTTATGTGGATAACAGTACGTTATATCTAGAATACTTCCGCCGTATAAAATTAGTAAATTTATAAAATAAATCAAATTGTTTCGTATTTGACAAACCATATGTTCTAAAATATATTGGGAAGGTGAAAAAAGTAAAAACCTAAGCTCGATTCGAATTTCTAACTTACAGGTGATATGTCACAAAAGAGGGTTGTCCCATAAAAACCTTTCAAACATTTTTTCTCTTACAAAATATTAGCCAACCAGATACAACAATAGCTAAAAGAGTAGGATCACTATTAAAAAGCATTTTTTTCATGTAGTGCAAGTAGTTGCCGACCTTGCTATTAATGAAAATGCTAAAATATGCTTTTTAACATTATTAAGCATCCACAAAATATCTTTAAGGGATGTCAAGTACTGTGGTGAGTTTATATTAGTTTAAGCCAATTATAACCAACTACAGATGTTAATTTGCAGAATTTGAGCCAATGAACAAATCATTTACATTTCGATCAGCTTCAATACTCGTACGAACAATTGAAGAAGAATAACGACAAACCGCAGTCTGGCATATACCCCCGTCAAAACAAAGCCAATGACTTGATCATTTTTTAAATGATATTAATTCAAAATCATCATAAAAGTGTCATATTTTAATTTGGATAGTAAATCTATGGCAGTTTTAAAAAAAAAAAAATTCTCTCGCAAGAACGTATTTTCCAAGTATGTTCAATTGAAAAAGAAAAGTAACACAAATTTGAAATTATCCTTACTAAAAAATCAAATTCAATTTTCATGTTATTTTTTGATTGATTTTAATATATCTTTAGTAACTCTAAATCATGTAAAATTTTCATGATAAGCACTATTGTAGAAGGGAATTGGGTCCGTCGTCCTTAACAGTTTTATATTACGTATAAAAAACCCCCAGAAACCATAGGGTAGATATACATGTACAACACGAAAAATGGAGTCATTATCAACATTTTGCACATTTGAAACTCATTCGCAAATGAATGCAATAGAAAAAAAGTAATTAATTTAGAGACGACCCTCTATCAAGATGGGAACTAGACTATTATAATTTAAATAAAAGATGTTGATCTTAATCGCATATGGCTGATGGTATTGTTTTAAATCTATTACTTTTAAAGTATACTGATTTTCACTTCTCTTATGTGGCTTTTGTTTACGCTGAAATTAAAATACGATATATCTATAAGTTAACTAAAGGAATTTCGTCGTATCCGACCTTTCATTATGCAATAAAATACAATGTAGTTTGAATTTGCACGTGCATATTTCAGACTTTGGTCGAAGAAGCTATAATGTTCTGGTGAAAGAATGTTTAAACATTAATATTTATATAAGCCATTTTAAAAATTTTGTGCAAGTTTATAGTTCATAGCTCTTTGATTTGATTTTCTTTTATAAAAAAAACAAAAAAAAAAAAACCATCATACTACAACTTTGTTTCCTTCACTAAATGTACTTTTCAGTTTCAAATAAGCGTGTCAAAATACAGATAACACGAAGTCAATTGATAAAAAATAATAATCAAAATTTAATGTATGATTACTTTTCATGAATTTTTAACAGTCAATAAGATGCCAACACGAATTTTGGGTAATCAAAATCAAAGTACATGTAATAATAAGTCACATATTTTTTTTTCACTCTATAAGGCCAGTTTTGTACTTTTGAAGTATTAAAGAAATGGTAATATTAAAAAATGAAGTATTTTATTTCAGTACCAATTGCAAACAATGCAGTCATTAAACTGTGGGTTCAAGGGGAAAAGGTCGGAGGTCAGTGGCTGTTTGATGACGGAACTCTAATGCCTGGTTTCTGTCCCATCAGTATGAGTAATAATCCGGGGGAAGTACATCTCCGGGCCGAAGGATCTACATCGTTTATCTGTGTTGATTTTCATAACGGCGGCCCATTTCATTATTCATGCGAATACCACCGCATGTTATTCTTTAAGAACTTAAAGGAATAAAAATAATGATGGAAACATTGCATATATAATATAGATTGATGCCACTGAAAATCAAAGGCAAAACATTGCCTCAGTTGCGTTTTTCTGTCTTACGTATAAGTGCTTCTTATTTGGGTCGCATGTTCAGTGTAAATTAAAATGATAAATCATACATTGTTTTGTTCAACGGGTTTTCTTTTATAAATATGCAGAAATACCCCAGATTCATAAATACGTATAATTATACATATTTATCAAAATCGATGATTTCTTTCTTCCATTGACCAATGAGTATTTTACAATACCGAATTCTTTCTTAATACCGACATTCAAGATAGTTTGAAAGGGTTAATCAAATATGCTTTTAATAATTTATGTAGTCATTTAACAATCGCAACTTCTCGGGTCTTTCCGGCAGGCTCGGAAAAACACCTCGAATGTATTACCTGGGCGTCCATGACAACCCCCTTTTCATAAAACTTGATATAAATACAACACATTTTACGATCTTTTGAGATGCAAGCTAGACTTCATTAAAGTAAATGATATACTCTAAAATATAACAGAGAAGCGATTTATAAGGCTTTCTAGCCGACCCTTATGTTAATGGCAAGCGACTCCATTTTGTATAAAATTCTAACATCCGGTTATGTTAATACATTCGAGGTGTTTTCCGAGCCTGTCGGAAAGTCCCGAGAAGTTGCAATTGAGTCATTTAAATGATTTTATTTACCATTGAACGTTAATCGAGGTAAACCGATGAGACATACAATTGTCAAATCATTAGGGAATATAACAAACGCATCGTAATTTGTTTTGTGAATTAAATACTTGCGTTGATCATCGGAAAACATTTAAGAATATTCTACTTCACTCTATGCATAAATAAAGTGTGTTTCAAACCTTGCTCGGTACCAAGAACCTGCGGACCAAGCGGATGATGGGAACCTAATGAGACTAGACAGTAGAATAAAATACAATATACGCACGGAACTGATAGATAGATCTTAAAGTGATCGATTAAGTCAATGTAAGCAAAGTTATTACACCTAGAAAGACACAATTTTTTCCCGCCTGTTGTCCAGAATGCCTCTATCAAAAGAATTAGATTAATGATGTTAAAGAAGTCTGTTCAGAATCCCTTTTTCATATCTGACATAATTAATTTGCTATAGAGTAAAACAATGATTTTACATAGCATCTGAGTGCACTAATTAGTGTCCTTATATTTAGGAGTCAACATTAACGTTTTCTTATAACATGTTTCAGAAACACTGCCATCCCATTTTTGTCGCGTGGTTTCATTTCGATGACTGCAAATTCCCAAGTGATATACCACTGATGCATGCACGGGTCTTTTGGTTTGAAAGTGTTAATCGATTAAGTATTGGACCAATCATTTAGGTCAGCAATAGATCTTTTAAGATTTGACCAGATTGAATATACCCCAGAACACTGTTGGATGGTTTTCTAATTACACCTCTTGCCAATCAAACCCTGATAAGTTTGACCATTCAATCTAAAAACAAAAAGAATGCAACAAAATGGCTGTTACACGGTTGCCTCGGTACTGACTTTTAAAGGAATTGTGTTTGTCATCGATTAATTCAATACTTTACAATTAGAATATTAAATAACACCTCACAGCAAATGCATGTAGATAAGAGTATGAATGTATAAATGTTTTAAGAAGAGATATACATGATAGACGAGTTGATCTAGTAACAGTATGGAATTAACGAATTGATTTTGAGATAAGCATATTTTGATGGATTTCTATATAATTTTTACTGTTTTCCTATCAAAAATAAGTAATTTCAAGCTGATGTGATGTCAACAATAGCAACATAAAAGTTTAAAAATGGACAATAAGAACTATAAAAAATGAATAGAGGTACATGTTTCGCATATTCCTTTTCTATGTTTATAGGCAGTGGTTTCATAATAAATGTGGATCCAAGAAAAGGGAAACAGTGGGGAATGAAAGGTACTTTTATGATGAGTTCAATAAATGCGACCTGAACATTTATTTTCATTTTTAACAAGTCTGAAGATGAATTAGATCTTCGAGTAAAACGGCTTTTTTCTGTAAAGACATGCGTCAAATTCAGAGGTACAGTTCTATCTGGGAACAATACCACCGATTAACTATATGCAGTACCGATCAGACCCAACATAACAGAAAGTGAACCGCAACTAAACCCTGGGATTACTTTCTGGGTTGCCTATACACTTTCTCGGTAACACTGCTGTTCAAATTTGCCAACTATAAGTTTTAAATTAAGATACGAAGTTTCTTGGTAGTAGATCAACTCATTCAGCGTATTTTAAGCATCAGATAAGTATCTCAATGGTTATTTGTAGCTGCCACAACATTTATAAAAGTCGCCAATACATACTTTTGTTCAATTATTGTCGTCCACGATCGCGTTTCCTTGCATGGTTATGCCAAGTTGCGTATTCCAGCTATCTTACTGATATTAAAACCTGTTTAAAGGATGTTGCTGCACAATGATTTATTTAAAAATTCATCGCATATAATTACCTTTCATATCCAATATAGCCGGTTCAGATTTCAACGTGTTAAGTAATTGTAAACAATTTGTTTTTATTAACTGGAAAAAAAAATACGCAAGTGTAGTGCACAAATAATTGGGATAAAGTCCTGTTTTCTTTAATAAAACCATTATATTAAACCTAACAGTGAAATGTCAAGATGAGTAAAAAGGAAAACACGCTAACACATTTCATAGACAAAACCAGTTGTTCAATAAACGTTTAATATCAGTAAGATACCTATAATATGTAAAAAAGTAGCTGTTGGATATATGTGATATACAAACACTTCTGTACACTACTTATTCTCAAAGCATTCTTTGTTTAAGATACAAAACCATAGTGTATCAAGCATTCCACGATTGTGCAACATTTTAAAACAGTGACCGTCGGACCAATCTGGTGCGCCTAAAGGGGCTATAAGATTAACATTTAGATATCCGTGTAAATTGAATTGTAAAATCAAACATCTCTAAATTTAAAAAAATACTATGCTTCAATATGTTATAGTAAGCTCCTCAAGATTGAAAACAGGTAAATTTATTATTACATGAAAAAAACCAAAAAGAATTATCAAATCATGGAATATAATTACATGTTTATGACTTTAATTTCAAATAGATTCATTTCAAAAACAAACACGAAATAGAATGATACAACGGACTATTGTTAAGGTGAGCGATGTGACCAACGGGTCTCTTGTTATGAGTAGAAATCAAAGTAATATTAAGTCAGATGCTTATATGCAGATCCAGATACTTATTATTACAATGAAGGCAAATGTTAAATGCTAATATATATATATATATATATATATATATATATATATATATATATATATATATATATGTTTTATTTTGTTGGCGAACGTGGCCACGGCCTTAGGACTGCCGTATGAAAAATGGCTAGCCCTATTATTAAAACATTACATTATAAATTACAATATTTACATTCTACTGTGTTTTTCCATTAAATTCTGTGATCTTCAAATGCCTCTAAATGCAACAAGTAGTCAAAGGTCAAATTGACGAGTTTTTGTTATGACGTCACAAACGTTAAACGCTGTAAACTGCAACGTCACAAGCGAAAATCAAAGTTCACGCTTGTGGCTGTTACTGTGGCTCTTCCATTAATATTAACTTACCCTTAGGATAACATAGAAATTTTAAGGTATGAATCGCATTTGCAGACAAGGCAAGAAGTTAAAAAAATGTAAATGTTAGCATTAAATCATGATTTTTTGAAGTATACACTCTCATAACTGCAGCGGTGTGTGCATACAAATTTTCATAACGCGCTAACGCGCGTTACTCAATTTGTATGCACACACCGCTGCAGTTATGAGAGTGTATACTTCAAAAAATCATGATTCAATGCTATATTGTAGATTAAGTATGCATTACATTATACATTACATTATGTGTTACATCATACATTACATTATGAATGTAAACCATTTATGACCATTATATCATCCATCACTCATTATGCAACATTAAGACAATTAGTCAACATTATACATTAAAGCATCATGCTCATTATACATTATGACATTATACATTACATTATTGGCTAAATGATTTTGACAAAACAATACTGGTACTGGGAACAGATACTGAGTATTATTTTGCAATCAAATCTATAAAACCAAAAGCGTCGCGAAAAATCGCCCAATGGTTGTTCGAGTAATGAGAGAACAACCACCGCCAATGACATTGGAGGATTAGTGAGGCTTAGTACATTGGCCGTGTCCTACGTTTGCCATTAATAGAGCAGATTTGTTGCAATGTACTTTGCAAATTGTATAGTAGTTTGTCATTTCCAAGTTCAGTTAGATGAACTCCGTCTTTTCTCAATAAGCTATAAGAATTCCATGCAATTTCTTGATATCGGTGATGTAAAAACAATCATTTTGTACAAACAATTTGCTCATAAAGCTGTTAATTCTTTCGGCTGCAAAGTTCTGAGATTTTACATTATTGCTATAATGCCCTGAAGATCTAGGAAAAATATGAGACCAACCAATAATGGTATTCTGAAGCTTGGTCTGAATTCTTTGAAATATTTCTTTCATTTTTGTACGCAAGCCAAGAAGAGGAACATTACCAATATCATTTCGCCCACAGTGAATAATTAAAATATCAGGAGAAGGTTCGTACCTCAACAGCAACTGAATTCGAGGGAACAACTTATTCAACGTTAAACCGCCCTTGCCCTGCCAAAGGATGCGATAATTTTGTCGTTGAAGTCCTAGATGAGCTTTTATTTCAGAAAGGCAAGTGCGTTGGAAAGCCCACTTGATAATAGATGAACCTATTATCCAAATGTTCCCTTCTTGACCTATATATGATAATACATATGTATATAAGGGAAAAAAACCCAAAAATTCTTACTGATTCGAATTGTTTAAATTCTAATGTAGCTTTTTGTACGCTTTTGATGACCATCGACCTTTTTTCATAATTTCTGAATCAGAATGACCTTAAAAAAACTATCAGAAGCAGCCCCTTTTCGAAAAGAGTGGGAAGTGTAGAGCTCATTTCAAAGACCTAAGATACCTATTGATTTATTTAGTACTGACGTAAACTGATAGCGCGTAAGTGGATTGCCATCCATGTGGTTTGCATTTGAAAATTATTCCAGCTAAATATGATGATATTGTACTTTATGCTAAATCTTTCAGGGACATCCATGCGCGGATCTAGAGGGGGGGGGGGGGGGGTCGGGGGGGTCCCGACCCCCCCTGGAAAATGAAAATTTATTAAATTTACATAGTAAAATTATCGCGAAAATATGCCTCGGACCCCCCCCCCCCCCCCCCCCTGGCAAACACAATTATCCTTCGGACCCCCCCTGGAAAAATTTTCTGGATCCGCGCATGACATCAATGAAAACACACAAAGGGGAAACTGGAGGACCCCAAATATCGGAAAAACCATAGTCTTTTCGAAAACTTGAAAAAATTCTTAAACTTTTATTGTGTGAAATTTTTGTGTTTGCGGCTACAGAATTAATGCTAGCAGTTCTATTTCAGCTTTGATATCATCCTTGTGAAATCTTCTGGAATGGGCAAAAGATGAACGTCCGAATCCGGTGCAATCTATCTGAACCTTGTCCACTGTTAACGAGAAATAGAATCGGCGATTGAGTCATCATATCACTTATATGCCTCGATTTGAAAAATGTATTATGAATCATAGCATAAAAAACTAAAGGGCGGACCAATTGCATTGCTCTTTTTGATTTTAATGTCTTCTTGTTGAAAATTGCCACTAAAGCAATATTGTCTGTTTGAAACATAATTTTCTTATTGTGGAAATGGTTTTTGAATAGCATTACTGCCAAAAGTATTGAAATAAGTTCTAAAAAAGTAATATCAGATATGATATCTGTGTCCTGCCAATCATGAGTTCATTGGAAATAAGCCCACTGACCCTGTTAATAAACGCCGCAGCCAAGTTCTTGATTACCTGCACTATCCGTGTATAGGTGAAGATCAAAATCGAAAAGCCAATTTATTTCTAAAAAAAATAAGCTTTCGTTAAATTGTTCAAGTAAGCTTAGCCAAACATAAAGGTCACTCTTCATACATTCATTGACCCTTATGAAATGAGATGGGTGCTTAGTACCACACATAGCATCACAGAAACGACGGTTAAAATCACGAGCTGCAGGAATTGCCTTGGCGCAAACATTCAAAGTACCTACTAGGGACTTTAAGATGTTTAGTGTTATTTTAGATTTGCCCAAAATCTGTAATATACTGTGCTTCAGATCACCTGTTTTATCCTCAGGTATACTTATAATCAGTTTTTCTGTGTCGATTTCTATGCCTAGAAAAACCAATGACTTTTTAGTCCCAACTGTTTTTTCATCTGTTAGCGGAATTCCAAATTCTCTATAAGTATTCTGAAAACTTGACATTAATAATTTGCAACCTTCAATATCTTGGGCTGCAAAAATGAAATCATCAAGGTAATGACTAAATGTATCTTTACCTGTTATGCTTTTGTCACCCATTATAGAAAATTAGAAAACATGTTCCTATAGTACAACTTATCGAACAGCCCATAGGGAGGCACATACTTATCATAATAAAACTGATTGTTAAATTTAAAACCTAACAACTCTTGGTCAGCTGGATGTACGGGTAATAAACGAAACGCTGACTTCACGTCCATTTTTGCAAGAAAAGAGTCTGTACCCAAGTTAGCAATTATTTCTAGAACCTCATCAAACGGTGTGTAATGAACCGTGCAATAATCTGGGTCAATGAAATCATTCACATTTTTTCCTTCAGGGACTGATAAATGGTGTATTAAATGTCCACCCCCTCTTTCTTAGCAACAATGCCTATAGATGATAATCTAAAATTATGCATAGGTACTTGATAGAATGGACCTGCAACACGACCCAATTCAATTTCTTTGTATATTTTTTGTCTTACTTTCTCTCGGTGCCGTTTTGTTGAAATTAATTCATCAAAGGTTGATGCAAAACGGGGACCAAAATAGTTTATTTTAAAACCATATTTTAAGCCATCCCTCAACTCACTAGCATCCAGAGTTTTAGGATACAAAGAATGGTAAAGATGCATATTACACAATTTAATAGGTGTTGTTCCTGGGTTTTTTTATTGTTTGTTGTATGGGACTTTTTCAATGAGCCACGAAAAAAGTGAGGAACGGGCTTATCGGAGCTTGGTTGCGACATAACTGTTTTGTTGTTTTGATATTTTTCATGACATTTAGTTGCCGGGTGTTTACAAGAACATTTCAAACAGGTATGACTATAATGACAATATTGTCGCATACAAAACCCCTTATTGTTAAAGTCAAAGCATGCATTTCGCTGAGGCGATTGTTGCCCAGGCGCGCTTGATGGTGAATTAATATACAAAAGCCAACATTCTTGATCGATTTGGTTCCAGGGAATACAAACATTTCTTGCTTTCTTGATGCGAAATCGCTTATCATATTCCCTTAAACCAAATCCATGTGATCGACTAGCAGCACTTTTTACATTTGCCATATATTTAAGCATCTGTTGTGCTTGGTCGGAATGGGCTACCAAGTATTTGCTCATGTAAATAAAAAAGCATCTATCCATGTTTTGATATAATTTGTTATTCAAAACAATTTCGTTTTCCTGATCATTAACCTGATGTATATCTAATAAACTGTACATTTCCACGAATTCCCCTTTCATAATCTGTTTGTTTCGTAGCATGAGCTACGTGCAAGACTAGTTCATCAGTAATTAAAGCATTGTTAACCTCTAAATCTAAATCTGCATTGTTTGAATGAACATTAATGCAATCAAAACTGGTACCTTCACATGAATCTGGCTGATGTGGGTTGATGATTGTTTCAATTGTTTGCTCAACGTCCGTACTCGGGACTGCAAGGCATTCCATGTTGATTGCTGGTGAAGATTTTTCAACTGGTTGTTGGTTTCTTGAAACCAAGCCATGGTCTTCCCTCTCGGATATTAATGTCTGAATCGCCAGTGTCAATTCTTGGAGGATCACTTGAGATACAGATGCAGCTACTTTCTCAATGCTGACACCGCTATCCGTCGGGTCTGTTTGGTCCGGTACGTTTTGAAGTTTCGATCTGTTAGTCCTACCCGGTAGGCGGGCTTTACCGGCCAATGGTTTTCGCCCACCGAATTTCCCGTGCGAGCTCGAGGATGGCGCTCGTGTACTATCAGTTATACTTTCAGAACACCTCGCGTGTTACACTAAAAAAATTAAAGTCAAAGTGTGCTTGGAGGTCGCGTGTTTTGCTTTAAATTATTATTCCCTGATGCCACAGTTTTGTTGTATACCGAATTGTACGGGGGTCATAAATTTCCAGAAGACATCAATTTACGACAAAAATGGCGCGTGGCAAAACGAATAATGGACCCCCGGACGAAGCGGTTATGGCAACCAGGAAAATGCGATGTTGTGTGTTCCTCCCATTTTAAGGACACGGACTACAAAATCACACTATTAGGCTAGAATATAATTATTTTCAAACGATTGCAATGTTTTTATTAGTTATTTCTGATGAAATATTTTTCATGGGATAAATTTTAATCAACTAGGCCTATAATAAACTAGGCCATATATTTTGTGTACAAATGCATGTATACCATGTATGTTTACATTGGTGAAAACTGCGAGCAGAGTTTTTATACACCTCAACATCTAATAATAATAAACAATCAATTTAGGACTGTGGTTGTTAAATGCTTTATTTGATTTTTTTTTTAAATTCAACTTACTTTGTTCATTTGTTTACATTTTATTTCAGTTATTATCCTTTTATTTTTGGTTTGTTTACTTTGTGGTTTGTTATTATTTTTCAGGGCCTCAAATAACAGAATTTTGATGATAAAGAGCTGGATTTCAACTTGCTTGAACAAATATGAAGATCAACTTGTTCCATGAAACATAAGATTCCAATTTTAGTTCAGAATTTTATCCTTATTTGACAAGCTCTTGACATTTCATGCATGTATTCTGGTTCTTTTATTATCAGTTATTTTATGAATCATACAGTTCATTTGTTCAAATGAAAAATAAAAACTGAATTATATGCAAAAGCTTTAAAATTGTATATACAATTCATTGGTATTATGGAGCACTTAAGCAGAAAAAACCCCTTTTTTAAATTTAGGTGAACGTCCACGACTAAATAAAGGAGCACTACCTTCGATATTCCAATTTGCCCTTTCTTTATGTAGTAATAATTTCCTGAATGATGAAAGCCCTAGATGTTTACGGAGGAAAAACAGAGAAGGCATGCTTGTAACCAATGACCAACATGCACTGGTATGTACAGAAGTTCAGAGTGTTGTCGAAGTAAAAGACACTACCAAGATTCAGAATTCTTTATCAATCGAGACACCTGAGGAAGACCTGCACGGACAGTTTTGATCAGAGTGTGCAGTGTGAACTGAAAACATTTGGTAAATTTTCTGTCAAAGATGATTAAGTATTACACTGGCTTTTGTGGTTTTGAACAGTTCATATTTTTTTCAACTGCCTTGGGCCTTGTGTTTCTGAATTGTCCCATCAAACAACACTTATGGATCCTAAAGATCAACTTTTCATGGTACTCATGAAGCTGCGACAGCTTAAGAAGATGTAGAGTTAGCTCTATTTTTTGGCATATCAGAATCTTCTGTGTCACGCATATTTAATACATTGCTAAACTTTATTTATTACCATCTGAAAGAGTTATGCTTATGGCCATCAAATGATATTATTCAACAGTTTATGCCTGCTGATTTTGGACGAAGGTTTTCCAACACACGTGTCATTCTTGATGCTACCGAGTTTCCTATTAACAAACAATCAGATGTGAATGTTCAGAGTATCACATGCTCTGCTTATAATACAAGAACACACTGAAGACTATGATAGGTTGCACACCAAAAGGTGCTGTAGGTTTTGTCTCTAAAGCATATGGTGGATCAGCGAGTGACAAATCATTGAAAATTCTGAGCTTCTTAATCCAGATTTGAAAATGTTTGAAAAGAGGGACAGTGTTATGGCTGATCGTGGTATCATGGTTCAAGACCTCTTCGGCTCCCAAGA
Source organism: Magallana gigas (assembly GCF_902806645.1). Classification (NCBI taxonomy): domain Eukaryota; kingdom Metazoa; phylum Mollusca; class Bivalvia; order Ostreida; family Ostreidae; genus Magallana; species Magallana gigas. The sequence continues at coordinate 24,579,459 of NC_047560.1, read as the reverse complement.
TGTGTATATCAACACCCAAACGATGTTGAAAGGAAAATCCCAACTGGATCCACAGGAAGTTATCCGTGATCGCAGAGTGGCATCAAAGAGAATACACATAGAACGTGTTATAGGACTCAGCAAGGGATTAATATTGAGACACTCTTTACCAGAGAACAAATTGCACCTTGGCTCAAGAATTGTTTTTGTTTGCTTTGCGTTATGCTAAATATATTTTTGTGCGACTAATTACTTCATGAACATATGGGCAGAAGTGACAAACTTAAATACAGAAGTCCAGACAAATCATATTTATAGTTTAATGACATTTTAGTTTTCTATAATTAGAAACATGCATATTAAACGCAGCAGAGTTTTAATGTATTTTATTCATAATTTCATCATTTCTGAAAAACAGTTTCCTTGATATACCCAAACAATAAAGTATTCATACAAAGTAAATTTACGAAAATTTTCATTTCTTTACATGATTAATGTTAAATTATCTGAAAATCCAATCATTATATGACAAAAATGCTAGTAAACGTATTTAAAACCACTTGCATTACTTAAACCAAGAACATTAACTTATTTTCTCTCTTTCATCAGATAGAATAACAAATCAAAGAGTAGAAGCAATGAAAGGGCCAAAAAAACTTGGTGTGAAATGTTTCAAGTTTTGGAACAAGTGACCCAGTACAGTATTCCTCATCATAATTGATTTTTGCAACAAACAAGTCACTGAATGTGTCACAGGATGAATGACCATCTTTAAGTCCTCCTTAAAGATAGCTTAAAGGTGTTTAAAGGTAGCTTAAAGACGATCTTTAAGCCACCTTTAAGCTACCTTTAAGCTATATGTATTGCTTAAAGGTGGCTTAAAGAAAGCGTAAAGATGGCTTAAAGACTATCTTAAAGCCACCTTTAAGCCACCTTTAAGGACAACTTATAGGTCCTTAATGTCCAAACTTCTTTAAGCCACCTTTAAGCCACCTTTAAGCTACCTTTAAGCCACCTTTAAGCCATTAAAAAAATTAATTCAATATTGTGCTTAATTTCCAACAAAATGTATTAACTTAATGAAAGAAAAGGTATTAAAACGGTTTTTGTTCTAGAAAGAAAAATGAAAAAAAAAACACCAAAAAAAAAACCGGCCACGGCGAGAATTGAACCCGGGACCCTTAGTTTTCTAGCATCACCACACATCCTCTGCGCCACGGCAACTTACATATGTAGGAGCGTTTTTATATCCTATATATCAGTGGATATTGAATCACTGTATTGAATGTGTTTACTTGAAAAGATTTTGACAAACCATTCAGTTTGTAACAATCAATTATATCTAATTTATAAATTACATGCATGCATGTATTTAGAATGAAATACGGAACTTGGTCTTCAGTGAACAAAAATATATTATACCTAAATGGAAACCGTTTGTTTAACTATAGTAGGCTTTCTTACATGTAGTTAATGAATTTAAACCGAGTAGATATACGTTCATCTTATTTATAGCTATAAAAATGTAAGAAAGAAAATGAAATCATTTCTTTTATGAAATGCATTGATACTATTAGGGTATTTGTTCAATTTCCCGCAATTTCCCGGTTTTCATGATCGCGGCGCCGTTCCAATATGTTTAAATATTTACATGTAATTGTATGTACATGATTTATAAACTATCAATTCTATAACAAACAAAATTACCAATAACCGGTGACGTATTTACTGCATGTGGCAATTGCAAATGACTTTGTACATACAATTGTATGATGTGCCAGGCCGGGTATATTTGACATATTTACCCTTATACATATATTTAAATAATCAACCCTTATTTATGATCACCGGTACATTAATTAATGAGACTCAAGATTTTACTCTTACATACATGTATCGTTAATTTGTAGACGTAACATCTTTGAAACCCAGAGCTAGGAAATAATACTTTGAAAATGAATTACAAATGTAAATTAACTTTTATTCACTAGACTTATCGTATACTCGTACATACTAAGATTCAACGCCTTTAGAAACCCTGACGTGCACCTGGGCACACGACACACCTGTTATGTATATCTTGTATATTCTGTGTTAGTTCCAGGGGTTTTCTTAAGTTGGACAAACAATAGACTTTAATTAGATATACACAAACATGCACCTGGGCACACGACACAACTGTTGTGTATATCTTGTATATTCTGTGTTAGTTCCAGGGGTTTTCTTAAGTTGGACAAACAATAGACTCTTATTAGATATACACAAACGAACAAAACTATGTCTAGACAAACAAAGCAGTAATATCCTGCCCGATATAACAAAGGCAGTTGAGAGTCTTTTCATCTTTAACATGTATCTAGCAGATCTAGAGTTAGAAATAATGAAAATTGAAAAAAAAAATATACAAACCTTAAACCGATTAACAAATTAAATTATGCATTTTTGGTTCATTATCTTTATTTTGTTTAATAACCGGATGAACTGAGAGAGAGAGAGAGAGAGAGAGAGAGAGAGATGTTTTTCACCGATTTATTTATAATAGAAAACAAACATACATTAATTAGTTTTATGCACATATTAAGATACAGAGACTGCGCTCATCCCTACAATAATTTTGAAACCCCCAAAAATTATAAAGAATTTTATAACGGCAATCTGTGTCCATCGGAGCGGTGCTGATGATAGCGATCTGCGTTTAATGGAGCGACGATTAAAACCGCCTGGAACACCCCCCCCCCCTTCCTTGGAAATTATATTATCACTCGGATGACCCCCTCCCATCTCTATAAAAGAGCTTTTGCATTTAATATATGTTTTTATTGTTCAGCTTGATCAATATTGACTTAAAGGCCACTTAAAGACAGTGTAAAGGCAGTGTAAAGAGAGCGTAAATGCCACTTAAAGATGCTTAAAGGTGGCTTAAAGGTGGCTTAAAGAAGTTTTGACATTAAGGACCTATAAGCACTTGCTTAAAGGTGACTTAAAGGCGGCTTAAAGGTTGTATAGCCTTTAAGCTCCTTTAAGTCACCTTTAAGCCACCTTTAAGGACTTGCTTAAAGATGGTTTTTCGCCCTGTGTGTACACAACAAAGTAACATGATTGGTTTTGACAAATGTGAAGTTGACTTTGCACTTGATAATAATAATTGCTTGTCCTTTTCAAAATAATTTCATTTTTCTCATTATAGTCTAAAAATATAAAATGCTTGCCAGGAGTAATCTTCTCATTTCTTCCTGAATATGGACATTTAACTTCTACAAGACAATTATCATACAATAGTGCATCTGGTGTTGCACCTAAAAGGGTTTAGACTTGAAATGCATAAACCAACTGGTCTTGTTTTACAGCTGTATCTTGACTCAAATGACTTCAGTGCCTTTGACTCATAGTTTTTACCATGTGCCAAGGCACTGTTTTGCATAGCATTGTTAACATACATCAGATTTTGACATAGTTTTTGTGATATTTTTTTTTTGTAAAGTAAGCTTGCAGATTTCTCCAAATCTCGAATCTGTCATGTATCTGTGATGAAACCATAATTTCGAAGATGCTTGTTGTCGAGTTTCTTTTTCGATTCCCCTATTTATAGTTTGAAAAAAGTGCATTGTTTATATCCATATTTATTTTATTTAGTGTTTTCTCTTTTCCTTAAAGACAAGCAAATGGAAGTCTTTTACAGGTTCAGAAAGATTCAAATCTTATGCAGATCTATACTGTGACCTTTTTTAGCTTATCAAAGATCTTTTAGTTTGTAAAATAAAAAAAACATTTGCTTCATCTACCCAGTACTGTGTCAATGATATTCTAGTCTAATAATGGTCAACAGCAGCAATCTAAAAAAAATTAACATTTAAGGTGGAATGTCCCTCTGAAAAGAGAGATAACTTCTGTAGAAAATGATATCACTTTGTTTCTGTTAACTCACAATTATTGAGGCATGTAATACAAGGGAGGTGGTGCATGGTCCCAATTTATGTTGGAAGGCGATACACTTATTCGAATTCAAAGATAGAAAAAGAAAACTAGAACTGAACCCCAAGGCTCTTTTGAAGCAGGGGGGGGGGGGGGGCAAATTTTACAAAATATTACAAAAAATGTATCATAATGATAAAGTATTTATGAGGCAATATCTTCATGACTATTTTTCTCCCTCTCCCCTCCCCCCTCCCGATGGATTTATTCTTTTATTAAATATAACTACATTTTATGTATTTGTTCAGTACATGTAAGGTACATGTTTGATGTTTTAGGCCAGAGAATATCTGGATGGAATATTTTCATTTCTCTATCTATAGCTCGTTTACAGAGCTGATTGATTTATAATTGGGAAAAATGTGACCAAGACAATTACAAATTCTAGACTTAGTTATAATCGTTTAAAACTTATAACATTTCAAATGTTTAAAATTGAATAAGGCTTTTCTATTCTGAGGGAGTAGATATGGGAAAACAAATTGAAAAAAAAAACTAATATCTCAGCTCATTTGATTCAAGACAGTATATCCCTGTATTGATATCATACTAATTACTCGAAAATTATTCATTTAATCCCCTTTTTGTGTTACATAACAAAATACTCTGGTTTACATTTTTAGGATTTCTTAAATATGTATATCCATTTACTATTATCTTATCCAAATTTAAAAAAGAAAACCTTTTCTGAAAATTTAGAATCTGTGGCATTTTTTCATGCACTGTATGTAAAACTTGTATGTAAAACCTTCAATAGTCTATGATAAAGAAAGATAACTCTTTCTGATAGAAGCAATTTTTGTTGCAAATCTATACAACAAAGTGCTATTCTGAACTAAAATGCAGCGCTTCAATATGTTTTGTAATATGAATTGAAAATGTATATAACTATATATTATTTTCATATACATTTTGGATTTTTAATTTTATGCTGCGATGGTAAATTTTGCTTTTTCTAATCACTATGTCTAGTTTTCTTCATATCATGATTAGACATTTTATCAATTTTCGAAAAATCTAGCAGCGCTTCATCACTTAAAATTTGTTTCATATGAATCGATTAATATTGACTTTGATGAAAATCAATATGAAATTTGTAAAAACAATTATGGAAAAATTAATAGCAGAGGGATATTACACCTTAAGTAAAAATGGTCAGAATTATAAACATGATGTTTTAATCGTTAGGAATGTATCTGGTAAAGTTTAAGCTTGAGAAATACTCATTGTGACACATTCAAACAAATATAACTTTTGGCTATTGAAGATTTGCTAAGTAATAGGTTTACAAAGAAATGAAAGTGTTTGTTTTTTAACGTGTTAATACAAGGAACTAGATATGCATGTACAATAAATTATTGTATACGAATGGCAGGCAAACAAACCTGTATATTGGTATTTCCGAAAAGTTATCGGAGAGCAATATCTTTTGATGTCATGGAATAGTAGTTGATTAGTAGACCAAACATAATCTTGTAAACCTGGCACTTTACGGAATTTTGCAGGACGCGGATCTTCCAAGGACTCATCAGAAGGCCTTTTCCTTAATAAAATACTTTCTGCACTGACTGGGACCCCTAATAAATACAAATCAAACATTTATTGTACAGAATGATATTGGAATTTATTAGATTTAGAATACTTAACTAATAAAGAGTGTTCAGTTGAGCTGCTCTATACATTTAGCCAATGACAATTATACGAATAGATATTTTACCTATGAACAGTTTAAAATTTTCAATAATTATAGGTCACTCAGACCTGATGGAGAAAATAATCAACAGTAAAAATGGGAAGACTATGTTATGAATGATCTTTGGGATACAATACACAAAATAAATATAACTTGGACTTTGGAAGTTAACTTGGATATCTTCTGGTACATTCCTTAGTTAACAGTGTATAATATGTGTCCAAATAAAATGAAAATATCCTACAACATGTATATATACCAAACCTTTTTTTGTCTATTGTCCTTACAAGGTAGATTGCTTCCATAAGAAATAATTTCCTATGGTCTATCAAATTACCCAATTATTTCATGCAGCAATTCTGCAACTTTTTAGAATCTCAATATATTACTGATATATTATGATAAACATTTGTTTAAATCAATTTAAGGTCTTTTGAACTTGATGACATGGAGATATAGATATTTACAATATGTTGCTATGCTTTAATGAAACTGTTACCTTGTTTTTCACTGCTGTCCCGACAATCCCTGTGAAGTAGATGCTGTTGTCTTTAACAGTAACAGAACATGCCTGCATTATATTCCCTTGAAACATGGCATTACCCTTTGACACTGCCTTGATGTCCTTTGTAAATTGATTATCACTTGAAAATATTTAATAAATGTAGACATTTATACAGCACAAAAATACTACAATGACTTAATTATCACTGTGAACAACACATTTAATGCCTTCTGGTGTACTATTGTGGTATTTTAGGAAGGACAATTTTTGTAGATTTTGTCATCTTTTCATAAGTGTTAATGAAAAATAGTTTTGTGTATCGCAAGTATAACTATTGACCATATAAATTAATTAAAACTGATAAATGGTAAATTCAAATTACTTTGTCAAAAACATTGTTTTTTTGTTATTTTTGGCAAGTCAACTTTGTGTTCCTTCTGCAACTGCTGATAGCCTGACACTGGCCAGCCAACGGATACAGTGGCAGAGACACTTTCTAATGGAGGGGGCTGAAAATCTCTTTTCCTGTCATAAGCTTTCAATCTACAAAATTGTTATACCAAACAGTCTGTGACTCTCTGAATATGTCTTCATAATATTGCCAATAGTAAAACTCACCTTAACTTGTTGTGTAATAAATATACATGTACAACATAAAATAGACATATATTTAAAACATAGATTTTAGAAAGCGGTTTTAGTTCGAAGGGTTGCATTTGTAGAGAAAATTCGGGGTTGTGTATAAATACAACAAAAGCTACTGCAGCAAATTAACGTCTATTTAAGAAATAATTATAAGTTTTCAAAATGCAGTATACATTCTATGGTGACGTTATTTATGTTAATTATTGCAATCAAGCAGGTGAAGTCGTTCGTAACGTATATCTGTTTACTACAGTGTATTTTCCATGATTGTATCGAACTTGTCGGGATGAAAGAGGAACATAGCCATAGCAAATAAAATAAATAATACCTTTCAATAAGATCTTTTTTTCTGCCACCAACACTGGCACCCCTTGTCGCCAATTCAGCCCTCAATTTGGGAACGCTCCATGTCAAATATGACTGCAACGCCATACTTGTTTGACGTGGGCGAAAACTATTTCCTTTTTTGGTCAGCTGAATATCCTTTGAATGGGAAGTTTGACGGGGCTGCATTTCAAACAATTTTTCTTCACTCTGTCTACCCAGCTGATCTGTTTACAACCGTTGTAGAATGTGACGCAATGAGAAGAAAGTATGACGTCACGATGTATACGGAGAATACAATTTCCCAGATTTTTTTATAGTGCAGTTAGGTTTGCTCATTGTTATAATAATCTGATTCATTTTTTAAAAGAAAATAAATTTTATTATTTTTCCTTTAAAAAAAATGGTGAGGTGGGAGGCGTTTCCCTTTGTTTTGATGTGCACATTTTTCTATTTCATTTTCCATATATCAATGGTATTGAAATTTTCTTAAGGTGGACAATTTTTGTTTGGAATACGTTATACATGTATACGTAGTCAACTGCAGCGAATGCATAGAATAGAAAGTGACTTTCATATGAATATGAGATAATTTAAAATCACACCCGGTGTGACTTGTGAAATTGCATTCCCCATAATATTGAAACTTCACTTAAACTTTTTGTTTGGAATACGTTACATCCAGTCAATTGCGGTGAATGTATACAACGTGATAGGAGATAACCTTAGATCACACCCACTGATGCCTGCGTTTTTTTCAGCATTGCTAGATACGACGATACATGTATGAAAAGCGCACACAAAATAATAATTCCATTGCAGATGCACCTACAGATGTGGTGCAAAACTGAAAATGCTGATTATGCATGTTCATTTGCATTGCTATTTCACTAGCAATTTGTCCCGTTAGATAAGACATGTAGTATCTTTATCTTCTCTTTGCTGTTTATTGACTGATAAACACTAATCAATAGTTGAAAGAAAGCTATAAATACACATTCAAGTTAAACCGAGAACAGTTAATTACAAATGCGGTCAACAGAGTATATACTACATGCAATGGTGAACAACTGAGTTATTGTAGGTCAGAAGACACTGAAACTTGATAGATCTACTGCTTATATTTTTGCAAATGATTTACAAACTCTGACTGAAATTAGATGTTTAAAACCAATTTAAGATCGAGAATATGACAAATTGAAATATTTGCAGTAAAAGTCTAAATATTAAAAACCAGAAGAAGTAAAGACATGAATAACAATTTTAAACCTACCTGTTGACATTATGTCTCAATCACTCCCTAAGCAGGAGAAATACGTTGTAATTACACGAATTATAAAAATGTCTCATTAGTACCACTTTATATTAAATATGTACATCATGCAAATAAACTACCCCGAAAAACACAAAACCTACAAAAATAGCTATTTAAAATTAAGCTAAGTCGGAATAAACCATGAAAACTTTCGCTTTGAAAAAGCACTATTTGATTTTTAAAAGAATGAAGGGTACTCTCAGACTGACCACACAAATCGGTGATGTTAACTCTCCTACAATGTTATGTGTGTGTGCACCGACAATGCTTTGATTCACATACATAAATTAATATAAACCTGTCTGTCCATGTATGTAATGCGTTTATGCCAATGCCTATCAAATTCAAAATTTAACGAAACCATTTGATTGTGCATGTATCAGGTTTATCTTATGAAAGCTTAGACATAGATAGGGTTAAAAGATATACAGGTTTTTTGGCTTAATTTAAAAGGTCTTTTCATCAGATATATTCAAACCAGGGCAGCTTATCCAATGCTCTGTACCCCACGAGATGTTTCCTTTGGTTTTTTTTCTGCTCTGCACATTTTTACATGTCAGCTTTTTCAGACACTGGTCCTATTGTTTAGTAGCAAGGGGATTTGATAAACCACGAGGATCCATTGAATCATGAATATTTCTAGCATCATTGTCATTCTGTTCTAAATATAACACATATTAACATCTTTTTACTATTAATATCATTTATTTAAATCTGTTCGTGGTGCAATGTTACCAAATCAAGGCTTAAAATGAATATTACAAGTTGGTCAACAACACGTTAGAAATGATTATTTTAAAAATTCAACATATTTCTACTTGCCAAATTTTCAAGGTTGCAAATCTTAAGTTATGAATTCAAAATGGCAGTCTCAGCTACTGGTGCATGTTAGTGCGAATGCCTGCCCTTTTTAACACCATCCGAGTTCTGGCATCTATTCTTTGGTTAATGGAATGCAATTTATATAACGCAATGGGTTAAATGCGCTGCAATATATTTGTAACCCATTCTGATTTATGCAATTCCTATCACCAACAGTATCTTGGTGCAGGTGACCCTCAGTACACACAACAACTTATATACAACAGATTCCCTTTATAATTTATATCAGAGGTGCAAAAATATTAGAAATGAAGTAAAAACTGATTTTTTAAATTTAGCACTCATGTGTACTTCTATTAAGTTTTTGCATGATTTTGCAAATGACTGCATTTTTTAAATCACTTAATATCATAATAAACATTTTTTTAAAACCCCAATACAATCTACTGCTTGATAAAAACCATATCATTATTGTGAACGCATCGACAAATTACAACGAAACAGTGTATCCTTCAGCCTAGGGCTGACGAAAGGTCGCCTTATCTAGAAGATTGATCAATAACTCTTCTTGTTGAATGGAATCTGCTAGCACAATCACCATTGAAAAGAAAATTGGCAAAGGAACTGTTTAAAACGTCTATCATACATGCAGCTTGAAAGCATCTTTCCACTCTCGTTTCTTATTTATAAATTAACAAATCAGTTTGGATGAAATTCGGTACGTTTAATACATAAAGTAGAGTTCTTTAGTGTAGAAGTCTGACGCATGAGACGATTTTTTCTTTTATTTTCCATAATTTTGCAACATTGGTTATGTTTTTTTTTTTAGATTTAGACAAGTTATATAGACAAATATACACATTTGTAAACAATCTGTATTTATAATCAAAGTACTGAAGTACTGACGGGAGTTGATTTCAGCGATTATCATTTATTCAAAATCAACGATATGACTTGTGAAACAATGTTTCAGAATACATAGCATCGAATTTATTGATTATTTTCAAGAACTAAGTGTTGTCAGCGGTATTGATTTGTGCTTAGGTCCAAACACTGTTTCACTTTCGCTTTGCCCGAGTAAGTACATAGGAAAGTTGATTAAAATCAACTCCCAAAAACCATCTGAAGGGCAAAAACCTGCACAAATGTGCATGAACTTTTCAATGAAACGAAAAGACCTTTTCTATTTGATTGAATATAAACCAGATATATTAATATGACTTCCGTTATTGACTGCCATTCTGTTTAACGGGTTTTAGACAAAAATGCATGCTTGTAAATATCCCTATGCCATTTTTATACACATGCAATACAATAGTGAAACACTGTTAATTCTTTTCAGTTAATCACTATTTTGTTTTTGTTTTTTAAATAATGTTTTCCGAAATCATGATATTTTGAACATTTTAAAGAATTCTGATACGGGGTAAAAGGACACAATTTTAAAAAATAATTTAAGTCCAACATTTATCTCTGATCAGCAAAAAATGTTTGGTTCAAAATTAAATTTAATCGCAAAAGTAGGGGAGGGGGCTCTAACAAGTAATGCTTTATTGGGTGATTATTTACAGATATTCACTATAAAACATTTCCTAAGGATCATTGGCACGTTTCATTTAAAGTGTTTTAGGTGCAAATAATTATGTCAATAGCTGGCCTTTTTTATTCCAACAAAAAACTGTTCGTAAAAATACATTTTGGAGAAAATGGTTTATTATAGAACCAGAGAGAATCCGGCATATCTCTTCCTTCTTAAAATGTCTGAATAGTTCCAATTAGTGATGCACATCTTGATTAAACACTTCCCTGTTTTTATTGTCACTCACATGTTGCTATTTTTAACAATTGGACAAAGGAATAAATTGACAAAAAATATACTTTAAAATAGAAAAAAAGAAAAATACTGGTAAATTAAATTTATTTTATCTAAGTTCGAAATGTCGCTGTAAGGTACTGGAAAAAAAGATATTTACATATTTCATAGATATCACAACTTTGCACGACAAATTCATCAAACCTTTGGAAACAAAACAAACAAAAACTATTTCTACCAGTTTTAAAAGATTTACAAAACTATAAAAAGATTTACATTAACAACAAAAAATTCGAAGGTCTAAATAAGCTACGGTTCAAATTCTTTTTGGAGGACTTAACCTGCCAAAACTCGGATTACTTGTCAATTTCTAATCTTTTGACTGGACTAACATGTTTCAATGATATACATGTATTCGTAATTTCAAATATGTTATGGATTATTTGATGAAATATTGTCAAAGCGTCTTTGCATTGCATGCATGGGGCTTGTTACTGCATATGTAAGTCTACATGTGGGATTGCTCATTGCAGTAAACGACTTTGAAGGGATGCAAAGCATCAATGTTAATTTAATTTGATAATGGGGTATATGATAATGCAAGGAAGTCGAGATGCTTGTAAAATTTAGTTACGCATTTAGTCTGCATTTTGATATTATCAAATTTACTGGCATTCATGGTTTAGATTTATCAGACAACATTTATCTACAGCTGCTATGAATGAGCCCTGTGCATGGCCGTTACATAAAACAACAACATGAGGTGTGTGTATGTATATATATATATATATAATTTCCCAATACAACAAAAAATAAATCGGCACAGTTTTAAATAATTTAAAAATGATAAATATCCAGAATAAAATCACAAATTGATCCTATTAACCGCAAACGTTTTCGCCATTCCTGGCTCTTCAGGCAGTTATGTACAAATGACTAATATGTAACGTAGTAACGTCAATAAGCAAAAGTTCATTGTGACGTCATAATAACGTTAAAGTAGCGGAAAGTTAGAGTCACAGAGCAAAAAGGCGCTAAAAAAATAATAATCGCAAATATAACAAATGATTCAATTATATCACATGCATATAATAAATTTTTCACTGGGTGCGATTAAGTTTTGGTTTAAATAATTTAATAAAGTGGTCTTCCTTGGCTAAGCGCAGTATTTCATTTTCATTTGGAAGTTTATAAAATGGGAATAGGGTAAATTTTCCCTGGCCGCATTCAGCAAAATGTTCACAGCATGGAGTATTACGAACACTCGGGTCTTTAATCTGTTGCTTGTGGACACGAACACGCGCGTTTAGTTTCCCCGTCTGTCCAATATAAAATTCTTTGCATGTTGGGCAAATAGCACAATAAATAACATTTTCCGATTTACAGTTCATCGACGAATTGGCGCGAATTTCCATCCCAGATTTTAGTAGAATTGTATTTCCTTCTTCTATGTAGGCACATGTACCACATCTCGGGTCGCCGCATTTTTTCACAGATGGAATTTCCTCCTGCATTGTAAATCTCGATTATATACAGTTATGGCCTTTTGATGAGGTCAATACATGGTTTTATAGACCTGATGAGAGTATATTGACCGAGGACGTAGATCGAGGTTGATATACTCTCATCAGGTCTATAAACCATGTATTGACCGATATAAAAAGGCTATAACTGTTTTATTATAATAAATCAAAAACTAATTTTCTTCATATATATATATATATATATATATATATATATATATATATATATATATATATATAATTGAATTTATCAAATCTGTTAAAAATCTAATTAAAATATTTTTAACTATTTACGATGTATTTTATTCTAAATGTTATATGATCAAACAAAAGTCACTTGAAGAACCTTTTTTCTCACCTTAACTACAGGTGCATTTACACTTTAATGACACGGTATTGGTAAGAAGAGGACAATGACCTCCTTTAAAAAATTTACTTTGCTTTCATAATTATAAGTTTTTCATTTTTGATCAAAGAACAGACAAAATCAAAAGTTGTTAAATAGATGCAAGAACGATTGAAACATTCAAACAGCATAAAATCGAAAAATATTTACTTTTGAGTTCTTTATGGGTGTTACGTTTGTCTAGATATTTTTAAACAACTTTATCGTTTTAATCGATTACTCATACAGATATTTAAAAGGCAGTTAAAAAGGTTTAGTGTTCACTTTCATTAAAGCGTTGTTTTCAACGTTTGCACTACACTTCAATTGTGTAACATTACATATCTATACAGATATGTTATCAAAGGGTTTTGGCCTTATTTTTCTGGTTTTAAACGTTATTGCAAAGGAATTAACCATCTTGAAGGACTTTTACGCCATTCAAACAAATGAATTGCCGAAATCTTCGTGTCATGAAATTTCCAAAATTCAAATTGAAAGCAGATGTCTGGGAACATGCGTAAACACAATGGATGACATCGTCTTGATCAGCCATGATGATTCCACAGAAACCTGTATGTGTTGCAACAATTTCACCGGAAGTGATATACTTGGTCAAAATTGGAAATCATATGTCCGTCGTATATGTAAGCACTTCTTTTTCAAATAATTTTTTTTGTATCAAAGTGATGTGAAGTTGGTATTCTAAATTAATACAAAGACTTGTATGTTTTTGTTTTATTTCAGTGTGTGGGGTACGAAAAACGAATGAATGTGCTTGAATATATCGTGTTTTTTCTCTCGATTATATACAGTTATGGCCTTTTGATGAGGTCAATACATGGTTTTATAGACCTGATGAGAGTATATTGACCGAGGACGTAGATCGAGGTTGATATACTCTCATCAGGTCTATAAACCATGTATTGACCGATATAAAAAGGCTATAACTGTTTTATTATAATAAATCAAAAACTAATTTTCTTCATTTTCCTCCAAGCGTGTAATAATAAAATATTTGTTTACAAATTATAGGTGTTGATTTGGCTATTATGACGTCACAATGTCGCACGAGCCAAAACCAGTATTTTGTCATGAAAATCTATTTTAGATATACACATTAGTGAGGTCTATATATTTTCTATTTTTAGTATAGTAAGGTCTATGACATAATTTATAGCACGATCATGTGACAGCAATGGACCATCATCACATAAGAAAAATACTGTATTATGATATTTAATATTGTGAAGTTAAATAGTTTTATATAATAATGAAGTCTTCATTACAGTATATGTAGCAACACCACTTTTTTATTTATACGATCTAAAAGTTGATGTAAATAAGTGATGTATGAAAATATAATGACACGGCTACCCATTACTTCTTTTAGTAAAAGGCAATGTCTAAACCAAATCGTACTTTTGAATGAGAGATCCAAACCTCAAAATAAATATTAAAAAAAAACATAAAAGAACTAAAACTGATTTTTAATTGCATAATACAAACTTAAAAGTAATGTGCTTACTAAGATTTCGTCAATCGTTTTAACTATCACATAAGGTAGCATTGAATGATATTAACTTTATAGTCTGCTAAACACTGGTAGTATCTAGGATTGATAAATTATATTTTCAGTGCCCTGTGCTAACGGTTATGTGAGTTACGACGTGATGTCATACCAAATATGTTTGAAGTATTACCCAGTACCAGTCACATATGAATCAGCTAGAGCCCTTTGTCAGACGGAGGGTGCCGATCTTATTAAGATTGATTCCCAAGAAAAGTTCGACGTATTCAAGGATTACCATGGTATGTTAAATACATCTAATAATTGTAACTATTTCTATATACATCCTACAATTGAAGAATAAAATCATTTTCAATTATAGTTCCGATTGCCAACAATACACTCATACAAGTGTGGATAGAATCAATAAAGGTCAATGGTCAGTGGCAGTTTCATGACGGTTCTCCAATGCCAAATGTATGCAAAATCAACATGAGCGGAGGACCGGAGGAAGTACATGTCCGGGCCCGTATCCATGGCAGTACAGACCTTTACTACCAAGATGGCGTGAACGAAGATTTATTTCATTATTCGTGCGAGTACAAACCATAGTCAACCATCTACTTGACCACAAGAACACTGTTCGATAGTCAATCGTCCACGACTGCCATAAGAACAAGACATTGGAATTTAAATGTTCCCACAGTCCGAAGACAACGTATCTGAACTTCTGTTTATCTTTCTCTCTTAACAAAACAGTTTGCTATTGTTTTTTTAATCATGTAAAAAAATGTTTTAAGACAAATTTGTCAAATAAAAGTATCGATTTGACAAAGTTTTCATCCTTTTTTTAAAGAAAAAAATGATAAAAAGTTGCTTGAATCAATAATGCTTAGTCCATGTTATAACTTGTATCATATTAACTTATATGGTAGACGTGCAACCACATATATTTTGTTTCTGTTGCAAATCAAAATTTAAGTGAGATATTCTCCCTATACGTCAAAGGTTTTTTTAATCAATAGGAACCCTTGACGTAATGTAATATCTAAAGAAACAAACCCTAAGATCTTTGTACATCTTACAACTATGGTTTCGTATTCTAACAAAGAGATTATCATCAAAGTTAATCAATTGGTATAGATTGGTTTAGTGATGAATTGTAAATAATAGATAAAGAACATAATATAACTTCCAAATAATTATACCATTAATGTCATGCAACTCCCTACCAGAAAATTGTGTTTTTATTAATTGTTTACCTTGCTTTGATATGATACGCCGGGATAATCATAAAACAATAACGACCGCTTTACCATCCATTTTAAACAACATTATAATTAATTTTTCATGAACATAAGAAAGTTAACTCAATGGAAAATTCTTTCGTCAAAGCAATTTGTCAAAAAAAAAAATGAAAACGTTCAAACAGAATAGAAAAAAATAAAAAGTTTTAAGACTACTTCATAGACAAAATGTTTCTAATATATTTCTTTTTCTAAATCACGTTCTGTTTAACGATTTCTCAACAAATAAAAACGAATTCCTATAAGTACAAAACATAATAGTCAATGTATTGTCAGCAGCGGCGGCCCGGTACCTAAATATTTCTTTTATATGACACACCAGCATAGGAATATGTTACCAACGACATCTCTCGTGATATGTTTGGTTGTTAATAATATTGGCATTGAAGCAACAAGGATGAAGACTTTTTACGGTATCAAAACAAATGAGTATCCAAAATCTTCGTGTAACAAAATTCATAATAAAATCAGGAAGAGCGAATGTCTGCGCCATTGCATTAAAACAACGAATACGATTGTCATGATCAGCCATGATGAATCCACAAACACATGCATGTGTTGCAGTGATGTCACTGGGGAGGACATACCTGGTTCAAATTGGAAATCATATGTTCGACGTACAAGTAAGAGCTTTTTCCGTATCAACAGATTGTGTTTTTTGCCAACAAAATGCAGTTTTTAATCTGTCGTCTACTTCTACTTTTAACATGCAAAGTATTGACATACATACAAATATTTTAAGAAAAACAACTGTACCTGACAATTAAATTTAAATTTTCTGAACCTCTGACCCCTAAAACATTTGGTAATACCTTATCATTCACTGTAATAGATATATCATTTTAAACTTTTTTTTTTGAAATTACATTAAGTTACACATCATTTTGTTCTCTATACTTTTTTTTTCTTATAACAAAATGAAAATGCTTTTGCTGGACCCGTTTTAATTTTTTACAATAAAAGTTTACAATCTCAAACAGTCATTTTGAAATGTTAACAAATTCATGAAAATATGTACACCTTATATGTGGATTGGTTGACGAAAATTCATTTTGAAATGTTAACAAATTCATGAAAATATGTACACCTTATATGTGGATTGGTTGACGAAAATTCATGCTAAAAATGTTTTAGTTTTCTATATATATCATAATTCCTTTCTATAAAACTGTGAAACTAGCTTTAAAAGGTACTAAATACAACACACTTCAAACTTTTGGACTATTACCATGTTGATAAAACAAAGTATACTAAAACATTTCTAGTCTACGTAAATCGTCATAGCATACACATGTACTGTGGAATCATCAAATCTGGTGGGGGCCAATTTTCGTGGATTGCTTCAATTTTACAGATTCGTAGGGACGTAATTTCTTGCATTCCTTTATATCTACAAAATTTGACTTTATTACCCATCAATTCGTGGATGATGTTTTGTGGATGAGAGGTGCACACGAATTCCACGAAATCTAATGATTCCACAGTATGTAATCTTGTGATTCTAAAACAGTATTTCAAAACGCATTTAAAAACACATGAAACAGACATCGTTTTTCTCAGGAAATTGGTAAAATGTTTTTAGTCTGGTACTTGTTAACGGTAAACTTAAAACATCCGCGAAATAAATAACTTGAAGTGAGTCATAAATTCATTTAAAATTTGGACGCCTTATCTGAAATAAAGGGTAGGTGGTGAAAGTCACAATGGAAATCCTTAGTTATTACCTTTAGTTCATGTCTTTACAAACAGTATCCAATACTCAGCTGGTTTGCACTGGTATTCCACTGAAGTTATTTGTATGCTATACTGTGTGTATGTTTTATGTACGTTTTGTACGTCCAGTGTCATTTACAATGAACGATATTCGTTCTTAGGTGATTGAAGTCACATTCCAATACGATGACTGCAATAGAGAAGAATGAAATCATATATTTGGAAGCATTAGAATTAAATGTTTAATACTCGTGGCATTTTAAGACTGTATTGGTTCTCTTTAGAAGAGGAGCTATATTTACACATTGCAAAACCTCAAATGTCAATGCCGAACTATTTGGTTTACTTATCTAAATACATGAACATATAATTTAATTCTGATTGTAACGCCTCATTTGATTAACTCAACATCAACATCTCTATGATTTAATTATTAATTTAACTAACAAGAATTAAGCATTACTTTCATAACTGCAGCGGTGTGTGTATACAACTTGAGTAACACGCGTTGCAGCGTTATAAAAATTTTTATGCAAACAATGCTGCAGTTATCAGACTATATCATTAAAAAAAATTATGTGATTTACACCTTTCAAATCCTATTTTATCTTAAGGGTTAGTTCATACAAATGGAAGTGTCACTATAACAACCACAAGCGTGAACATTGATTTTCGCTTGTGATGTTGTATTTTTCAGCATTCAAAGTTTGGGACGTCTAAATAAAACTCCTAATTTTAAACCCTGTGCGTGTCACACTGTTATAACTGCAGACTTTCCACACTTTTTACATGCAAAAAAAATAACATGTGGAATGTAGATACACATGTATTGAATTTCAATAAGAATAATGCTAACTAAAGAACCTATGATTCACTGAAAACACTTCAATCGTTTAACTCTAACATGAGGTTGCACATGTTTTTGAGACAATATGTACATGTATCATATGTAAGATAAAAACAATCTATTATGGAAAACGCACGGTGTGTTTTAGATTGATCAATTATATTTTCAGTGCCTTGTGCTAACGGTTATGTGAGTTACGACGTGATGTCATACCAAATATGTTTGAAGTATTTCCCAGTACCAGTCACATATGAATCAGCTAGATCCCGATGTCAAGCGGACGGTGCCAATCTTATTAAGATTGATTCTCAGAAAAAGTTTGACGTATTCAAGGAATACCATGGTATGTTTATATTTTTGAAATTGTATTTTAATACAAATAAATAAAGGCGTTTTGCTTACTTCTCGATTTCAAAATAAATATTGATTATTTAATATGGTGATGATTACTTCGTCTTTAAAAAAATGCGTTCCTGACTCTACATTGCACAAACTAAATTCTATATTGTTTTGTACGCTTATTATGAGATATAATATTAGAAAACCAAAGCGAGTGCACGGAATTTACCGTGCCGGCTATCAAATAAAATGCAGTGTTTCTACCGGAAATACAAGTTGAGGGAGTAATATTAATTTAGTTAGGTAATTTAAAAGATGAATTTAAAGATGTTTAGGGACATTTTTTTTAAAATATATCTGTGATGTTTTAATAGATTTAATTTGGCCATATTGTTTTAACTTCAAAAACATTAAAGACAGTATCTTACCAAAACAGTTTATTTATCCACAAAATCTCATTGATAAATGTATGTTTTTTTTGTGTGTTTTTTTTGTGTGTTTTTTTTCTTGAAGTCAGCATTCACGATACGATACACGCATAAATATATAATTTGTTATTAGGAAACAAAACAGACTACGTTATATAAGTGATCTCTCATTTAAAAAATAAAAATAGAAAGTAATATGTTGTGCTAAGGGCATACTGTCTAGTACGTGTTATATACATCATACAACTGAAGAATTAAATCCTTTTCAATTATTTTAATTATAGTGCCGATTGCCAGTAATACACTTATTCAAGTGTGGATAGAGTCAATCAAGGTCGATGGTCAGTGGCAGTTTCATGACGGTTCTCGGATGCCACACGTATGCCATATCAAAATGAGCGGATATCAATCTGAGGTACATGTCCGGGCTTGCGTCCAAGATATCACAGCTCTCTACTATCAAGATGCCCCGAACAGCGATACATATCACTATTCGTGCGAGTACATTCGATAGTCAGCCATATACAATTACCATAAGAACATTGTTCGATAAATCGCAAGGTTTAATGTTCCCGGAGTTCAAAGATTGTACCCATCCTTCTATCTGTCTGTCACTTAAAAATGAAACTATTTAGCTATTTTGTTCCACCATGTAAGTATTGTATCAATTAGATAAATGTTTACAGATAACATATTAATAAGACACATATTGTCATGATATGTATTTTAGAAAAAAAAAGAATTAAATTAGTAATGCCTACATTAGGTTATAATTTGTATCATGATAATATGCTTAGTAAATTTATAATCACATATGTACAGTTGTATATCACATATGCATTTTTTATGTTGCATGTCACTTTTAAGCAAGTAGTTTGAATACATTTAATCCTTTCTAAAGATCTTCTTTTTTTATCAATAGATACGATGATTGAGCTTGTTTTCATTTATATATTCAATTATTGTAAACTTTGCGAGCCTTAATTTCATTCAATAAATTGTCTTAATATCTCTGCTGAATTTATGTTATTGATTGCAAAATGAGACACTGTGATAAAAATATATTAACATATTCACATCTTTCAAATATTTATTCCATTGATCTATAAAAGACTAGTGCACAGAATTCTCCTAAAAAATATCATTTAAGATAAAGCATTTTCGCAATTTTTTTTGTCGCGGAACTTTCGAATTCATCAAAATAATTATATGATCGGGCTATAAAGAACGTTTCTAAGAATTTAAAAAGATTTTTTTATATACTAAAGATAAAGTTAACTTAAGACGTTCTTTAAAAAAGATAATTAAACAATCTATGTTTAAGAAGATGAGTGAAATGGTATAATTGAAATAATTCGTCACCCGTTTAGAAATTATATTTTACGCGCAGAAACGCGACACAGATATTTTGTTCAAAATAAATGAATTACTTTTTGGATATATCCTTATGAAATATTTAACCGGTTACCGTAAAATATCAAATCAAGGCAATTTTGTGCGTGTCAAAATGTAAAATGGTAGATTGGGGAATTTAGGACATCTTATTCCCGATTTCCTTGCAAAGGGTCTCTTTGATAACACGCCTTGTTTTGTATGCCTAGGAATGACTACCCATGGGAGAACTGTAGTACGATCGATAAAAAGAATATTATATTCAGAGTTATGCACGATCGATTTATGACGAAGCATTTGATGGAATGGTAAATATAGCAGTGGAAATTGATTGTTTAAAAAGTGTTGAATCATACAGCACAATCATCCGTAATGATTAATAACTTTTTTCAAACAGGCACGTAGCATGAGGGGGGGGGGGGGGGGGGGGGCAGGGGGGCCACGGATTAGGAATTTGATGATTTCGAGGGAAAAAAATTTTGGTAGGGAAGATTTTTTTTTTTTTGAAGTATAGTTGAGTCTACCCCCCCCCCCCCCCCCCCCCCCCCCCCACAGATTAGGATTTTGAAGATTTTTGGAAACTTTAAATTTCCTCTTTTTTTTGTGGATGGGTCTGGCCCCCCCACTTTCAAAAACGATGCTACGTGCCTGTCAAATAAGTCGAGCACTGTTATATTCCAAATCTCCAAAACAAATAGTGTTCTATTATGTGTATGCATCCTGGAGATATATGATAAATAACAATCTTTTTTTCTTTCGAGAAAAAATTCGAATCTATTCAATTTCATACAACCCATCATTTGTTCTGTATTGAATGAAGTTAATCTCGTTCCAACAAAACAAAAACCAAAAACAAAAACAATGTAAAAACTTGATTGGCATAAACCCAAATAAAGCACATTTATTAAGAAACCGATACGATTTGTTTAAAACGGTGTTTTATTCTTTGATTCATCTTCCTTGTCAGCTATCTTTGAAATACACAGAATATCGATATAGCTTTTTTGCTTTTAATGCACCGTTCCCTTATTGATACAATTTTAATATAACATTGCTTACATACACTAAGCCTGAACCAATTAAGATCGAACCATCAATATGAATATAATAAAGCAATCAATCCTTCAACTCCATTAAGAACATTTTGTTTTCAAGACAGTATAATAGATTAGCATTATATCTATAATCAATTTTATTCAAAGAACTAAAGTGGTTAGACGTTTTTGATATTTTAAAAGAAATGCAAATGCTTTTAAACGATTTTATATCTTTATGATGGAAATCTTTTAGGAATTATTCTTTTTGTATGAGATATCATCAGTAAGGTTTATATATGTGTATAGGCAAACATTTTCTCTTTCGTTCGTCGACAAGTTAATAGAAACAGGTTTAAAGTAAACATCTTTACTTACATATATGTTCACCTGTTTTACAAAATTCATTTTGTGCATGAAAATATTTTGAGGCACAAGCAACATGTTCAAAAGCTCATACAGTGTTGTTGTTCTTGCAATCATCATTCTGTGTAGCAAAGAAACGTACCTGAAAATGTTTTACGGAGAAAGAACAAATGACTACCCCAAATCCTCTTGCCTGGACATTGGTAAATTTCAAAGTACGGGAAGATGTCTCGCGGTGTGCGGAACTACACTTGAAATGCTCATTATGATCAGCCACAATATGGAAACACATACATGCATGTGTTGTGATGACATTACGGGAAGTGACATCATTGGTTCAAACTGGAAGACATATATCCCACGTAAGTGAAAACTTAATGACTATTTTTTTTCTTTCCTTAACATAATCAAAGCAGCGTCACCATTTTTCTGTAGTATAACAAATTCTAAAAATGGAGGGAAAAGTTTGTGTAACGCTGTACGACGTGTTTGTTTTCATCTTTATAAAATTATTTTCAGCACAATGTGGATACCATTATGTTACATACGACTTGTTCTCATTCCAAACGTGTTTGAAGTTTACTGGTGTCAATGTCACGTATCCTTCAGCTGTCGCAAATTGTCAAGCGGAAAGAAGCAGTGTTATTAAGATTGATTCACAGGAAAAGTTCGACATATTCAAACACTATGTTGGTACGAATGTGTATATTATATATTCATTATATATAAAATATTTCAAGTAACAAAGAGAGATTTCGCTATACTGTCCTTTAAACAGTAGATTGAAAAATAGCTTATAATGATTTATCATAATAATTGTAAGTTTTTTTAAGTATTCGTCTGATAAATAATATACCCTACAAAAAAACTTTAGATCAGCATTCCATCATTTAGACATTTTCTTCTTGTGCATACCAGGGGTTCTTTGAAAATGTTCTAGCAAAAACATATAATTCAGAAACTACGGCTATTTCACTCTCAAATCGGAGCATCTGAGGCATTGATAGCTTGTAAGTAAAGCAAAATTTGATGTAATATATTTTAGTACCAATCGCCAACAATACAGTGACACAGATTTGGGTACAAGGAGAAAAGGTTGGCCAGCAATGGCAGTTTCATGATGGAAGCCCAATGCCAGACTTTTGTCCTATCAGCATGAGCAATTCTTCCTCGGAAATTCGTCTGCGAGCGTACGGGAGAACTAGTTTTATGTGCGTTGATACCAATGATAACAGCAAGTATTATTACTTGTGCGAGCACTACCGTGTCCTGGCAATCAGCAACTGATACATTTGCAATATTTTAGATACAATTTTTTGAAAAAAAAAGTTTTGATGAAATAGACCTTATGTGTGATTTTCCTGTTGGTAGCAGAATTTATTAATGTACATAATATTGTAAAACGTTTTTTTTTGCGCTCGTGTATCTCACAGACAAGTGCCAATTGGTTTAAACAACTGAATTTTAGCGCAAGTATTTTTTTTTTATTTTGAAAGGATTAAACAAAATAAGATTTTTGTTCGATCACCACTTACGCCCAAATTTATCCCTGTATTAACTCAAGCACATGCACAGAACGATTTGATTTCTGACTTGTGTACTCGGCATATTTAACAAATAGTGAGAAATTAGATATTTAATTATATTTTGTGATTGTGTGTAATTTTTGTTGGTAAACAGGATTCGTACTTCGAATCTAACGATGCATATACATTTGTAGGATAAAAGTAGAAAAGTTCCTAAACTAAAACGTCGGATGCTATCGGTAAGTGTTAAACACCTTAATGAAAACTTTTTTCACAGTAATATTACATTAAGATAACACACGCAAGGAGAATTTTAATATTTTATGCCCGCCAATCATTGAGCTAAAAGTTAAAGAAACCAACCTTGTAATGTCAGCGTGGACAATTGTCACCTATTGGCGCTGAATGGAGTGACAATGGGAGAGGCTTAAATTTGAGAGTGTTCTGAGTGATAATAATAAGCAATATGATTGAATAAAGTAACCCTTATTTTTACAGAACTCAACTAACAATATTGTTTACCTGAGTAAACAAACAAAATCGACCATCCGATATTTGATAAACGCACTCTTCTATACTCTGTTCCGATTTTTTGCTTCAACCTCTTTTTGCTTGATGTTTCGATAATCATAAATACCTATGTGCCCAAACTTCGTTCATCCACTAATATAAAAAATGTCCAGATTATCTATTTTGAAACGCTCCTTCTACCGCTTCAGGTTTCAATACACATCTAAAAGTAAAAAGTCTACGGGGATTTTGCATTGCATCAGCCATTAATAAGCGCGGATGATAACGTTGAAAAATTGAGCTAAGTATTCCGAGAACTTCCGAATGGAGAAAGATGTAAACATTTCCCATTATAAATCTCCATGAGAAATTTGTTTTCGTTCCCGTGGAATTTTATGAGTGAACAATGATAATTGTTCAATGAAGATATTTTGGATATATTCCCTTTTATCGATTTCAACTGTATTTCTTTCACAGTATACATTGTATGTATTGTTATTAAAAAATCATCAAAAGGTGATGGAGGCAATATCAAACTTGGTACAGACTTTAGTATGAAAGATGACTGAATTTAGTGTTTTGTAACTTGATGAAATTCGTCTTACAGATCGCTGGCGCCTAGGCTAAAATTTGTAGTACGTCATTTTTTTCTCGTTTTACAAAATTGATGTTCACGATTTTATATATGTTAAGATTGTTGTAACCATTTTGACCCAGGGAATTCTTTGCACGCCCGAAATATATCTTTCTAAAGATTCCTTAAGAGGTATTGTCTGTAGATTGTTGTATTGATTATTAAACAATAAAACAACAACAACAAATGTATCTACCCACTGACTCAATTACATGTATATAGAATTGTTTGATGCACATTAATGAACTTGATGTGTGTTTATTACTCGGTAAACTTGAATTATTCTGACATTTAAAGTTTGCTTGCACTTCAATGTAAATAATGTTTAGTTAAACTTAGACTGGTTGGGGGCGAACGTGTGCTATCGTCTCTATTGCAACCACTCAGATTTCGATATTGTGCCATGAAACAGCAGTTACTTTAATTATTTAAATATATTGTAGGAATATACAGTTTTAAGATCTCATGTACATGAAACCGATTGATACTATGCGACGAGTTTAGTTTGCGATTTACCCGAGGTAAACTGGCTGCCGGCGACTAATGTTAAACTGTAGAATTAAAAAAGAATTTATAAATATCACTGGCATTGTATAGCTGATTTGCAGCGAGAAGTACTCGCATCGACAAGGCTCTTGTAAACCTGAAGAAATGGACCATATATATCATGTTATCTTCGTACACGATGTGCGATTTTACATTTGTTGATTTTTTTTTAAAATGCAGCAATATAATATTTCCTCATTAAAAGTATAATTCATTTGTCATTGAGATTTAAAAAAAAAATGGGTTTTCAACAGGTCAGTGGATTGAAACATTGTTAAAATGGCGCTAAGAAAATGTCATTTTGCGGGTAGACTAAGAAAGCATATAAGCAAATATACACAAAATAATTTATTTACTTTAAAATTTTTAAATCGGACCTAGCATTTATCATTTTCCGACTTAATAGATGCCACTGCAATAAAATTGGGTGGATTATTAGGTGGTACATGTAACTATTAATAGGTAGTTTAGATATATCCCTTAATATACAGTTAGATAGACAGTTCAGTGATAGGTCGCTACATATAAAGTAAAAAAAAAATATTTCGAAGCTTTTACACGGGTAAACAAAGGCAAGTAATGTGATGAGAGTGATAATTCTGCTAAGCTTAGAGTTATCCCCTATATTAACGCAGTCCATTTAAAAATTGTGAGGTAGCTGGAAAAGTTAATATAAACAATACAGGTCAATACGAATCTCCGTTGTGGCAATAAGAGGTGTGACAAAGGGGTTCAAAGGAACTACTTAGTATAAAATAGAAAGCTTCGTCGTTCATTCAACGAAAAAATAACTGAAACGTAACTAAGAGATATGACACATAGCATCGATTTAAGTGTGAGTGTGTGTATGAGAGATTAATAGAATTCATTTATTATTAAGAGTACGGGGTAGTGAAATTCTATCGAGGAGACAAATAAAAATTAAAGTTTGACAACTTTCTCTTCCGTCGTTTAAAAGTGTACTTTTGGTTTATCCCGCCGCGCGCTACACATACAAAGAGTGCTAGTGAAAAAGAGAGCATATGACTATTTTTCAATGCAAATATGATTGAATTCTTGTCAACTTAGCAAAATAATGACTAAACAAATAGCCATCGTTTATCATTTTCTTGCAGCATAAAATGTTTGTTTATATTTTACAGCGGCGTAGTAATACACAGTGTAAGAGAAAAATCTCACACTACTGTCTTACATTGGACTAACCGATCTCACACCGGTCATTATGCGAAAAAACCTCATCAAAAAATCTTTTACAACCCCCCCCCCCCCCTCCAAGAATTCTCAATAAACATCTCCCAAAAGGTTGGGGTGGCAAAGTAATCCTTTATCTTCAATATCATTGTTGAATTGGAATCCCTTACTTTCATTTACATTTATTTACATGCTACCAAAAAGGGGGAGCGACTGCATGATACTCGAATCTTTTATATGTAAATAGAAAAAAAAATTCTGCTACGACATAATGTATTTGGGGATGCCTCCTCCCATGCTACAATGACTAAATGACGTAGCATTGTCGTTTTATATAATTTGCTTTAGTTGAGAGACACAGAAAAAATAGTTACATGTAAATATAACAAAAAGGCAATAGCCAGCCTAATTAGGAGCTAGGACCAGGAAACAAAAATATCCTCTCACATTTTTTACTAGCATTTATACTTAATACTGCTACTTTTGAATACAGATATATACAGTACCAAAACGTTAATTATTCCCAGATAAACGACTGGATAGGATTCACGGACGGTAAGATAGGATTTATACAGGATAGGAAATGATAAGCGATGTTTATGATAAATATATAACCGCGTTAAACGATCTTCACGATTAACCTGATAATGACAGAATGTAATAGAGAACACATGTATACGAATCAAGAGATGTGCATAATTGCTTGTTATTAAGAAATATCTAATTGTTAATCTTCGCTGCGTCATCTGAAGACTAAATATACTATCAAAGTACTGAAATACTGACGGGAGTTGATTTTTTCAATTATTATTCATTTATATTTACACTTGAAAATGGTTTCCTCTATATAACACTGTAAGCGCAATTTTTTTCGCATGCAATCTGTATTTTGTTATTCGAAAATTCATTCATTCATTCATGTACTATATATATAACATTAATCTGGGGATGAATGATCATGGATTAAGATTCCCGTAAGATTATGTTTATGTGTCGATAACATATTAAATAGGTTCCTCATTCTTTCTCTCTAAAAGGCTCCCAGTGTACATGCGATCTGACTGTTATTCATCTACAAAGGAAGTTAATGCATAGACAATCTGAATTTACCTTCTCGTCCATTAACTTTTCAGTTATGAAGCAGTTTACTTAATTCAAATTTTGAACAATGACTTTTTAGCAAAATCAATATAGAATAAACATTTGGCGTGACCAATACATCAAACAGAATTTAATCTTATAGAGTAAAGAAAAAAGTTAAATGATTGTCCAATAAACAGCTCACCAACTTAAATGATAATGTTATCTGGTGTAAAAAAGAATCATGACCCCGTAGAATAATGCCCGCAGGGCCTGAAAAATAAGTATAATTTAAAAAAAAAAAGGGCACACTCTACTTTAAGAAAGATGACCCTTATAGAATAATGACTCATCCCCTTATAATTTTCAGTTTTTCAGTGTAATATAAAATAGTTCCTACATATACACTACTATTACTTATTAGCTTAGTTACTGACTCACTACGGAAATATATTGCGTTGATCAATATCATAGATAGCGAGGTGAAGCCGACCCGTCTATGAGATTGATCAACCCTAAATGTTTTGTTTTCCCGAGGACTATCAAGCGACATATTTATTCACAAATAGCGATGATTTACGCAAAGCCATGTACAAGATGCTTAACATCTCGTCAAATTTAACTCATTTAAACTCTTTAAAATTTTCAATCTCACCTTTCAAATACTCTTTAAAAATCGTTTTGCTTCACCCATGTTTACTTACAATGTCTTGTTGCTATTCAGTTTTAAATGCTTTCTCCCATTCCTCTGCAAAGATTTAAGCAAATTTTGACGCTGCCATTTTGTTCTGCTCCAGACAAAACAATGTGAAGTCAATATTCTAAAGGGCAACTACTTTGATTTTAAAGAATTTCAAAGGGCAACTACTCCAAATACTTTATGTATTAAATCCTTTGAAATGTCGAAATGAGTAAGCGAAGCGTCGGTTAATGACGGCCCATTGCCTAATATTATTTCTCACCGAACAAATATAGAGATATATGAGGCAATCACATGCTATCTGAAACCAATGAAAGTGTGACATTTTAGTCCAAGAGAAAACAATGTCACTTTGACATACATTTATATTTAACTTCTGTACTTTTTTAGGTACAAACTCTGTTACATAACATTGTACATTTATAATTGTAAGTGTTCTTTCATCAATATCTTAATGTCTATCACAAAAAAATAGCTGATTTTTCTCCAATTGGTGAATACCTCACACCAATGTTAGACTAATGAATTCAGAAATAATGCACGGTTCCGGTTATTATGTTTGAAATATTTAATTGTAGTACTTATCTCAATCTGAAAAAAATAAAATTTCATAGTTTATATCATAGTTTTGAGATATGATTATGAAATCCTTTTTTGTAGCTCTTCTAAGAAATTAATGTAAAAACGCTTTCGAAATTAAGTTCATTTTTTAAGACATGTATGAAATTTCTCGCTTTAGAGACGAGATTATATTGAAAAGAAGCGAATAATAGAAATTTTTAAAATCAAATAATTCTGAATTATTCGCCTTAGTTAACGATTTTGAACCATCATTCAATAAAAATTGCTTTATATATTGTCAGTACAACGTATCATTGCCATATGAATTATTTCCCTTAAATATGACACCCCTCTCTTTCTGACCAGTCCTTTAAATGACTTATCTTGGTGTATCTATCAGTTATCGTCTTCATCTTTCTTTTGCTTTATTTTTAACGACAAACATAACCGTCAATCGGGAAAGGTCTACCCGGAAGTATGATGTTATTCATTCACTACCGGCATCCCTTTACTAGTTTTATAGATTTAGGTAGCAGTGGAATAAATTCAGAGTATGACTTTCAATAAAAAGAACGGTTTTATCGAAATTCGTGTGAAGTTGCAAGTGGTAGAAGCATTTTTACCTATCATATTTACATAAATCGCAGCCAGAAAATTAAAGAAATGAGCCGATCTAAAAAATCAAAATGCCGACCTTAACGAACCTTGTTATTATAGTACTTGGATTAATCTTATAGTAAATGAATTATATCTAACGTCAGGTTTTTGTGTTTGTTACATGTATCTAAAAAGAGATGTTAACTTTGTTCGGTATTTCAACAGTTGGAGAGTTTTCTGAGTTTTCATAAATAATATATATTAAGAGATACCGACTTGTGACTTTTTATTTCCCCCTTGCGTTCTTATTTCACATAAAATACCGTTGTGTCAATTTTATTATTTATTTAAAATTACAAAGGACTGTCTTTGATGAAATTTAGTGAAAAATTTAAAAAAAATATCACGCAAAAAGCCAAATCCTATCATATATTGAAACATCCTATTCAAACTCATAACCTCCTTAAGCATAATTGAGGAAAACGCAGGCAATTACAAATTCAAACTTTTAAGACCCCCCTCTTTCAGTATTTTAATATATCTTAACCCATCTGTGTGATGCATCATATCATGCGTTACTGAGTTGGGTTGTCAATAAAATTTGTTGTTTGTAAAAATATGATTGTTTTTTTATTTTACAGACTAGAAAGACAATGCGTATTGTTAATTGATATCAAAACACATTGTTAACAACGAAATAGCTATCTAATAATTACTCGTCCTCTCGTAAAGTGCTATAAAGAAAACCTTTTTTGGACAATCTAAAATAATAGGTCATACATTTGGTTACAAAATATGTTCAATCCTTAAAAAAATCCTTTATTCCTTTGCTCGTTTTTATTTACGAATTTTCCATCCATTTGCATGGATTAGATTTGGATTAATAGAATGAACTTAAATGAAAGTGTAGCCTTGAAATATATAGGTTTAAAATGTACATTTGACTGTGCCGTTTATAAAGTTCATTTAACAATAATGGTTGTATGAACGGTTAATTGGTGAAATCAATGAAAATATCAGGCAATGTCGTTTTAACCTTGGTTGCATCGTGATCAGCTATCGAACCGGATATAAAGGCTTAATAGAGGTCACTGAAGTAGTAGTGTCATTCAAAAGCTGTGATATAACTCATTTAAAAACTACTCGTTGGTACCGTACATCAGAGGAATGAATTGTGATTGGTACATAGTATTCAGCATTGGTAAGGTTAACAATAGAAATGATTTATTGGGGTTAGTTTTTTATGGTACTAATTACTTTTATTATAAACAAAAGATGTGATTTTGAGGAAACGAACACCGCTTACTATTAAGGGCAACAACGTGGCATTGATTTGAAATAATTTAAACCGAAGGTAAAAATGCCTGAAGAGTAAATAACACAACGTTTACTGTGTAGAGGGGAATATTCGTCCTGTTATTTTTTTGCTCATTCTTCCTTGCTGACAGCGGGATAATTTAAAACTGTAATTCAAACTATCGCTTTTTAAACACACTTATGCCGGGGAGATTCAAAACATGGAAAAAACGTTTGCAATGGAAAAATGACGAAAATAGTCCGTCGCGAAAAAAACCCACCTTGGATACAGTAATTCAATGAAAAATGTGTTTTATTCAACAGGTTTTTAAAAGATTCGTGCGATGTCATTTATCTACATCCTAGCAATTAAAAGAGTGCATTGTGTCAATCTATGTAAATCGATTTGAACTGAACTTTTAAAGATAAGATTAAGATAAGATTTTATGTTAAAAACTTTTGATCTTATTACTAAAGTAAATTAGACTAACGTTAACATTAGGTTTTGCTTTTTGTCTAGCATAATTTATTATAAACACGTTCTGTACTCTTTTGATTTATATATTATGAATCACTTTGATATATTAATGTTTATGCTCATTGAAAATTTAAAAAAAGTTCCTTTTTATTGCATACAACTCTTAAGATTACATCCGGTTTTTGTTGTTGTAGCCATTGCTACTGGAGTTAATTCCTTATATCTGAGTCCATGGGTTCCAATACAAGCCCAGGTGACCAGTCCTATCATAATTACACATCCTCTAGGGCATATACCTGCAAAGGTCGAAGTGCAGGTAAAAGTTATAGAAGGCGGAAGTGAGTATATTTTTCCAGCTTCCGGTTCTGCACAACGTGATGACGACAGTGACAATGTGTACGGGGGCGTTGTTTATATCTACAACGAACTCCATGTAAAGATATTCGTGCCCGTCCAAGAGAATACATCAGACAAAGGACTTGCTATCTACACAGGTATGGTATCTAAGCATTTGATTCTTGTTTTTTGAAAAATACGGTTTCACCGCAGTGAAATGTGACACATGTTACCGCATACGTTTGTAGCTGTGCTGTTCTATCTTTTGAAAAAATATTTAATTATTTTTAACATTCACATTTTATTCATTTTGTTTGATTTATTGCTTTTTGTGTATATGGTTTATATTTCAAGATCCTTGTTTTATTCTTAATGCCAATTCAAAATATTAAAAGCCATTGCTACAGCCAAATCTGTGTACTTTTGTTTTCCTATAAAGTTGGCATTAAAATAAATGCATCATGTTAACAATACCAAGTATACGCTATTCGCATGAAACGGCTTAAGATAGATTAACTAAACATACGGTAAAATGGTATATTAACTTATGTTTTGTAAACTGTGTTCTATGTAATATGTCATTCTAAAATATATTTTACATAATCCACGTTTCACCTCATTGTATAGGCAACGATTCCTTTGCTGGACCTTTCCAAGCATCGCATGCACAGGCGATAGTCAGAGTGAAAGTATGGGGTTTGTGTGATCTTCCAAAAGCAAGCTTCTCCTTGCCGGGAACAATGAGAATATCTATAAGTACGATTTACATTCTCTTTCTGTCTAAATCTTTTTTTTTTTCAAATATGTTCAACATTTTATCTTTGCCTTGTTCAGGCCCGGATAGGCATACATAGTTAGGTTTATAAAGAAAGTATCATTTAGCTCCAGATTTGATGAAACGATTTTAAACTTAATTTAAAAAAATCATAAGTTTTGTTTGAAACTCTAACAATATTAAAAGCTATTAGACGTGGCTTAATTAAACGGTTTGAATTACAAATCCCAATCGCCATTTGATGATAAAAAATAGCTTTTTTTAAGACTGACTGAATTTGCTTTATGATCATGCGGCAAGAGTATATCCATTTCAATAAACTTGACTTTAGTTTGTGCTGTGTTCTGTGGTGAGTGATCACTTAACATATACGCATGCCTGTATTTACCGTATACTATTGCCAACTGTACTATTTCCTGTTTTTTATATACTTACAGTAAACAGCTACCAGAGTCTGTCTCATGGAATAGGGAGGTATCCCGATCTTGTTGTGGTACAGCTGAAGCTAAACAATGGTTATGTTTCAGAGGCAGGGGGTGAGATATAATCATTCCATATTCTATTTTAAGTTTACAACATGAATTAGATTTCATATTGTTATCTATATCTTTATATTTAATAAAAGTTGAAAACTGCTTTTGAAAAATAAAAGTTTAGTAAAAATAAATTCTAGACAGAGAACGGTTATTTTCATTACTTATTATTATTTTAAACTTGTTGGTATGTATGGAAATCTCACTGTTTAATTCAAATGTTAGTGATGTCGTTTTAATAGGTTTAAATGTGCAATCATTTCATCATCATAATGGATTTTCTCTTTGTATACCTCATCGTGGCATCCTTTTATACTAATTTACATGAACATATTAACTATTTTCTAATAACTTAACAATTTTACAGGGGTCACCTTTAATTCTATACCTGAGGCAGATCAATCCCTATGTGGAACCGTGTTCGCATACGACGACCAGGAAATCCGGCTTTGGACCGTGTCAGGTTCTTTAAGTAAGTTCCATTTTACGTGACGGCACTTCCAATTAATTTATCATATACATTATACAAGATAAACACATGTCAGTTTATTAACTAATGTAGAATCATTTTAATTCGATTGGATGGTGGGGGTTTTTTATTCGTGGAGGTGTTATTTCGTGATGCATCTGTTTCCTGTTTATGTAAAAAAACAAGTAACGCTTTCATAAGTTATTATTGCCGAGGGTGTTAATTCGTAGGTGAGTGCTACCCACGAATAACACGAAAATTAAACCACCACGAATTTTATTGATTCCACAGTATATAATCATGTCGACTGAAAAGTCTTGAAAGTTAACTTATTGGCATAGTTATTCCATTCAATTACCGTTTTGTACCTCCCAGTCACACAACAGTTGACTAAATGGCAGATCTTTGTACTGTTTTATCTGTGAGCGAGTCACTTACGTATTTTTATGATATTGGAATGTATTCCGGATTTCGTCCCATTTCTTTAGCTCCAGTTTTGTTTTCTATTGTACGCTGGAAAAGCGGTAAAAGAACGCTGGCACCACCATTGTTAGTACACTGTACATCTTCAACAGATATATTTTCTGAATTTATAGATTGTTTTCCTGCCACCTTTTTCCTTTGATCAATAAATATGGAAACGTCTTTTGAGTCTTCTTGGTCACAAATTCATATACATGTTGGTGTTAATATTCACATAATAAGTTTTTAGTTTATCTTTTTAATTAAATTTTTGAAACAGGAAAATGGTTAATTACAGTAAAATACGAGCCTTGTACACCCAGAGAAAGCAACATATTTAATCAATTACAATGGATAGATTAAATCAGTATGAATTCAGGTTATCCTCATAAACCTATGATTGGTTTAACAGTCTAATCATGAAGATAAAACGGTTATTGCATTTAAAAACGAGTAAGCTGCCCCGGCCCTGTTATAAATTGAGCGTCAACACTGAGCAAAAGTATCTAAATTAATATTTTAAATGTACATCAGTACGTTGGATTAAAGAAAATAGCCAAGTCGTCTTACGTAGGAATTCGAGTCTGATAATATAATGATTATTTAGTGCACTCCGTAGTTTTTAAGGGGAAGGAGTGGTTGCTTAAAGTTTTATCAATAAATAAACTAATTTGAACTGAGTGTTGAAATTTCAGCTTTGTCAGTTTTTATTACACTGAATCATTATCGGGTTTCGTAAAAATAAAGAAGAAAATACTTGTTCATATTGAATTTTACCTAAATGGAAGTTAATCTAATATCTGTTTCTAATTTTCCGTTTAACAGTCTGTTATCAGTATAAAAAAATAATAACGCCAACTCAGATTACACTTTTTTCATGAAATTCTGAAAATTATCAGACAAGACATATTTAAAAGTCTTTCTTTTATTCAAACCACCGTCAGAAAGGCAAGACATTTTTACATTTAACAAACTTGATGTCGTTAAAGTGCATTTTGAAAATTAAACAAAACAGCTTGAAACAAAGATAAAGGTCAACATGACGCTGGACAGCTGTAAACACTGTTTACTTTAAAGTTCAAGGTTTCCGTAATTCACAAGAATTAATCAGTCTAACTGATTTCAATGAAACAAGGTAGATTAACGTTTGATAGAAATACGAAATATAATGCAGCAATATTGCCAATTTTCAAAAATATACTGCAAAACTGGTGAATATTCAAAATTAGGTTTAGAAGATTATTTTAAAATCACAAATAAACAAAATAATCTCATGTACAAATTTTTTTTGTAAAAAATCTATATCATTTAAAGGTTTTCTTGACCTTTCAAATATATGTTTAATTAAATAAATAAATGGGTCAACATTTCGTCTGACCTTCGGTAAAGTAATCTTGCTCGACATCTTGTTGTCTGCATATTTACTTATTGATTTTGCATTTGTATTTTCCCTTTAATTGAAACGTATTTCAATGTCAAGATCTGGAAAATGAAAAGAGCTTACACGTTTATAAAACGTGAAACATATATCACTTCACTGGTGTTTAGAAATAATAGCCCGGTGAAGGAAACATTTAATAGTTATATAAATAAACATGGAAATATTAGTTACAGAAGTAAGTTTTTAAATATATCAAATAACGGAATGAACTTTTTTTTCCAATAATACTTTATTGCAATATCAAATATTTCATTAATTGCATGTTTCTATTCTATAATGAAAATGTAGATTTACTCTTTAACAAGCTTGTATTTTGGAAGACGAAATAGTGCTTCAAAACAATGGGACTCGTGAATTCTGGGTGGTTTTTTAAAATATATGGATTATCCAGTCACTAAGCAATATTACATCTTAAGAGAAAAAAATGTTGATATTTATCATGACAAAATGATAATTTTCAAGCTAAAAAATTGGCTATAATGCAATAATTGTATAATTGTTGTTCCAACGTAGCAGTCAAGGGATGTAACCGTTAAACTATATACGTAAAGGAATTTGTGTATATTATAACATGTATATGCATGGGTGTGAAGGTCACTTCGTGTTTTGTGCAAGCTATGGTCGGGTGACCAATATTGTTCATCAGACATCTTTTATATATAACACTGTGATAACGAATAGTATTTAAATTCAAAGCCGAATGCAAATCATAATCCGTAACCGGAAAAATTAGACAATTCGATGAATGATAATGGCCTTACAATAAGTATGAAAAACGTCAGACAGCATTCGATCTAGCGGAAGATAGCATTTGCTGACAAGACTGTTGTATAAACCATAGAACTTACGAACTTACTTAATTGATGAGATATATTATCCATATAGTAACTTAGTTTAATTCGAACACAGATGTAATGTAATCTCGGATATAGGGAAGTTTTGTGTAGTCCATGAAAAGATAACAGATCGTTGTAACTGATTTGACGAATTTGAATATTACGAATATATTGGTAGAGAGTATTGCATTTATCCTGCAAAGGTGCAAAAAAAATAATTTCAAGTGATAAAAAGTTATGTTCCTATTAGTTGTAAAAAAATAGCAATACCAATTATTATAGGCAGCAATACCAATTCATAAAAGTTTGAATGAATTTATTTCAAATAAGCAATCCTACTATTATAGATTTCAAATGAGTGTATTTTCGTTTTAGTGGGTTTTTTTTCATTTTATGCATCGATTAGCATTAACTGTAGTTACGTGAAAGGGAACATGTACAGAGTGAATTCGCTATACTTATAACTACGACATTGTTTATGAGTTTAACGAATAACTGATATAACAAAAAAAAAATACACGTATTAACTGATCTCCAGTACTTCGCCATAAACATGTTCTACCCTGTCTGTGCAGATCAGTACGTGTTTTGTGCACGTGATGGATGGGGGACCGAGAATGTGCAAGGGAAATCTGCATCACTTCACATCCAAGCATGGGTGTTCAACAGGAAGCAATTTACCAGGTCTTTCATCATGGATAAAAATAACGAAGATGTGACGTCACCTACAACTGTTACAGTCCCCTTTGACTCCACTTACAGTCTTGATTCTATGTTAGTGTCAGTGCAAGTGAGTTTCATATAGCAAATGTTGTCTATAATCTATCCGGGTTTTTTTTAGCCAATAGTCATAAAAACAAAAAATTTAAAAGATATTACAATGCTGCCATCATTAAAGTTGACAAGGATTGGATAAGATAGGACAGGATATGATGCAGGATTCAGGATACATATAGAAACATAAAAGTTTTTTTTTTATCCTATCGTATCCTATACTATCCTGTAGCAAATCAGATTCGAGTGATTTTGTGAAATGAAACTTTACGTGAAAAAACCTTCACAATGTCAATTTAATTTGTATTACAAGTAAAAACATTCAAGAATGATTATAAATGTTTTAACAAAATGGTGCAGAAAAGTGATGTGCGCATGTCGGGGCTACATGTTTGTCAATTCGTACGCAAGTATGGCGTTAATGTGAGAAGTCGATGTCACATATCATTACTTCATGAATAGATTTCTTTACTTCATTTAAAGTTTACAGAATGTTGAAAAATTGATTGAATTCATAGTCGAACAAATCCGGCATATTAATAGATAAAAATGTAAACAAGAAACAAAATCAATATTGTTTGTGTGAACTTTTCGCGTTTCATATAATTTCTTCGATCCCCGATAACAGGGACGTATATTTCTGTCCGATATTAAACTAAACAGAACACATTAAAAGATGTTAGCTACCTCTATTTGTGTATTAAATTATATATCGAAAACAACTCTGAATGGTTTAACCATTAATGCAATCTTTTTTAATGATTCATCAAAACATTATAATTTCTAGATCTTGTTTACATTTATCGCCGAATGAATAGGCCGATTAGCGATGATTTTGCAGTTATTATGTGATAAGGAAAATAATTTGATAAAAAATTTGTGTTAAAACAAAAGCTCAACAATCGCATTGCAGTTATTAATCTGTTTTTAATACATAAATCTTACAGAAACAAAATTCTAATCGCTGACCTGTTTACGTTTACAATCTGCGTACGATTTTTTTTTAACCGTTGCATAGGTAAGCAAGTTACATGTACCCGTTCTAAAAAAAATCGGATTTATGTTTTAATTAGTCATTTTGAGTACAATGTTAGTCGTTAAAATCATTTGTTTCTCAAATTTCGTTTTATTTAACTTTTATTCCTATATCTGGATGCTATGGTAGGGGATAGGATAGGATAGAGCTTTTTTGCAGGATAGATGCAGGGCACAATATATACAATAGGATAGGACTGTTTCGTCAACTGTCACGATAGCAGCACTGTTTTATGTATTGATGTATTTATCTCCAAATTCTAACATTTCTTCATTCAACAGAAATCAAGATCATGTTTGATATTTCATAATTAATTCCCCAAACGTAAAAACGTTTTAAATGAATCGGTTTCTTAATCCAGATGAAGGCTTTGAAAGGTAACAACGCTGGGTTTACATTCTATGCCGGAGGAAGTGCTATGATTGACACATCAACAGATCCATATGGCGCCATTATTTACGCTTACACGGATACGGAAGTGTTGCTATGGAGACCAAATGCATCAGTGTCACACGGATTCTTGATTTACGTTGGTGGAACATGGGGTAATGGAACTAATAACCAACAGGATACAGAAGTTGAAGTCACAGTCAGGGTCATTGATATAAATGGTATTCACGTCATATCTATTCAAGGTGTCATATACTTAAAGAAAGGGTTTAGTGATATCTGAACAAAAAACAAATAGGTTAGTACATAGTTGTTAATGAACAAATGGCACAGGATTTCACAACTATGCAATCAGAAATATATGTTTGCAATGACAACCTACAAAAAGTATAACAAGAACAAAAAATATAAATACCATGTTCTTTATGTGCTATCTTCCCTAGTATTGTAAGGTCACTTAGTTTTTATATGCAAGATGACTTTCATATCTATGCGACTGACTTTGATAAGTCGATGCAACCATAAAACCTATACGTATGTTTTTGATTTACTATAGCTATCATTATCCTTAAAAAAAGCAAATAAATAATCCCTCGTCCTTAGTTTGAATGCAAAACACAAAATCAGTCAATCATTTTTAAAGTGATTTAATTATAGATAAACCCTCTGGAAAAATGACTTACAATATTTGGTCTTGCAAAACATGTTACAAAAATACTACATTAGGATTTCTGGATTACGGAAAAATAGATAAAACATACACGTGTAAATAGCAAAGAAAAGCCAAAGTTTATCTACACGGAATAAAATACATAACTTAATGAATATATTGTATTGCTAGGCTCTGAACGTTTGATCGAGAAAGACGCGAAAGTAGATCAGTTTTGAATTATCTTTCTTTGATCTTGTTATGGATACATATTAATTTCCTTATCAAGGATATACATGTAAGTGTCTATGAAACCATTGCAAATATCGGAATTACAGTTATCAATAGATAAAGTTAAAGTTTACCCCGGAGCATATACAATTATTAAAAAATTTAAATAAATGTTAAGGTCATTACAAACGATAAAGACGCTTGCCAATTCTGTGTGATCTTTGTACAAGTGAGTAGCTATTTAGGTTGGTTTTGTCGTGATCTGTTTCTTTAGCTTTAAAATTAAGTCCAAAAATGTGTTATTTTGTAGAATGAACGTTTGTGAATTGATCTCTGGTATATTTTGTTGATATTTATAACCTATCTCTTACAGGAACGATATGTTCGAAAACAGACAGTTGTGTACAAGATTGGGCCTCAATGACGAGCTTGTGTAAATCTTCAGGTATATGTATGATAATCTAACACTCCATCAGGATATAAAAATAGACAAACATCAATACGTAACGAACTGATTCTATTATAATATTTATATTATTTAAGGGCAACAATCAAGATCAAACAACGTATATAAGTACTGAGTCCTTGGTTATTTTAGTCCCGTGTTTAATTTTGCCACTCATCACTTACAACTGGTTTGGCTCCGTGTTAAATTCGCTCAATCTAATTTGTGTTTATGAACAGATAATCTAACACATTAAAGGTCCTGTCACAAACTCGCACGCTGACAACAAAGGTGAAAAAAAAAACAAGGACAAGAGGGGTTTTTTCTTCACATAATATGTTGTCCATGTGAGTTTGTAATTAAAATTAATAATGTTCATCCAATTTTTGTCCTTTATTCGTGTACGATACAATTTAGAAAATTGGTTCTTAATCTGAATTTAGACGTTTAAATAACGTCATATATATTTTTCAAAGTGTTACAAAATGAACTGCCACGCAACAAGTTATCAGGGGATAGTCAACACTTTGAACACTGAATCACCTGTTAATTGTGTGGATAGGAATGATTTTTTTTTTATGTTCTCCACCTGTTGTTGATGAAACGGACCTTAATAAAAGTTTTCATTGTCATCTAAATACTAACTGCTTAAAACGTTTGGACAATGTAATGTAGGGAACATGTCAAAGAAACAATTAGTGCTTATACTTAAAACATAAACCAACCGAACAACACAACATTATGAATTAAAAAGTACATTTTTTATTGTTCTTTACAGATTGTCCGATCCCTGTCGATATTCAAAACGCCAACAAACTATATGATGGACTAACTAATGGTAGTCTTACCCTGTACTCATGTGCGCGCGGTTACACCGGAAGTTCCCATGAGTCCACGGCACTTTGTGTGAATGGATCGTGGACAACACCAGACCTTTATTGTGAGGGTTAGTCCCTTCATGTTTTTTTTTATGTTGGTAGATAATATATAATCATGTAATCCATTATCAAACCAATTATAAGTATAAATGCAGCCTCCTTCGATGTGTAAAAAAAAAGATATAATACATCAACTGTACGTAATATTTGTAAGAATGTGAAAAAAATTACATAATTGATACAGTCCCATTGTTTTGTTTCAGTAAAATAATTGTATGTAGTGCGCCGAGAAGTCGAAAATATGTATCCTTTCTTTTACCATTAATTGTTTTATCGATGACGTAAATAACTTAAAGACATGATCCTTCATTTAATATACACGGTATTTGGTTTTTTTAATATAAATGTAAGGAAAATATATACAGGTTAGCGTATACTTTTTACATGCAAACGTACATAATGTCATTTTTGAAATGTAAGGTTTTTTTTCTTCCATGTAATCCAGTATCGATAAAACATCGGCGGTAAAATACATGTTTATGAAATTAAACCTTTTTTTTCAGTTTGTTCAATACATAACAACAGTTTTCTGATGAATAAGACTTTAGAGGAATGG
Organism: Magallana gigas; assembly: GCF_902806645.1. NCBI lineage: Eukaryota > Metazoa > Mollusca > Bivalvia > Ostreida > Ostreidae > Magallana > Magallana gigas. Next base: position 24,538,557 of record NC_047560.1, on the reverse strand, counting down.
ATCAATGAAGTTAAAAAAGAACTGAGGGTGAACAGGAAAACAACCAATGCGTACACCCGCACTCAAATCAGTGTGTACGAAGAGCGACAGAGCGCCGTAACGATTGGTGTGACGGGGATCCTTTTGATATGTACCGTAGCTTTAATTCTTTCATTGTCGGACATGATTGATTTATTTAAATACATTTATCATAAAAGGAAAAGAAAAATGAAAAGAAAAATGAAAAATAAATCAATGACTTAAGGAACGCATGTTGCATTTTTTTTAAATAAAAGAAAAAATAAATCAAGACAGGAAAAATTAGGCAGCTAAAGTTTTCCGTTGTTTGTTTTTTTAAGTCACCTGAGTACACTCAGGTGACCTACTGCTATCCGTTTTCGTGGGTTAACAATTTTACATTTTTAGCTTCTTCTTAAAACCTACAAGGCTAATTGTTACCATTTTTGGTGTGAGGCATCTCTATGGCAAGAGGAATATAAATTGTGAAATTCGTGGCTCTCCCACCCTCGGGGCACCACAAGTGGGGCCAAATATGCAAAAAAAAGCCAAATTTTCAAAAATCTTCTTCTCTACTCCCACACATGAGAGGAAAAAACTAATTGCAGGGTTATGATGTCCATGAAGCCCTCTACCAAAATTGTACAATTCATGGCCGCTGGGTCAGGGGTTCTGATTCAAGGGTGGGGCCAATATGACCATATAGTAAAAATGTATTAAATCTTAAAAAATATTCTGCTCTACTCCCATATATATTTGTTAAAAACTAAATGCATGATAATGATGTCCCTGAAGCCCTCTACCAAAGTTATGAAATTCATGGCCTCTGGATCAGGGGTTCTGGCTCTAGTGTGGGGAAGTCCTGTACTAAAATTAGAAATTTCATGCCCCATGAAGTATGGGTTTTGACTCTAGGGCAGGGCCAAATGGATGTATCGGTGTTAATCCATATAATGTTTAAAAATTATCTTCTTTACTCCCACACACCTTAAAGGAAAACTGAAATTCATGATTTTGTAGACCAGATTTTTAAGTTTTCGCCAAAATTAAAGGTTTCATAGTTCTTTTTGAAAGGTTTCAGGCAGGGAGGTGGTCGTCATTACTAATTAAAAATTGTTCTACTCCAGAATGAAACCCAATGAAATGAATATATGAGACTCCTCGATAAGTTTGTGTATGGGTTAAATGCTACTTAGGTGACCGTCAAGGCCTATTGGCCTCTCGTTTGTTTTAATTTTTATTGAAGAAATACATTGAAGTAGCACATGGAAATTGACTATATTTGAGCTCCACCTCCGTCCCGGTCGGGTCTTGAACTCAATAAGTATGGAACCCTTTTTCCTAACAGTGAGCGCCCACCGCTCTAACCACTCGGCAATCTAAGCAAGACAAAAACCTTGTTTTCGATGACAAACGAAACCTAGCGCGCTGGTCGCTTACTCACTCTCCTAGCAGTGATCGGGTACCGCGCTAACAAAACAACTATTCGTACACGTGCGTGAACTGCAGTACCACAGGTCCTTGAGGACAGAACCCTGCCTACATGTACCTTCTTTTAATGAATTTAAATTACATCACTGGGATAATTGTCATTTTTATAGAAATTCCTTTTCAGTCATGTACACAACATGTTCCATTTAAAATATCTAAAAACTAACGTAAAATAAACGATTAATGTAACACCCCCCCCCCCCCGCCCTTGCATGTAATAAGAGGAAAGGTAAGGCACTCAGGTTTGTTTACATTATTACCTCTTTGCCTATTTATACTATAAACATGTATCTGCTTCATATATCCAACAGACAGGGGATGATATTATCGCAGTAAGTATAGCTCTTCCTCATCATGCTTTGAAAATGAACATAGTATTACTTTTTTTCTGTAAACCATCATATCATGTTAAACGAGTTTTTCGAACTCAAGGTAGATAACTGTGGTGAAGTCAACATTTTTCGGTGACGTAATGTACACTCATGAAGGATAAATTCCAAGGAGTCTTTTTGCACGCCAATAGAATTAAATCGATTTTCTCGGATGTTATCGTACCAAGTTAAAGTGACAAACAAATGTTTATTTCGGTAACCTATCGGAGTGGCATACCTTTCTTCTTTTTACATGTATATGCAGGTTATGATTGTTTTAAATAAGTCGATATTCCCAATTAATCTTCAGATATTTGATAAGGAACATGTGTTCATGCCTTTAAAGGAATTTCTATATAAAAAAAAGTCAACTACCCTGGGGTCTAGCTCGGGGGGTTTGGGGGGACGTTTGGGGGTCACGTCCTTAAGCACATGTGTGAAGTAGTTGTTGATTCGTTTGAAAATTTTATTGTCTAGAAATTATATATCGAAGAGCTCTCCGAGGGTTGTTAGAAAAACTACTTTGTGCTTTGTGGGATGACGTATGTTATTTGATAGTCAAAACATAAATATTAGAATTAAAAACAAATTGAAATGAGTTTATAATTTGATAATTTTTTTTTATTTTGATTTCATTATGCTGTTCCTAAATTTTCGCTTTAGATATTGCGCAGCAAGTCGAATGTATGACATAGCATGCTTTCATTTCACTAATTTAATACCATACAATAATTGATTTGAATGCAAATTACTTGAACTTTTTGTGGCACTGGTTTTATTACATACGTCTTCGGTTAAATTAATAACGCCACTTGTATACGCTATTTTGGGACAACCCTCGTGTATGTCGGTGTCTGATGGATTTAGTTTGATCTGCAATCAAGAAAGTAAAGATTGCACGTGAAAATATATAGCATTTCATCCTTTGTATAGTAATATAAAACAGAAACTGATTGTTTAATATCAAAAAGTCTAGGAAAAAAAACCGTAAGGTATTATTATCACAAATTTAAACATAGAAATTAGGCTTTTAAAATTATAAATGCTCTTTTAGCAATGTGTCTCGTCAAAAGACTTTATTTCTTACTGAAAAATGCATATGCATGCCGTTCAATTAACACACGGAAAACATGGAATTACACAGCTTGAAATTTCAACTTTTAATGATTATTTTAAACTTTAAGGGCATTTAACTGGTCTTTTGATTCAAATTACTTTTGCTGTGCAACGATAAGTTTATTGAACTTATGTAGAAAGCCAATTAAGGAATCAGACTGCGAAGGAATGCCAATTAAAATGAATTGGTAATACATCTTTAAGATAAACGTTGTAGTAACTTCAATTCATAAATGATAAATCATACAAAAATGATATAAAATTTCTAGAATTTTGAACATGATTTTATCAAACCGAACTTTCTTAACATCTATCATTGATACAACAAAAATTTTTATATAATTCCGCTACTGTTTAAAATCAATATTTAATTAAATATATGAAATAAAACGCAAAATAATATAAATTGGTTCAAATTGAACAAAAAAAATACATTGTTAGCTATTAAAAATATATTCATTTCATTGAGTCCAATCATATATGATTCAACTGTATAGGAAATAGTCAATGTTCCTTTAAAACACGTGTAGTTTTCATTTCGTCGCACGTGTAACAAATTTTGGAAAAACCTATCATGAATTTGGCTTCCAGACCTCTCACAAACAATGAACAATGACTATTACGTTTTTATTTCCTTTTTCCTAAGGTCCCTTAAGTATCTACTTAGTTAGTTAGTACGTTAGTGCTATGAATAATAATTTAGACCAGAGTTTTAAAATATTTACCTATCAAATATTTCTTTCATATAAACCATATCTATCAAGTAGTAGAAATGAAAGCCTTAGACGATAAAAGGTCTGTTGAGCATTTCTTTTGAATTAACGTCGTTATTTAAAAACACAATAGATTATAATTATACTTCAAGGCAATTAGTATTACAATCAATTATTCAATACGAAATAGAAATATATCCTTCTGAAACCTATATGAAAGCTATTTAAACTGATCATGATTTCAAAAACACATTTAATGTTTTGATAGAACATATTAAACTGGAATGCATCTTAAACTGAACAACGTTCTCATATTCGGTAAGTTTTTGGGTTTTTTTTTCAATCTTAAATGAACATTTGCAAAAATATATGGTCCTATTCTGTAAAAAAAAAGTTAAAAAAAAACACACATTCTTTTTTTGTTTTTATTATGTTTGTTTTGTTTTCCTTTTTTTGACGCACGTTATTTTTTTTTAATTCTTAACAATATTCTAAAATAAATCTTTAGGGATTTATGCGTTTAGGAGCGCATGTTATATGACGTTTTATATAGTTAGGGAATAGTTTTATTCACAAACCATCAACATATATCAACCCTTCGCCGCAAATAATGTTTGTCTTGGTATCTAGGAAGTACTTTATGTGTTAATATTCTTAGATCTTATTTTATCATTAAATAGTACAAAATAGAAAGGAAAGAAATAGAACCATTTACTTGTGCATAATATACATCATTAAAAGAATGTTTCATGAACGTATCCTAAAAAAATCAATAATATAAAATGAACAAATAAATAAAAGTATAAGATTATTATGACAAATCATAGAATTTAAATTAAATAAAAAGAAAAATGTTATTTTAAAAACTCGAGGACTGCTACAGCTGCATGAAAAATACTTAGATCAAACGATGTACGCAGTATAAGCGCAGTGCATTCGCAACTCCACGATTGTCGCAAACACTGGAAAAACGTACCAAAAAAGTTTTCTTTTGATATACTTACATAAGAATAATATACCAATGAAAAGCTAGACTAACATTTAATTTTTTTTAGTGTTTCTATTCAAATATGACGTTAAAAGCATTTGATAAAGCATCTCAGCACTAGTTGAATTTAATATGATATATGAGGTCTTGCATAATTTGTAGCAAATCATGCTTTGATAATTGATTATAAACGTACATTTTTCAGTCAAATACCGTTGCTATTTGATATTTCAAACTTTAAAATAGAGCTTAATTTTTAACGCAGTTCTCATATCACTAACTAAACAAAACCCAACAAGGTTCAATTTCCTTTTTTAATACTTGTAATTGCTGTTTGCTTAAGTATAAAACATGCTTCAAAAATGATTAAAGGGGAGAAGGTATCGCTAATTAAAACGTCAGTATCATATTGCATTTCTAAACACATGCGTCGATTGAATTAGCATCGACATTTAAATATAGACAAACTCTTATATCTCATCAGCATTGTTCGACCTCTTTGCATTTTGTAACTTTTTTATACTTATTATAAATGACCGAATTGTGAAATACTTTATTTGCGACGGTTTCTTTTCGGGAATAACCGAAATTCAAACTTGCAATCAAGATGTATTTTCCTTCAGTCTGAAAAATACTTGTTATGGTTATGGTTGATTAACGGAAAGAAACATATTCGCTGCTATCAGGTTACTCGCGAATTTATTGCACGCGAATAGAAGTAATGGTTATTTCTTTCAGCAGCAAACAAGGTACAGAAGAGCTGTGTACGTTCAACACAATGTCGGTTTTACCGGGTTTAGACGGGTATCAAGAAAATTTATTTTCAATGTTTTTTTTTTTTTTTTTTTATATTATTAACCCAGTTTATTAACTAACGGAAGATGCTTAGAAGGAAAAGAAAAATTAGTTAACTCTTCGGGAACCATATTAATAAAAGACCTTCCTATAAACAAACCATCTTATCCCCATTAAGGAAGTAGTGATTTTGATAATTGTATGGTGTTTCTCATTTGAATAACGCTTAACACGAAATAATAATATTCAAAAGATAGTGTGGGTAATGTAAGTATAAAAGAAAATCAGCAAATACTATTTCTGGTAGCTTCTTTTCAACCCAAACAATCTTAACCGGATTCGAAAATACATCTAAATGACTAAATGAAAAAAAAAAAAACAACTTATGTTATGACTTCAAGGAAACCTTTTACACTATTAAACTATTTAAAGACGGGTTTGCAGAAGATGCCTGTATACCAACGACAGCTTTTACTAACAAAAAGATTGAGCTGTGTTTCCTGCAACATCCTAAATACTCAAGTAATATTAATCTCAAATTTCCTAAACCGTACATGTACATACATGTATATGCATAAAATGGGATCTCGTTTATGCTAAGACATGTATACTGTCGCAATGTGGCCAGTGGTAGGAATTTTGTGTTATTTTTTTTTTTTACCCAGAGCAGGCAAATAGCTTCTTGAACTTTTGACACGAATATGGTATTTTTGTTCCATGTGTACATAAAATTTTCCATAGTAAAATTATCGTTTCTTATATAGGTAGGGCAATGCAGCTGAACTAATGGCCTTCGATTGATGGAATTTTAAATACTCAATGAGTAGTCTAATAAAATGAAGTAGTTCTGGTTGTTCACATTTAATAATGATGACACTCTGTCTGTATGATAACGGAATACAGGTCTTTTTCTGAGGCCCTCGATGGCGCTTGTGTGATAGTCTGGCGTAAACAAATACCAATCGTACAGGCATTTAACTGTTTAGAATCGTTTTTGGTATCAAGGATGTTCATAGAGTCAATAAGAAAACAAAGGTTGATTTGAGATATATTAACTTATTATAAGTATTATAGGTTTGTCGTTCACGGTGATTCGGAATATAAGCATGTATTATGAGTGGTACACGTTTCACGATATTCCTTTTTTTTTTAATTAATCTTAAGCGTTAATCCAAGACTAGAATAAAATGTATCTGGGAAATGCCAGAAACATTTTTAGGATTGATCGCGGCCTTTTAAACATAAAAACGCCCGTATGCTGGTCTGTAGTTTATATAGATATATGATAAATTTACTTTTAATGCATGTATAGGACAAGTGTTTAAATTTTTGGCGTTCAATTAAAATTCCACCTAGGAAAGTTTTAATTCCACTTGCTTTCTTCAGCAACAATCTTGTAGAATGAAGAAGTGCTATACTTCCTCCCAAGATATCCTCGATTCAAACTTTGCTTGATTACTCAGTGTTCAAATGATGTTTATTCAAACCTACGGAATATTTTAAAGATACTAGATCGTCTATGACATGAACTCTCTAACTTATCGTGTTTCAATATGTGACCAAAAAAAGTGAATCGACAGGGTATTTGCTTTGAATAGTACCATTGAAAAAGGATTTGTACTCTGAGTGACTTACAGATGTCAAATTTTCCTTAATAAATTTCCATTAAAATTTGAATACGTTCCTTTTAATATTTTTCCAGGTGTAAAATAATAATATATACTAAAACTTTCGAGGTCTCAAAGTCTCCAAATGTGACGAAAACAATAGGACATACTATTAACAGTTTTACACATTTTGTGATCTTAACTCTCCATAAGCAATTATTTCTAAATGCACGTTTTTTCAAGGTTTTTAGTGTTTAAAAGATATCTGAGTCAAACAAGTCATTGAATTACTCTGCATATAACAAGCATTTGACTATACGGAGTACCAATTATTTTAGCGAAAAAATTCTAGGTACCGTGTTAGGCAGACACCATTATTTCTACTTAAGTTGTCTTGTCCGGATTCTAATCGGAAGGTCTTAAGTAGAAACAGTTTACCCCCAAAAAAATCAATGACCGCTTTTCATAATCCACTACAAAAAAGGGTGCGGACAATACCTGTACAACAGATGAACTCCAAGAAGAATTTTCAAAGATGTGTGTCTCACAACATTGATACTCGTGGAAAGTTCTCTAAAATTACCTTATAAGCCTTTAAAGTTAAATAAAACCGAGTCCATGCAATTGAATTGACACGGTGCATGCCAGAAATATGGATATTCAATGACACCTCGTTAACGCACTGTTCTATTTCTTTGTACAGATATATTATTTGAAAGTCTTAAAATGGTTACTATCGCCTTGGCCTTTTAAAAGTACAAACACTCTTTATTCCATATGCAGTCTAACGATTTCTATAGAATTACAGATGTGATTATCGGTTCATTTTCTAATGCATCTGTAGGAAAAAGTGGATACATTATTGACGATCGTTTTCAAGAAATAAAATTCCACCCACAAAAGCAAGAGCCCAAGTGCACTCATTATCAGCAGTCTTGTAAAATTAAGTACTGCTAGCTGTGTGCATTAAGACATATTCAATAACCATCTTCATGTGTTAATATTATGTATAAAATACATACTGAATCAGAGTATGGGGTAAAATCAACGGTATTTAACAACTATTGAACTGTTTAGATAACTATTTTGTACAAACTAATATCATGGAATTTCCAGAAAAAAAGGGTTAACTATTGATACCTAAAAAAAGATTGTTGGTGCCTTTAGAATGTTTTGTTTGCATTTTCGTAACTCTATTTTTACGGTCTGTACAATCGAATTTTCTATTATAAATTTATTCATTTATAAGAATGTGTGGATCTCTTACACGCCGTATCGGTAGGATTTTAAATGAAATATTTTATAACAATTAAGAAGATGTGAAAACTTTTTTTCGTACACACTTTCCTTTATGAATTTGTTTTTTTAAACCCTTATAGTTTTTTAATGTTTTTTTGTGCCATATGATTTGATTTATTCTTTGCATTTTCGTAACTTTATCTTTACGGTGGAATTTTCCATTAAATAGAGTTTCTTTTACATATTAGTTTGTGTGGATTTTTCACAAACCCTATCGGTAGGAAATTTTATAATGGTAAACAGATATGAAAACTTTCTTTTGTACATAACGTCTTTAGATAATTTTCTTTGAACCCTTATCATGTTTTTTTAATGTTTGTTTTTTAAAAAAAAATAAGAAGAGGCAACAGCAGTTTCATTTATAACAAATAGAAGATATTTCAGGGAAAACAGTCCCTTGCTTTTCAAAACAAAAATGTTTAAATAAAGTCCAATTTTTATTCTGTATTCATTAATTAACTTTTTTCTCACCTGAACTTTCATTCATTGTATAATAATGAATGATGTAAGAATAATTATTGTATTTCGTTAATGTTTTTCACGATTGATTTGAATAACATTTGATTTCCTAGTTATTCTATTCACTGGAATCAACTCACTGTATATCAGTTCATGGGTCTCCATTCAATCCCAGTCGACCAGCCCTGTGATAATAACACACCCTCTAGGGCATATACCGGCAAAGGTCGACGTGCAGGTCAAAGTTCAAGAAAGCGGAAAGGAGTACATTTTCCCAGCTTCCGGTTCTTCACAACGTGATGACGACAGTTACAATGTGTATGGGGGCGTGGTCTATATTTACAACGAGTTCCATGTAAAGATTTTCGTCCCTCTCCAAGATGAAAATACTAACCAAGGAGTGGTTATTTATACAGGTACGACACAAGTGTGCATATAAAGACATGTATAACGGTTCATGTGAAGTGCGATTTTTCGAAATCTGTATATTTTGTATGGGTAAACTATGCGTCACAATGCACAGCAATGTTATATAACTCTAAATTATCCGGATTTCGTTTATCCGTACCATAAATCTGACTTTTATACTGACAATTTTAAATAGTTTTTATTGTTAGTATTACCATCAGTTACACAATCTAATGCTTGACGTAGTGGTTTCATGGAGAACTACTTATCAATCTTATGTTGGTAAAGAGTTATAGCCACTGGTGCACGGACACTCTTTTTTTCAAAGTCGTTTATTTCATTTTATCCATCGAATGCATATTTCCAATAACTTTGTAAAATGTATGGATACCATCTAAAAAAAATCCTTTTATTTTATTTCATTTATAAAGTTTAAAAGAAACTTAACACTTTTATGATGAATAAAGTACTTTGAGGCTGGTGATCAGAGTACCTTAAGCAGCAAAAAGGTTTCATTTTTGATATCCATTAATAAATCCAATTAATAGTGAATAAATCGTAATTAAATATTCAGCTGCCTCGTTGCTTTTTCTGCTGATTGGGTTTGTATTTATAAATGTATCTTTACATGTAATTCATAGGTGGATCTTTGTTTACCGGTCCCTACCAAGCAACACATACACAGGCGCTGGTCAGAATCAAAGTATGGGGTTTGTGCGATCTTCCCCCGGCCAACTTTACCATGTCAGGAACCACGAGTATTTCAACATGTACGTATTGTCATCATTATAATTATTATCAGTTGTGTTCAATGAACGAAAAAAAAACAGTGGTCAGCAAATCACAAATCAAATCTACCTTCGATTATTTTAATACCATACATTCATTTTTCTAAAGTGTGCATCATTAAAATATTAAAGAATATTTCTAATTTTTTTGCATGTACAGATCCGCGTTTCAAAGAGATTGATATTATAAAAGATGAGAAACGTTCACCAAGCCCTTGAAATGTGAAATGTTCAAGTCAAATTGTCGGGTTTTTTTTTGTTTGTTTGTTTGTGTTTTTTTTTTTTTTTTTTTTTTTTTTTGGGGGGGGGGGGGGGTTGTTTTGTTGTGTTTTTTGTAGACTAAGTGTGTTTTTCTTAATTTTTGTTCTTGTTTATCTTTTTATTGTATGCTTAACACTACTTTTGTACAATCATGTACTCTTTATATAACATCAGTCTTCCTGCTGAAAAGAAAATAATTCCCTCAATTTCATAAGTATGTAAATCGGTTTCTTCTCCTCTACTTTAAGAATAGAGACATTTACAAATCCACGTGGTTGACGTTAAAAAATTCACCAGATCATAGTTTAACATTGCAATATGGAAGTTGCATTATTTTAAAAAAAGCGCTTACGTGATTAGATTACTATATGTAATTGGGTACTGGTTATCAGTTTTTATATGAATATGTTTTGATTCACATAATAGATTGGGTAACCATTATTTTGTAAGTGATTCTGGTTTTAAGATATTTGTCATCTTGATTTCCATCAATGCTAGAATATAATTTAAATAAAATGAATAATCAACAAATTAACCATCTGATCTTCCTAAACATGTTAGATACTGTTTTTATGGTCATTAAGAGGGCTCAATGATCATGGCTATCTTAGACAGTATTTATCTCCTTTCAAAAGAAGAGCTCCATATAAAAATATATATTTATTAAAAAAGTATATTTTATTCGGTTTTTTTTTCTTTTCTAAATTATAGTTTTTAACTTAAAGCAATATGAGCTGCAATTTTCATGCTGAAATATTTTTACGAATTATGTTATTTTATATTTAAATGACAAAAATATCATGGATATTAAAATCTGTTAGCCATATGTTTATTCGAAAAGCAGTAAAGAAGCCTTAAATGAAGCAAAATTGAATTGTTGTCGTCCTGTACTAAAACATTGATCTGCTATATAATCCATAGAAGAGAAATCTTTCTTCTGACGAAAGGTAGTTATTCTTTCACACCTTTTTTATCATAATAGTTTAATTGACATGCAGACTTATAGTACTAGCAGGTTTTTACAGCAAAAAAAAATTCTAAAAAATACAGCTCATATTGCTTTAACAATCCATATCTTAAAAATTAAGGAAGATCTGATAGTTGATAGATTGACCATTCAGGCTCTTTAAATAGTTCTTAATAAAAATATATCCTAGCGATTAATTTTTGAATTTCGATATTCTCCTATATCTTTAAATTTAAAGAAGAATTAATTATTAAGGTCTGAAAATTCCCACGACCATGTATTCATCTTGAATGACGAAAAAATATCACAAGGATCTAAGCGTAGCGTAGGTTTGAACATGTTGTTACCTGTGTTAAAGTGTCATCTTATTATCATGTTATAGCAAGCAGCTACCAGAGCGTGACACATGGACTCAGCAGGTACCCTGATCTTGTAGTAGTACAGCTGAAGATGTCAAACGGTTACGTTTCAGAGGCAGGGGGTAAGGGGGACTACTCCTGGTTATACCGTTCAATGTATACAATCCAACAACTGCCAAAAATTTCCATACGTAGATGTATTCTTTATTAGATTCTTTCTTTGATATAACACATGTTTTGTATATTTTCTTTTCATATTACAGGAGTCACATTCAATTCTGTGTCTGAGTCGTATCAAAGCATTTGTGGAACTTTGTTCGCGTACGACGATCAGGAAATCCGGATTTGGTCCGCCTCGGGATATTCCGGTAATATTGTTTTCTAGGATTCATTATCACTTTTATTCTTTCTTTCTCTCTTTTCATTTTTTATTCTTCTTTTTTTCGTTTTTATACTTTTTCTTTCTTTCTTTTCTGTCCTCAGCAAGGTAAAAAAAATATTGTATGGACATTATACAAGGTAAATAGAGTATGATTTATACTTTAGCTTGCAAAGTAAATTGCCTCGAACGACTTTTCTACATTATATGCTAACGCTTTATATGCGAGATCTGTACAGGCCATAGATTTTTAACCCTTTGGACAACGTAACAACAGAGCTGACAAAGTACAACGCTAAGGCTTTTTTGTTCACATAGCCAGCCCGTCCCCTATGTTAGTCATCCATTCTAACCCCTGGATGGGGAAATAACACAAGAAGAGTACAGAACCTTGCGAACGCTTACAATGTTACCGCGATAGCGACAGACCGGACAAGAGCACGGTTTTATCGTGTCCAATTTAGTCGACGCTATCAAATGCACCACCACTTCTGTATAAGATCATCGATAAAAAGTATTAATGTTCCTCAATCAAGTGCCGACGTAAGAACATTTGGTTAAGTGTTGAAAAAGCATATACTTGTATAGTTTAAAGTGTTTCTGTTATAGTTTTTAAGGTTAAAATTTTTAAAAATACGCTGTATACACAAAGACCTATTTACTAGCTAAAAAAACCTGCTTTCGCCATTTTTATTTACACAATATCGCGGGAGCCAACTTTTTCTGAACCCCATTCAATACGAACTAACTATATTAAGTTTGTGTTAGATTATTTATTTCCTCCTGTTACATATACTATGGACGCTTTTGATTAACTTTCCAGCAGGGCTCTGATTAAAGCAGAGCATTGGCTAGCGGCAGGCAAATAAGCTATGTTACTATAGATAACACACTTCAAAAGTAAATCAAAAAACCCAAACCGAGTCAAAGTATAGCTTTTCTAAACCAAATAGTTAAACATTTGGTGCAAGTGCGTTTGCATTGGAAATCTGCGACGTTCAATTTTCTATGAATACATTTTGCTAATTCATGCACTATGAGCACAGATATATACGTCTTCGCGTGTTTCAAGTTAATTTATATTTGCGAGATTATTGAAACTTCAAATCTTACATAACCACAACGATTCTGTTTTTTTTTGGTCGCAGAAGCTAAATAAATAACATGTAAATATGGCTGTTCCATGTATATATCCCTGACTAAGAGCGCAAAAATTGAATACTTATTTTTGGATGTTGGACGCGCGGTATTCAATTTAACTACACCGCTTGGACCGACGACATCGATAAATAAGCATTCAATGCTTAGATGTCATGCATGTATGACTGTATAAAAAAAAGTCAATTTCAGGAATACGCTAATTTAAATCTACACCAACTTGTTAAAAAAATGATTTTCGCTAAATATCGTGCACGCCAAAAAAATACGTTTTCAGTATTATATTGCATTAAATGATAAATATTGTAAGAAGCATACGATGGCAATATCATAATTTATATTACCATATTAATACACATTGTATCTTATAATATTGTATGAAAGGAACATATGGTTATCATACAATGTTTCAACATATGATGTACGATATTGTGTCAGAACAGTATCCATGAATATCCAAGATTATGAAATATGATTTATATACAATATGATAAAGGTGGTCTAATAAAGTTGTTGCCTAGTCTCGGTGAGCTTTGTAATATATGATTATCTATGTTATGTTACGTGTTTGAAAACAAGACTCTGCATTTTGGACACATACGATGCGCATTAATGTCCATTAACCTCTTAATGGGGATATAAATGTAAATATTTCTTGAACTGCATTGTTTCTGCCCGAAACTGACAAAAGGTATAAAGGTAATAAGTTTGAGGTTCTACATGTTGTTGTCTTTGCAAGTAATGAATACAGACACAAGACAATGCCTTTGTAATCTGTTTTTAATGCCTTAAAACAGCTGTCGAACGGCAAAGCTACAGACATATTTAAAAGATTAAAAAATCTGAAAAAATATAAAGGGGTTCATTGGTATCCTCTCTACGACCATTTATTGAGAAACTTTTTTAAATCATGCCCATTTATGTTGTACCTTGCCTCAAAATAGGGTCCTCTACTTTTTATCAGTCGGCATGGGATCTGGTTTTAGAACAAGAAAAATCCAGTCCAAAAAAGTGATTATTGTCCTAAATAAAAAAAAAATCATTATATTTTAATGAAAATATATCTGTAATGTTCCTCCATAGACGCAGAATATATTTGGTCCTTTTTAAGGTCCATTTTAAGAACAGGATACCCTACTTTGAGACAAAGTTATAACTTAAATTAGCAAGCTTATACCTCTTTCTCAACAAATGGTAGTAATGAGGGCACCAACGAAGCCCTTTCATATTTTTTTCTTTTTTTTAATTTTCAAAATAAGTCTACAGATGCGCAGTTCGACAGCTGTTCTACGAAATTTTAAAGGCATTGTCTTGTTCTTGTATACATACTTTTCAAACTAAATGCCATGTATGACTTCATATGCATTGCTTGTTTCTTTTTTGGTAACATTTTTGCAAGTTCCGGAAGAAACAAGCCAGTTTAAGAAGAGTTTACATTTTTATTTCCCAATGTACAAGGTTGCCGCACATCCCCCGTAAAAGCACGAGGGAGATTATCATCTGCAAATGCAGATTATACATTTAAAGATGCATTAATAAAAGCCCTACTTCAGCATTTTGATTAACCAGATGTAAGATAATTTAAATATAAAGCAATCAAACATCGTTCTTTGTGTAATCTTAAAATGCAGATTTCAAGAACTCTGCCATAAATGTGACAAGTTTTGGGTGAAGGTACGTACAAAGTATTTAATAATAATTTTGAGATAGTTTTTTTTAAAGTTTTGTATCGATATACATGTAGTTGGTTGCATAATAGATACATGATGATTAAATTGGCTTATACGAAATTCAAACTAGAAGTACTGTGAGCAAGCTCACGATTGATACCCCCCGCTAAGAAAAAAATCATAACGCGTGTATTTTTGCTATTATAGAAAATATTGGATGAATCTATTTCACTGTCCATTTTCTATAAATAACAACTGCTTTATTTTTGAAAACTGTTAATTTTTAGCTTCTAATATTTCCATTTATACAAGACATGACACAGACAGAATTTAGCTTTTTTGAAACAATGACCTTGAACTTTCTCAATTGACCTTGGGTCAAGGTCATGACACACCCTTTAATCATAAGCAATCTCTGTGTGAAGTAAGAACTTCCAATGTTTCCCCATGAGAAAGATATGGACCGGACACGAATTTTGCATTTTTTCTGCCAGTGACCTTGACTTTGCCCGAATGACCTTGGGTCAATGTCATGACACACCCTTAGGTCATAAGCAATCTATGTGTGAAGTAAGAACTTCCAATGTTTCTCCATAAGAAAGATATGGACCGGACACGATTGCACAGACAGACGGACAGACAGACAGACAGACGGACGGACGGACAAGGTGATTCCTATATACCCCCCCCTCCCCAAACTTTGTTTGCGGGGGGTAGAATGAGGCACTGCAATACATCACCGAGGCAATTGATAGTTGCCTGAACCGATAGTAGATGTTTATATATACGTCCCTGGTTTTTATTGAGGTGACTATTAGACTAGGTTGTTCACACCTACACTCTAATACCATTGTTTGACAATGAATTGGCATTGTGTGTAAGTCTGAGTTCGTCAAATGTGTAAATATTGACTTTTTTGCATTAATAGCTTGAAATAATATAAAATAAAATTCAATACAGCGTAGGCTTACGGACACCTGCTTCTGTGCATGCAGTTCTCTGTAGAAATCTATATATTATGACGTAAACTTAATGATCAAGTTGAATTGAGTCTAATAAACGATAAAATACTTTCACTGTCAATTGTATGCAGTAGAGTTTCTTTGAGCCTAGTATTCATTTTCTTTCTATACAAGAACTTGGTGTTCATTTGAAAGGAATGATATAGACATTAATAAATATTTATTTAATATCAGAAGAGGTCGAAACACTGCAAGGTTTCAGCCATTTATGGTACCTTTGGACGATATTATTCAGTTTTTGTAGAATATCTATTGTCGTAGTATATTACTTCTTTGTTTAACGTCTGATATTTTGTTTACAAAAAGTTGGTCCTGTTTATAAGGACAAAAAAGCACAAGAACAAATAGACCAAAACAAATACCGACAAATTTTATATATTTATTTGTCCGTTTGTTTGGTTTTGTATTTTTTTTATCTTTAAATTCTATTTTTGTTTTGTTATTATTTTGTTTGTTTTTCTTATGTTTTTGTTTTGTTTTGTTTTTTTTTTTTTGTTTAGGGAGATGTCTATTTGAGATACCTGGCGGTCTCAAGATTTTTACTCTTTTAGAAACTACGTCCCAAGTTTATCTGTAGACAGTTATTTTCGCCCCGTATAATGTTCGACCTGTCTTGAATTCGCCCGCCCAAAGTTACATGTGTAGAGAAAAATAATGAAGATATTTCCCAGATAGCAAGCTTACGTTGGGCTAACGTCATTGGTTACATCAGACCAACGTTGGCAAATGACATTGGTCCAATGCAATTTTGCTCATCAGCCCAACGTTGGCCCCACATGTTGGGCAACGTTGGCACAATGTCGAATATGTCATCTTCTGATATTGGCCCAACAGTGGGCCAACATATGTTACATATTACCAACGTTGGGTCAACGTTTGCCTAATGTTGGTTCAACGTTGACCCAATATTGGTTCGACGTTGGTGTAACGTTTGGTCAATAAACACTACAACTGCAACAAAATATAATAAAAAAATATGAATTTATTTTGAATTTAGAATACACCAACCATATGATAAACATCCTTAGAATGAAATAACGGCCGACATTTGTGTTATGGCAAGCATATTTTCAAAGGGTAAATCTATATCCATACTTTCAAACTAAGTCCCAAAAATTGAATGTCTGTGTTCATTCAAATTGGTTTATATTTTTGATTGCTTCTTGTTCCTTTTTCTTCATGGTCAATTGCACAACACGCTAACCATGAACAGCACTAGCTCCTGAGAGTCAGTAGAAAATTCAACAAAATGGTTGCAGGCCCAAACATTTCCTGTAAATAAAAGTACAAGCATTAGATATAGAGGAGAGTAATGGGATTAGAAAACACAAAATCCATTAAAATATGCAATCACTTGAGATAAATACTTTCATTTCTGTTTTATTTGCTGGGCTGTGACTGTAACATCCTCTCTAAACACGAAAACAAAAAATATCACGAGTTTCGGAGTTTCTTTGTTCGCTAATCTGCTAAGTATGAGCAGATTTGGCCATCCCAGCAGGTCAGATATCACGATTACCATGGAAACTGGCCATTCTCACACTGTGATACTCTGTCTTAATTGCTTGGTCAGTGAATGTGCTCTTATCTCAGGGTCGGCTTGTTAAAATTCTACACTTTAGAACAATTATGCAACAGAATATTATTTTGCAGAATCTATTTGCTTTGTTTTCGGCTTTATTACAAACAATTTTAAATTCAACTTGTATATTTTCACATCTTTTCGTTGATGAAAAAATAGCCTGCAGTATATTTTCACATGTTTTCATTGATGAAATAATTAATAGGCATTAATTAAGGTCTTCCGTCTTCAGCGGAAGACCTTACTGTTTTTCTACGCGTTCTCATTCTTCTATATTATTATTTTTTTTCTTGGTAGTCACCCTTAATTTCTCAGCCATTTCTCAATCGATTTTAATGATTTTTACAGGGATGATGTCTTAGGTGAATATCTCTTTGCATCTTACTTCCTGTCTGAAAATTCACTTCCGTTTCTGAATTATCTCCCTTTTTCATGTATTTTGGAACATGATATTGTCCACGCATCTCCTCAAAAACTGTTATAGTTAGGGACTTGAAATTTATATGCAAGAAAGAGTGGTTATGGTAGATTTGCTTGCTTGTTTTAGATTTGACCAGAAGTCATCATCCTTGAAGCTCGCCCGGAACTGAAAATGTTGATGTTAAATTTTTTTGACAATTTTTACGAAATTTGAGATTTGATCACGAATATCTTTCTTCTAATCAATATTTTGCTAACACATGTAGAGCATCAAAAATTAATCTATAAAAGATCTTTCAACTGACACCAAGCAAAAGGGGCTGACCCCTCATATTAGGGGCCACGAGGGGTCTAAAGTCTTTTATCTATATCTCTTTAATGAAAAATATTTTGTAATGTATTATAGAAGCAAAAATGTTTATCTTCCAGTTATCTACCTATATTTGTTAAAAGTTTTCTGATATGTTACATAATTTGGATTTTCAAGGGGCTAGAAGTCCAATATTTTGATCATTTATTTCTTAAAAAGGAGAAATATTTTGAAATGCATTATAGAAGAGAAGATACTCAGAATAATATTCGTAATAATATTTAACCACCAAAGTTTCGTTTAATGGTCCTTATAAGCAGATAAAGGGTCAGCCCCTAAAACAATCTTTCCCTAATATCTCAAAAACAGTAACAAATTTCTAAACACTTGTTGAACAAAATGTGTTTAATATTAAGGGACCTCTCATTGATATCAAGAAAAAGGGGCTAGCTCCACAAATTACATGATAAGAGGGATCTAAATGTTTCAATCAAAGCTCTTATACATATATCAGAAACAAAACAAGGGCGAGAAGTCCAATACATTTATGATTTATTTGTAAAAGAAAAAGAGGATATAGAAATTGAAGAAAAGAGTCTGTTTAAAATCAAAGGATTTTTCATTCTATTTCCAAATCATGTTTAGCTGGTAAAATAGCAAAATAAAGGTCAAGCATGTATCTCAAACTCTAGTGATATTGGGAATTTAGTATTTTCCGTTTAATATAGAAGTCACCGACAACCCACCCCCCCCCCCCTTCATAAAATCATTTAGTTTTTCTGGCCCCAATTTTACTTGATCTTTGATCTCGGACCTTTAATTTCAACTTAGTACCATTCTAGATTACCGTACTAATTACCAGACCAATTCGTTCATTATTAAAAGAGTTATGAACTTTTTGGCATTTGAGTTTTAATTTTCGTGTTTGACATGTACTGTAGAAACAAATTCTAACTCCCGAGCCCTTCACTCAATCCTCATGAAATTTTGTTTAAATGTACCTCGGACCTCATTCCGTTTTTTTTGCCAAATTTGCAGCGGGTTGAACAATTAAGAAGAAATTTCCGATATCAAGCCGCGAGTATAGCCTGTATGGGGACTTAAAATTTACACAGTGCAAGGGATGTAAGCAGCCGCGTAATATTTCTGTTGCATGTATATTTCTTGTTTTCCGTTTAGTCTGTATCTACGATAGCGTGTGAACTACTTATGAATGTTAGAACTGTGGAAATTACTGTCATCCATTTTTTTATGAATAAATTTACGTGTTACTGATTTCGTTATTTCTACATTTATAAGAATTTTATCAATCCTGTTGATATAAAACAGTCAAACATAATAGTAAACGACACAAAACAATCTCTACTCTGAAATACATGTCTAAAATGCATCAGTCATTGTTTTAGGACTTCCCCTACTTTCGATTTATTTACGACGAAAATCAAGCTCGGTCCTTTTCATCCCCCTCCAGACACAAACACGCATTAATATTTCAAATGACCTCGCACTGTTACCAAACCTGAGTAGTGAGACATCTTTCACGTTGTTTTTCATCTCATACAAAAATTCAGCTCCTGTCCCGGGCGGAAACGCCCCAAATTCAAAGAGAAAATCGGGAATTATTTCGCGTCAGCCATGTTTTGACGAGAACCTTCGATGATGAAATATAGACTGGCAATGCCTGTCTGATATGCGCGATATATATTTCGTATGATAGAGACAGAGGATCAGTCTACGATGAAATACTGTTATGACACCTGCAAAGGCTGTGTGTTTGAATCTCGCCGGAGCCAAGATTTGTTCTTTCTCTCTATTTCCTTCTCTCCATTTTTTTTTTGACTTTATTACTAAGATATTCAAAATAAAGGGGTTGTTGGACTGAAGTATAAGTTGAAAACACTCGTACATTAAGATTTAGACAAAAACATTCTTTAATTATTAGGGTCTTCCGTCTTTAGCGGAAGACCCTTCTATTATTCTATTGTTTCTTTTTAACTTTTCTTATTATTAAGGTCTTCCGTTTCCAACGGAAAACCTTATTGGTATTGCTTTGTTTTTTTCCCTATTCTTCTATATTATTATTTTTTTTTCTTACAAATTTTGTGCACCCAAGATCTCGAAAACTACTCAATTGATTTTTACGAAACTTGTCGATCTTATAGATGACGATGTGAACCGTATTGCAAATTTTTTTTATTGAAGACGTCACTTCAGGTTTTGAGATATAGTCGTTTTGTCGATTTTCAGAGAGGTATTTTGTCGGCAGTACTCCTTTTAAACTATAGCAGATATACACTTGAAATTTTCAGTGATGGTAGACGGAAGACTGAAATTGTGCATGAAGGTTTAAAATCATTTCGATCGCAAAAAGCGCCGAAGCTCGCCTGGACCCAAAAATTGAGATTAAACAAATATCATAATTTTTTCTGGATTTCTTTGTTTATTTCTTTTCTGAATAATATTTTGTTAAAACATATAATGTTATTTTTTTTTTTATATTTATAAGACCTTTTTTTGATATCAAGACAAAGGGGTTGGCCCCTCAAATTAGGGGACCAAAGGGCTCTCAAGTTTTTCATCTATAGCCCCTTTACTGAGATATATTTTGTGAAAGATTATAGAAGCAAATATGTTTATCTTACCGTTATGTATCCAAGCAGTGTCATGATTTTATAATGTGATACGTAATTAAGGTTTTTAAGGGTTCAAAATTCAAAAAATTGATCACCGATATCTCAGAAAGGAAAATATTTTGAAATGCAGTATAGAAGAAAAGATACTCAAAATGATCTACTAAACAATATGGATTCTTCAAAATTTCGTTAAACGACCCCTATAAGGAGATAAGGGATCGGCCCCTTAAACGCTCTTTCTGAGATATCTCAAGAATGGTAACAAATTTCTATACACTTGTTGAACAAAATATCTTTAAAAGTAAATGACTTTTCATTTGATACGAGGAAAAAGAGGCTGCCCCTCGAATTAGATATCTAAATGTTTTCAACCAAAGCTCATACATCTAAAACAAAATAGTATCTGGCCCTTAGAATGTAGACCGTTGTCTTATATCTTAAATCACGTTTAGCCGTTAAATAGCAAAATCAAGGTCGTACATGTATTTCTTGTTCTGAAACACACGGAAGACCTCCTCGTTGCTCGCAACGAGATCGTGTCTAGTTATGTATATATTTAGATTTAATATAAATCAAATATCACATTTCTATTATACATATCAAATGTTTCAAAGTTTTGTGTATATATATGTTATCGACCAAAAAATCTTTTAAATATTTAAAATATGGCAATTGACACACATTGGGTCAATGTTGGGCCAATGTCATGGTCTCAGTAAAATATGGAAACATTTTACAACATTGGCTCAACAGTGGCCCACTGTTGTGCCACCAACCAACATTGGCAATCGAATGGGAATGTCTCAGGTGGACATATGCCCAACAATGGGCCAACGTTGTGTACCCAACAGTAATGGACCAACTATTACCCGACGTTGGTCTAACAATGGGCCAACGTTGTTTACCCAACGTTGGCCCAATGTATACATGCTATCTGGGTGAAATTCGGCCAGCCTTAAATTCGCCCGTTGACGACATTAATGGCGAAAGCGGCGAAAATAAAATGGGGACGAATATTTTCCTACATACAGTAATTTTTATTTTAACATGCATTAGGGAAGCCTAATTATCACCCTAGTCTAGCTAACAGTTAATGACTTGAATAACTAATTCAATGAAAGTAAAACGGCATTTTCGTAGCATATTGCGTTTCAAGAGGATTAAAAGTCAAAATTTACCGAACGATATACCTAAATATTTGTTTTAGATTCTTATGAATTTTTTTAACCGTGAACTCTACCTTAGTGAATAAAACTAATCCTTGTATCTTAAAATTTTCAATTTAATTTTGTCCATACATAAAAACTCTTCGTCTTGAAGAAATTAATCATTATAATGACTACCCTTTTACTAGTAAACTGCTCGACTTCCCGTGCAAGTATTGTCAAGTAAAATATTACAACGTAAATGTTACAACTTATTGATGAGTTTTATGTTATGTTCCAGTTTATATATATTATATATATATGTGGTCTATATATATATTATATATATAGACCACAGAGTTTATTAGTTGTTTCAACTGGCAGTACGGAATTGATATTTCAGGTAATTACGTGTTTTGTGCACGTGATGGTTGGGGAACAGAAGAGGTACAGAGCTATGACGCCACTCTCTATATACAAGCCTGGGTTCTATGTACCAACCAATTCACAAGGACCTTTGTCATGGATAAAAATAACGCAGATGTTGCGTCACCTACCGTGGATAGAGTCCCTCTGAATGCTGTTTACAGCCTCGATTCCATGCTGGTGTCTGTAGAAGTAGGTTAACAGTAACATTACATGAATTGACAGGTATCAGAGAAACTTCATTTCTCGATTTTGTATATAAATAATTTTTATCAGTGAATATATATAGTTTGAACTTAATACTACACCGTCCTCTCAAATCAAAATGGTATACATGTACAAAAGTCATATATTTGATAAATCTAGTCAGGTATCAAATATTTAACCCCCCACCCCACCCCCCTCTCCCAACCTTCCAATCCTACACAAACCTCAAACACAAAAGCATTTTGATTTAAACAATCTGAACGTGTAATTTATACTGTAAACGTCTTCTATTCCTGGGGACTTTAATTTCACGGTTTGCCGAGTTGTAACCTTTCGTGATGCTTTTAATTTCACGGAAGATAGAGTTACCTCCCGTAAATAATTATCGGTGAATAAAGCTCACATTGTTCACATGCTATAGTTATAAATATTCAGTAAAAAGAAAATATTAAACTGGGTAAGACAACGGACATTGAAAAATCGACAACCAATTCTCCAGCCATGCCTGATCCTACACAAATTGAAAACATGCAATTCAAGAAGCACAAATCACTGCTCTGTGTAATGCTGAAGTGGAAAAAGCCATCACCCCCATAAATGGCCCGTTCTGCGATTAAGAATGGTCCTGCAAAAGCTGCCTGCCATTTTAGTGAGGACTTGGGGAGAGAAGTAACCGAAAGCACGATACGCAGCACCCAAACACTTTTTCAGGGTAGTCCCAGTAAAAATACGCTGAGCGTTTTGAGTTGCTAGTGGGGTTGTTAATGCACAAACTGTCATAACCGGGGCCAAAGGGATCGTGTTGTTCAAAGACAGCACACTGCTGCAGAAGAAAATGGGGCAAGATTGACATTAAAGAAGAATGGACACGTTCTATGTTGAACAATGGGTTCCTCAAAAAGAAATGAAACCAAAGAAAATAAACACTTTCTGGAAAGATTACGAGGACATAAAAGGTGCATTTTAAAATAGAATTCACGACAACATTGCAAAATTCAAGATTCCGAATGAGCTCATAATCAACTGGGATCAAACGGTCGTAAATTTAATTCCTTGCGGCGAATGGACTATGTTCGAAAGCGGTAAGTCTACACAAATTATTGGTAAAAATAGCATTTAATGATAATAATATTTTGGTAAAACACTGATTTTTCTCTCCGTTGATTGTATCAGATGCAAAGTTCCAATCAAGGGGGTAGACGACAAGCACCAAATAACGGCCGTTCTCGCAGTCTAAAAGCCTGGTAAACTACTCCCTTCTCAGCAGTTATACCAGGGCCTTACCGCCAAGTTTTACCCCAATTACCGGTTTCCTTATGAATGAGATATACATCACAGTGAAAACCAATGGAGCAGCGCTGCGACAATGAAGCGATATAGGAAAAAGTAATTCTGACGTACATAGAACAGGTGCGCGATGATCTTGATTTACCTCCAAAACAGAAGGCGCTCTGTATTTCTGATGTTTACAAAGCTAACCAAGACAAAGAGTTACTAACATACATGGACGAAAAAGGAATAAAGGTGGTATTCGTCCCTGTCGCGTGTACCGATAGGCTTCAGCCCTTAGACGTACAAATCAACGGCAAATTTAAATCCCTTCTGAATTTCAGATTTTCCATGCAGACGAAGTTTAATCGTGTAGATCTTGAAAGTGTAAACATTGATCTACGATTTTCAAAAAATAAGCCACCTCATGCTCAATGGCTTGTATATGCAATGGACTTCATCGTCGGCGCTTTTGGAAAGGTTCGAATTTGATTTTCGCCAATTGTACAACAATTACGATGGTGTGTTTATGTTTTGGTGGTCAGAATAAATTGATGTACATTGTTCATTACTTTGTTTCATTTTCATTGGTGCCAAATACTAAAATAATACTGAATTTATTTATGATATTTTGCGAATTAATTTAGCAAAAGAGTTTAATAAACAGCTGCTGCGGAACAATACTTTATAACTAATATTTTCCTAAAGTATGCATTTTTTTCTGGGGCCATGCTTTTTAATTCAACTATTAAAATATTCGCGAAGTTATTAAATTCACGGAAAATAGTCTAACCATGAACATAGTGAAATTAAAAAACACGTAAGGTTATCACGTCTACAGTCATATATACTGCAGATAATTATTGCTATTTAGATGAAAGCTTTGAGAGGTAACAATGCTGGCTTCACATTTTATGCTGGAGGGAGTGCTATGATTGACCAAACATCGGATTCATATGGCGCCATTATTTACGCCTACACGGAAACGGAAGTGTTGCTATGGAGGCCATCAACAGCAAATCCAAATGGCTACTTGATTTATGTGGGCGGTATATGGGGAGCTGGAACCAACAACCAGCAAGATACAGTGGTAGAAGTTACGGTCAAGGTCATCGATTTCAACGGTACTCTCTTTTATATTAAAAGACAATTCCAAATTAAGTCTATTAACTTGAATTAACTAAATATTTTTTTTTAAATACGCATTAATAGTAGCTGCCTTCCATCGAAGATCATTGTGTAGTCAAATGCTAAATCCGATCCATTTTTTAACTGATGTCAACTTTTCATGCTCTGTATTTTGACGCAGATAACATTATTTTCAGACGGATTTGCATCTCTTTAAACTACTCATACGTGTCGCGATGTTACTGTTTAAAGTTATTCATTGATTTTGTATGCCAAACTTGTTTCAAACTTCAGTACCTAAGGAAGACTAATGAACGGTTTAACATAAAAAACGGCAGACAAGGGGATATATCGGAGTGAAACTAATTCATAGAATAAATATCTTTCAATCCAAAACGAACTGACTGAAACATAACTAGAGGGTCACTCTAAAATTTAACTATATACTTTAAACAGGGTCACCTTGTCTGGAAACATATGACTGCATACCCAGTTGGTCCACTATGGCAAGCACGTGTGCTTCTACAGGTATGCTTGCTAATTTTATCGCATATTATTTCATACCAGGCTAATAAAGGATAGAATTTAACACATTTACCTTCAATGGATATATAATAATGGAATAAATTTACTAGCTGAGATCAGATTATTTTTAAAATTTGTATTTGTGCAATTTTGGCTTGAACCCCTTCACTATGAACCAATATGTAATACATTACCGTAGAACCTTAACAACAAAAATTTCGTTGAAACTTTAATTGTAATATTATTACTAGTCTAGGATTACTAACTTTTAACGATATAGAATGATGATTTATGGTATGAATAACAAAAAAAAGGATTATTCAGAGTTATCGGACATAGCTGATGATCAGAGGTCGTTAAACAGAAAAAAGATAGGGAATTGTTTCGCTCACTTAAATAATTTAATTCCGCGGCCTTTAATCTTTTTTTTTCTTTTGGAGTTTTGGTAGATTGTCCAATTCCTGTTGATATAACAAATGCCAACAAGCTCTATGACGGAGTAACAAATGGTAGCCGAACTTTGTACTCATGCGCAACCGGATACACAGGAAGTTCTAACGAATCCATGACTCACTGTGTAAACGGGGCATGGACAACGACAGCCATGACTTGCACAGGTCGGTGTTGCAATACTGTTACTGTTTGTGTCCGGTTTTATATATAAAAAAAATTATATTATGTTATTATAGAATGACGACAGAATATAACAAGCGAAAAAAAAAAACCTGATAGGATACTGTAGCAACAGTTTCATTTTTTTAGTTAGCTTTATAAGTGCCAACAGTATTCTACTTAACCAAACCATTGAGGAATGGATCGAGGACATCAAGAAGGAACTGACTGTGGACAAGAAGGCGACCAGTGCTTACACACGAAGCCTTATCAGCGTGTATGATGCACGGCCGAGCGCCGTTGCCATTGGGGGAGTTGGAATCGGCATGCTCTGCCTAGTAGGTCTGATTCTGCTACTGCCAGACCTCATCAACATCTTTAGATACTGTTTTGAATCTAGTGAAAAGGATTGATTACATGGTATTTTTGGTTTATATTCAAGAGTGTGCCATTTTTTTCTTTGAAAAATATAGTTCGGTTTGAATTTGACGTGTTCTGTTAAAC
Source organism: Magallana gigas (assembly GCF_902806645.1). Taxonomy (NCBI): domain Eukaryota; kingdom Metazoa; phylum Mollusca; class Bivalvia; order Ostreida; family Ostreidae; genus Magallana; species Magallana gigas. Next base: position 24,511,948 of record NC_047560.1, on the reverse strand, counting down.
ATTTTACTGACTGAGTTACAATCCATATCTTTAACCACAACGACGTATTCGTGCAAATTTTTTATATCTGCGTTCAATGTACCCGGTCTCGGATACTTCTTTCGTATGATTTATAACACATTTTAGATTGATTTGGACTGTGTATGTGCTGAAAAAATATTTGGAGTGAACATCGTTCTATTGCCATATATCATAGCTTTAACATTGACATTTATGTTTCTCTGATTTAAAAGTAGCATTTTACTAAGAACTAAGAATCAATTTGCAAAGGATAATCCAAAACATTTAATCAAAGACTGTTTATATTAATGGTACAGGTGTTGAAAATTAGATATATACTAGTTATATTAATAAAGGAAATGTGTACATTACGTCAGCAACTTTTATAATAACGGGCCTTTAAACGTATGTACACTAATAAACATACCAAATTGCAGATTCCAACGTACACGTAACGCCAAACATGTTTCTTATATTCACTTGCTGGCTATGTATAAGACACACACAAACATGTTTACCTTCCTTACGGCTTAATATTTAATGCATATTTAATACTATATAATAAAGAAACATAAACTGGCACCAAAAATTGTGTTGTCATTGGAATCAGCTCTTTCAAACACGGCGAACAGTGTCCATTTAAATAAATGACAATATTGAATGGACTGAGTTATCAGAAAAAATGTGACACAAATATAAACAGTGTAATCAATAAAATACCAATTGGTCATATTTTGTGATTGATACTAGTCTTAAAAAAGACAAACACTTTACATGGCAAAATGGTCATCGAGAAAACAGCCAGAGTCTTTGGAATATTTGTCTTTGCATTGTTTCTTTGACAGAATTTACATGTACTCATTTAGGATCTACTGTTTATTTTGTACAGAATGAACTAGAAATAGCATTGATCAGACCAAACTAGTGAGATTAAGTGTGAGCTGTTACTTGCAACTTTTAAACATGCACGGAACTAAAGCTACCGGGTCGTCCCTCCGAGTTTTTTTCAGACCGGGGGCTACAGACCTGTAACATGCAACGGTTTCCCCCTAACATTGTCACGTACACTCTATTTTTGTTTCAGGTCAAATTGCTATACTCGAAATGATTTACTTCAAAATGTAGTACTTTGGAATATATCTTTTTTTTTTTTACATCTAATTAACACGTTAGAATATCTCGAGAGATTATTTTTTTTTTCATTTCGGAAATAATTGTTTAGAAGCTCCTATATCACTTACTAATCAGTTTTGAAATAACTTCATAATCTAAAGTATTTGTTTAACATTTTAAAATCAATATCCAAATATTAGCTTTCTTTTTTTTCCTTCTCTGTGTAAACACAACAATAAAGCTTAGAATTAAATGCTGCTTATTTGTACATATCGGAACAACTTGGTTCAAACACTTATCTTTTTTCCCTTCGATTCAATGCATACAATTTGATTAGAAACAATATTTGCTGTCATTTTCTGAGAGTTCATACAGGTATTTTACTTGATTATAACAATTAATTTAACCTAAAGAAATAATAAAAATGTAATCTATGAGAGACATATCATACGGAAACATATTAGCGGCACATTAACCCCCTTTTCTGTCTTCCTTTTTGTTAAATTTAATGTGTAAATTTTACACTTTAATTCGTAAAGTTTACACTTTCATCTACACAAAACTTACATTAAGTCATTACTCTGTAAGTGTAACATAATGATTTCTTCATGTTACATATTTAACCCTAGTCACATGTCAGGATGTGAGCAACGGCTGTCGTTTTTTTAAGGCAAAAGTGGGATTATTCGGGCAACTTTGAGCGTTTTTTCAGCACTTCTCTTGAATAATATCTACCTATTTTCTTATTGGCCGACATATGTTGTCTCTCTTGGACCAGGTTATAACGTTCGATCACTGTCCGACCATCGGACGACAATTTGTGATTTTTGTCGTTGGTCGATCGACATTTTGACATTTGAAATTTTTCCTTTGGGCGAATCTGACAATTAGCCTAATGGACGACCGACCGTATACATTTTCAGTTAAACATCAACCTACAGTCCATCGATCGATAGCCGGCGACCAGGCGGACGACCCCATGCTGGAGACTTACTGGGGGTAAAAATCAATTTGTATTTCAGCATTTAATGATCGAGCGACGTATCGATCACAAATACACATTCAAACTTTGATATAGGTGCTCTTATTTGTTGCTTCGACTGCTCCACATCCTCAGATACAAAACATTAGACGATCAGGCCAGGTGGAAGACGCCATGCTGCAATTCTTTTCTTTTTTTGTCAATAAATTGAAGCTATGTTTAAAACAATATGAGCTGTATTTTTTTTTTAATTTTATTTTGGTGCAAAAAGCTATTAGCATGATAATTCTGCATGCATGTAACTTAAACTTTTATGATAAATAAGATTTGAACAAATCATTAATTTTTGTCAAAAAAAAAAAGAATTTCTCTTCTTAAGAATATATAGCATATCAATTTTTGTACAGGACGACACAAATTCAATTTTGCTCCAATAAAGGCTTCTCAACGGCTTTTCCCACAAAAATATTGCTAACAGAAATATAAAAACCATGATATTTTTTGTCATTTTAGTAGAAAATAACATCGTAAAAAAAAATTCAACATGAAAATTGCAGCTTATTTTGCTTTAAATTGTTACAAGTAAATATTCAGCAAATACTGACTGATATGTAATCGACCGACAATGAAAATCAGACGGTGATCGATTGACGACTCACCGAATTACGAACATTCCAACTTTTGTGAAGTTTTCGGTGTTCTCCTGGGAATTAAAGGCGGCTGCTCAGCGTCGTCTGATGCAGGTGTCATAACAGTATTTCACTGAAGGTTCACGTCAAAACATGGCTCAGGCAAAATAATTCCCGAATTATTCTTTGAATTCGGGTCGTTTCCGCACGCGACAGGAGCTGAATTTTTTATGAGATGAAAAGCATCATGTAAGAGGTCTAACTATCTCATTTTTGTAATAATGCGAGGTCATTTGAATTTTTGATGCGTGTTGCTTCCGGAGGGGATGAAAAGGCCCGGGCTTGATTTTCAAGCACATGTGTAACTTCGAGGTAAACAAAGGCTCACGCCTTGCTGGATGCACGTGTGTATTTTGCTAGAAAATTGTAAATGAAGCGTTGTTTAAAAAGATGTCATGAGGATTTTTTTCAGAAGTTCGTTTTGAGTTTTTAATCTGTATGTAAAGTTGTGCAATTTTGGAAAGAATATATTGTAAAATTTAATACTGTAGTGACACTTGCAGGGAAACGGGTTTGCTGTGTTAAAAATTGTTCTACCTGTGTTTAGGTGTTGAATCAGTGTGTATAGACGAAAAATGACAAACAATGGGGGTTTGTAGCAAGCAGCACGCTTATTTTGTTTTTTTAATTATGCATACAAAATTAGCCCACATTTCCTCTGAAATGTTCTACTGCCTCAAAACAATGACCCATTTACAATAGATCGGACCGTCTAAACTGTGTGGAAAATTTTCAGCAGATCAAATACGATGTAGTATTCATTGTCGTAAGCAACAAAATCTTCTACGGGTTTTGAGTTTCAAATAAAATCGGTTGTTTAGGCCCTTGTGTTACAGTAAGAAATTATCAAAATATGTCCAAAATTGAGAAATACTGATATGAAAGCGAAAAAAAGCTGAGACGCACCACTCATGTAAGTTGGATTAGATCCAGACCATCCTATGTTGGACAAAGGTTCTCACTATTTTTCATAAACTGTATGAAATAATGACGTTTTCTCTATCCCACCCCCCAGAGGCAGGGTTTTTTTTTAGTCACACAACACAATGAGTATTAATCAATTTATAAATGTTGATTTTGCGATAACAAAAAATGAGTTATATTGCATGTATCCACACCGGGAGATAATGTTTCGTCAGAGCAGCCGACGATACGAAGAACATTATCGCCCGACTATCGGCTTAATACTTAAACCTGTATATGTTACACTTCAATCTGTAATTTTACACTTAGGGAGGCTAGCCGATCCACACATTAATCATCAGATCTACCTAAAATTTTCAGCTTTGATTTGTGTATCTAAAAAGTATCACATAGTAAATATCAATGTTTTCTACCTTCTTAATTTAGGCACCTCCGTATGTATATTTTATATCATGTAGCATCTATAAAAGGAGATCAATAGTGTCTGAAATGGTCATGGCCATCGAACCCTCTAGAATACGTATATTTTTCTTTAAATCTCTAGTTTCTCATTTTCGGACAACTTCTTTCAGATGCCAATAGATTTCAAAGGCTAAGGAACAAGTTTAATCAATTGGAGGAAAACATCGACTTGTGAAATAATCACCATATATTGATCAAACTTTAAATGTGTCGCCCTATTAATTATTAACAAAAATATATGTTTCTTTTCTTCCATTTTCCTTTACAAAAAAGGAATATCTCCTTGAATTTAATTTAAAAATTTAGTACTATGGTACTGCATTTCCGAAATGGAAAGTTTGAATATTAAGTGTTTGTTAACTTTAGACTATATCGCTTACTAATTATTGAAAAAAAAAGAAGATAATAAACTTTATTATTTCAATATGTCTGTTTAATCTTTAAACTCAAATGTCAAATATTTGCTTTCTTGATAGTCCCGGTGTAAACAATGCAATAAACCTATAATCAATTTTTAACCTTAAAGTTTTGTATACATCCAATCCACTCCGTGCAAACACTTACCTTTTTCTCCTTCGGTTTAATGCATACAAGTTGAGTAGAAACAATATTTGCTGTCAATAACTGATTTTAAAGATAGTTTAAGCATATCTTTTACCTTGCGTTGTTTCTTTTGATAAAAAAATTGTTCCCATTGTTCGTATTTTGGTTATCAAAATATGTACTGTATGTTTCCTTGTTTTTATTATTACTGTAAATTCGCAATTATTTTTAAAGAAATAAATTACGAGTTTTCGTAAATGTTGCAGAATAACCTCCGAGGTCGAGAAATGTTGTTTTGAAATATAAAAGCCGAGGCGATAGCGGAGGCTTTCATATTTCAAACAACATTTCGAGACCGAATAGGTCATCCTGTAACATTCACGAAAACAAGAACTTTATTTCTATTCTACTAACAGCCCAGTATTTATACAGATCGTTTCTCCTAAAGATAGACAATCTTGGTCATTTTGACGGCTGTTCCGTGTAACCCCAACTAGGCAGGTCCTAGGAACAGCCGCATTGATCTCTTGAAAATAAAGATTTGAGGCAATACACATTGTTTTGACTGGAACTAACACGTGAAATTGACATGGTTTTAAAACTTTTTACGGTTTGAAGTTGTACTTTCATGATCAGAGCGAAACAAATAGGTATTTCTGATCTGATAATTTTGTTATATTAAAAGTTTAAAATCAAAGATTTTTAAACTTATCTATAACAATCTGGTTAACGATTTCAAATTTACAAGCTGCTATGAGAACTTAACTTTAATTTTTTTCTCTCAAATTAACTATGCAATTTCTTTTGTAAAAAAAAAAGGAAATAACCAAAAAAAAAAAAACAAACGGAGATGCTTTCATTTGACAAAAATGTTAATCCTCTTGACACTAGTCTTTGATATCTTCTTAAGTTAATCTCCAGGCAAATTAAATAATTGTTGGACAATAGAGGTGTGAAATTATCGTAACAGCTATATGTGTGAATGTTTACTTTTCTGGCATGCCATTACTATTCCTTTGTCAAAAAAGCAATGCCTGTCAAAAAAAAATAATAATTGTAAGGGAGAATGGTTTAAGATCTGGAAGAGAACGGTTGGGCTAGCTGTGCTGGAACCCCGCACGTTAGCATAAAGTCATATGTTGGGCTAACTGTGCTGGAACCCCGCACGTTAGTGGAGTGTGTGTGATATCGGGCTAGCTGTGCTGGATTTCCGCACGTTAGTGTCGATTATATCGGACTGTCCGTGCTGGAATCTCCGCACGTTATTAAGTTGTTATCTCAGAACTCCGAGAATCGGTTTTCATTGGAATACCATGTACCGTTATTTCATCAACTTATATACAACTTGTTGAACTTCTGTTTCGTTTTGGAGTTTTTTTTTATTCACTCAGCGTAAGCTTGAGCGAGTGTAACGAATTGAGCTTTCCCCTGAATTCACCATATGGATTTTAAGAACTTTTATATTACAATTTACAGTCTAGAATACAAATCAAATACAAGATACGTTCGTGAAAGTTGGGTAGTATTTTTAGTAGAAAGCCGATTGGCATGCTACCGGGCTAACCGCAACTTCACGGAACATTCGCGATAGGAACTTTACATTTAAAATTCAGTGGTGAAAATTTACTGATGACGTTCGTTGTAATATATAGGGAATAATGTCCGCAGCATCTCTTTGATCTTGGCAATAACTGTACTACAATAAGATATCTACATTAGTGATTTATGTTTCGCAATTTATTAAGGACGACGCTGTCATAATGTCTGGAGAAGCTCGGTACTGCGTTAATGAACTTGCGACCAAAATTAATGAGTGTTTAATATGTAAACGGTGTGACCGTTGGACCGAGCGCAGATTTAACACAGTGCAGGTTGATTTATGTATGATAAAATATATTTAAAACGCACACAGTAGGATCCGCCTGCATAGTTGCCTTCTCATACCATTCGTCAAAGTTAAACTAAACGTCGCGTGCTCCGTCTACACATTATGACGTCATATTTCAGACGTAAAACGTTCAAGTTTTGTCTTCGGAAATAGCTGAAGACAGTTACGCGATTCCGAATTTTTTTTATTTCTCCTTTTATTGTTCATCAATTTTATTCATATGAATGCCGCTGTAATAAAATTGCATACTTTGTTCAGTATCTAAAAGATCAGTTCCTTGACGTTTATGTTTTTATTTTCAATCTGATAATTTGATATGACATACATAGAACAAGTCGTGTTTCTTGATTGAAGCACTATTGAAACTTCTCTGGTTTCCTTTTTAATTTCTTTTAATTCAAATTCACTTCTATTGAAACACTTGAACCTATTAAAGCGAGTTTAGGGGCAATAAACATCGAAAAGTACCTGTCAATCAATGATCGAACCAACTTTTTAAAAACAAAATGGCTGCCAATATGGCGGCGCCCAGGGCTGGAAGAATTTTTCTTTGGCCTTAGTACCCCTGATTCAACATTCATTTTTCACTGATTTTCTTATATATACGTGTTACCATTAATCCTCGCTTCGCGAGGCGGGCTTCGCCCGCCTCTCGCTGCGCTCGGTATTAATCACGCACTTATCGATGTTTTATTCTAATGGCTGTACAACATAATTCTGCACATTGGAATGTTTGTGTATAATCGGTTTCGTTTAGGTTTTGAGCATTAAAGATTATTCCATGAGACTAAAAATATTTAAGCAACCAAGTCGAATATGTCCCCCATTTCGTAATTTCTCAGGAAGTCTTTAAGGGTTGTTATCAGCTTTTTTGCATCTTATGCCATTCTTAAAATCTGTTATGAGATTGCAATTCTGAGAATGTTTCATAATATGTAGATTTTGTGTTCTAGTATTTTGTATGTGACCGAATAAGTTCGCAATATCAGTTTATAAATTTTAAATATAATACAATGCTATCCCTGAGGGACTTAAAAAATAAACTTATACTTGTTGTAACAATTAATCTGCTTAAACCAATGTAAACTGGAAAAAAGGCCACAACTTTGTTATACATACGCCGACACAGGTCCGTTAATGCATTGATTAAATATACCAATATTGACTAAATAGACAAAATAAATATTTAATGTAAATTAAATTGTATGTCAAACAACATATAATTATAAATATTTATTACCGGTGAAGATTATAGGGGATGCCTATATAATCCTTACTCTAGTCGTTTATTCTGTCTCAGCTGGGTTGTCCAGTCTTCTGTCCGTTATGGTTTGAAAAAAAATGATTTAAAACGTACCGTGTAAATTAATTTTCAAATCTAAAATTTATCAACATGTGATGAAGAAAATTATTATTAATTTTTTTCTTCAAACCTATTAAGCAAAATAATCGACATCGAGGGTATAGGTCGGGGCCATGCATTGCAATAAAAAATTAATTAAAATGGATTACCCGGCTATACATGCTTAACGCCATTATTCCACACTAGTAGGTGCTTAAAAGCGCCCTTGGTGGTATTTGTTTGTCTGTTCTTAGATCACTTACTAATCAGTTGGTAAATGTTGGTTTAAACTTCATTATCTGAGTGTATTTGTTGAGAAAAAAAAATCATTATTTGAATATGCTCGTTTAACATTGATAATCAATAATGTCAATAGTGGGATTTCTTGATCCTGTAAGATCCAATACATTAAACAATATAGCTTACATTTTAAATGCTACTCTTTTGTATCTATCGGAGCAACTATGAAACAAACACTGACCTTTTCTCTTTCTTAATGCACTAATCTTGAGGATATGACTTTGGAAAATTTAATGATTATTTATGGTGTGTGCGTTGTAAAAATTCACAAATAGCCTATTAAATTTAGGCTGACACAAATTCTGTCATACACGTAAATGTATTTTACAAATTAACAACTTTTAATTGTCAATAAGTCCAAGACTAGTTAAGTGATATTCCCTTCTATTTGGCCAATGGCGCTTCTAATTGAGTGAAAAGGAGAAGTCCTGTAAAAAGATTTAAAAAAATTAAGATTACTGAGGTTTTACGTCCGTGCTACTTTATTCAATATGGAAAAGTGTAAAGCGTAATTTATTAAACATAGAATGAAACCAAACTACATGTGGCTCAATGCCCTCACAAATAAAGTCTCTGACAGCAATTTATACAGCGTGAAAATTTCATATATTCAATAATCTTAAAAAATCCGATAAACAAAAAATAAAATTAATCAACAGCTTGCTTGCGTTTCTGGCATTATTATCATCACGTATGTTTTTTGCAATGCAAAATCCTCTTAGACTTTTTTGGGGAGTTGTGTATTTTAACCAAAACGATAAAGCTGGCGTTTCAAATCAGAAAGTGTTGACTATTTTCGTTCTAATGGATAAACGTATTTTGGGGGCAAATGTGTTTACAATTATCGACAGATTAAGGTAACTCCATACTCGTAAAACTCTCTGATGAAAGTTGAAAAACAGAACTGATTTCAATTTAATAAACTTAAATTTCATCAATTATAAGAAAAATATACATGTAATCACATGTTTTGAGATGTTATATAAACATGAACAAAAGCATAATTAAGCATAAAAAAAACCTTACTTTTTCTTAAATTTAAGTAAAATATTTGTAGGCAGAAACTTGTTTACCTTTTATAATTCTATTGTCAACTGTGTCAGAAAAATAAAACTTCAAACACATTTTAAATTTAATTGTTGGGATAAGAAAAATTATAGCATTTAGACATACAACTGAGAGAAAAGTCAGAAAAATAGTTATTTAAGAAATGAACTCAATGTCTACCCAAGTTATACTCGTATAACCTGGGTTGGGGCAATTTACGCTTTATAATCCGCGAAGCGGATTATAAAAAAGCGTAAATTGCTCCAACCCAGGTTATACGAGTATAACTTTGGTAGATATTGAGTTCATTCCTTATAATTTAATTTTCTGGAATTTGCTGTACAAATTGAGTCCGTTTTACTTTTAAAAATGATATAAATCTGTTCAAAATTCAAACGTAACGTCAAGTGAATTAGTACGTCGGTGCATTGTGACGTGTCTTGTGACGTGCAAACCAGGTTATACAAATTTAACTAAATTTTTCTATCCAATCAAATGCCGCGTTACAACCAGAATTAAATTATTTCCCCTTAGCATAAATAAAATGTATAAGAAAATGGAAATATAGGGTAAAAGCAAGCTGCGAAAATATCCTGAACTTAACAGTAATTCTACTTACTTCCATGTGATTCTATTCACATAAAATATATAAAACAATCTTGCTCAATTAGAGAATTCAAAGTTTTACAATAAAGTATGACATCACAGCACACTGGGTCTACTTTAAGCAAAATGTAGAGGAAGGAAAACTTAAGACGGATCAAGTATCATATAAACAGTCGGGAAAAAAACACATGCATTTCTTGGTAATAAATGCTCAAATTTGAAACATATACCTTTTCTTTAAATGGATAAAAAAGAAATTAAAACTTTAATGATGGACTAGCCCGTTACAATTCACTATTCTATCGTATCATCATTCGGGTTTCCTTCACTTCCGATTCTGTCATGACTGTTGGGTACCACGGCGTCTGCCAAACATTCGGAGCCCATCGTCCGTTTAGGAAAGCGAGGTAGCACCTGTTGAACCACCACCCTCCTTTAAAACTGAGGGCACAATTAAAGCTTGAAGATGGGTCATTGTCCCGGTCTGGAGTAGAGAAAGCCATACCTGGCAGATTTCTGTTTGCTTTCCCTGTGTTTGCAGTGTCTACTAAACTATCACCTGTAGAGCAGAAATGATGAAAAAAGGAACGTGATGTAAATGTGGTAACTTATGCTGATGGTTCAGTTTTCTAAAGTCAAACAAAGCGCTTGGGTATTAAATACGCGGATGCGTGATTTACCAATTTATTTAAAAAACAGTTTTTTAAACCGAACCCGCGGGGTATTTTATACGGTTTAAAGCACACTGCTTAACTTGTGTAAATTACCCCACGCAAAAATAAACACTTTTACAGTAATGAATGCAATAAAATATTTAAAAGGCAACTACTTTATAATGTATTCTGTTAACCAGGATATATTCGTCCCCGTTTATATTCGCTTATGTTGTTTGGGTGCAAACGTGAGACTCGGCAACTTTTTATGTCTTAAAATGTCTCTCTTTTAACACCCCTTTGTGTGGGCAATATTAAGACAAGTCGAATCCCTTTGCAAGTGTAATACTGGGAAAAAGTAACCATGCATACAGTATGCTTAGAATAAATATAAATCTAAATATAACACTTTAAAAAGAATATTTTAGATTTCTTAAATTTTGTATTATCAAATGTCAATCATGGTACTGCGAGCTTATAAAGGTTAATATACGATAAAACATCTTGAGGGAAAACTTTTTTGCTTTTTGTTTCATTTCCCAGGAATTACCATTCCAATAAAGTTTGCCAAAGAAAAAAATAATTAAGCTATTTAGTTTTACCTAGAGTGCCATGCGTTTCTCCGCCTAAGTGTAATCGATACTGATTGGTTTCATCTGCGATGGAAAATGATTCATATATCTGGTACAGTCGGGTATTGTTCATCAAAGTAATCGATAAATATAACGTCAAATTCCTGTCTTTCGTGAGCTGATATATCGCATCATTGCCTAAAATAAAACAAAAAAAAAATGGACAAAAACTGACAAACAGCTTTTTAACAGTTAAAAATATCTAAAGACAATTCATACTACTCTGTTTGATTATAGCAGCATCTGATACATAGATTTTGTAAACGCATTTGCAACCTCTGAGGTCGTCCATGCAGAGCTCGCAACAACACATACTGTCAGTCAAAATTAAAAAATGATGGCATCATATATATTATGGCAAGCAGTTTTTATTCACAGCTGTTTGAAAGTTGTTTTTTTTTTATAAGTTTGCAACCCCTCAATTTAACGTTCTGTAAACATAACAACAGTATTGTCACTATATACATGTCAACCACATCTTAATCCGTCAATCCGTCCCTTTAAGCTGATTGTGCAGGAAAGACAAAACAATAATACCACGTGTTCATTATACTTCTTTTGATCACATGACATATTAGACAAAGTTTTTGTGGGCGTTGGAAGACGTGTAAGCGAAATTTATTTAAAGATCACATGATTTTTTATGGAAAAACACAGTAGAATGTAATTAAAATATATTGATCCAAAATGCAATCGATAGATCAACACTTAAATGTTGCCATCAATGCCTGCCTTATACGTTTGAGGCTGCTTTTTTGTCAAAAAGGACCAAGAAAATGCACGCCTAATCGCCACTGAAATGCCAAAGAAATAACAATTGCTAATACACTTCTCCTACTACAAACACTAACCTATCCAATAACCTTCCTGTGGAATCCCGAACCCGATCTTATACTCATCCCAAATCCGGTTAAAATCTACAGACCCAGCTATCCGCTTTTGTATTGCCTGTAACGGGAAAAAAAGATAATTTTGCTTGATAAAACTGAGTTCATATCAAGTATAATCCCCAAAAAGGCAATTTTCTCTGTTAATCTTAACAAATTTTTTAATTGTACTTAATATTTACAATTGAGACCGTGCACATTTTGTAACTTAGATCCCCATTTTCGTCATTAATACTGCAATCAATACTTTTAAGGCCAGTCCTGATATATTTAGATAATATTTATAGTAGAAAATAAAAGAGATGACAACAATAATACAATACTTATAGATGTACTAATTATAATTGTCCATATCTGTCTGAATGTGTATGTTATATGGCCGACGTTATCCAAAAATACACATTTAATGCTTTAACGTGTATATACAACGAATTCAGCATTTGTTATCGATAAAGATAATGCTAACCGTCCATCCTCCATCGTTGGTCTTCATGTCACAATAAACCTCAACGGGGCGATAGTGTGGTTCCTCTTTGTCCCAGGGGTAAATTGTGTAGAAACCGGAAGCACAGTATCCCGCGGTGTAAAGATCACTGCAGGTTTTTAACTCATCTGTAAACCACATATTATACATGTAGTTATCAACGTGTACTTGAGAATAAATTACCCATTTTTTTTACCTTTATCAGGAGATTAAATTTAGTAGAAACCGGAAGCACAGTATCCCGCGGTGTAAAGATCACTACAGGTTTTTAACTCATCTGTAAACCACATATTATACATGTAGTTATCAACGTGTACTTGAGAATAAATTACCCATTTTTTTTACCTTTATCAGGAGATTAAATTTAACAATGTGGATTCTGAAAGCACTTGCATAATCAATACTGTGAAATCATTTTCATTCGTGATGCCAATTCTCATAGATTGTAGTGTTTTGCTTATTCGTGGGGATTTGTCTTGAAAATTCGTCAGTTTTCACATTCATTCAGAAAAAAAAAACTCTTCCTACATTGTTTTTTGTTGTGGAGGTAAATAAATAGTTTCTCCTAGTGCCACACCCAGGAATTGTTTTCTGTGCAAAAAAGCAAAAATTCGGAGCACAATATTTGATCATCTGTTTTTTATTAAAACATGATTTTCTGAGAAAAAAAATTCTTCAATGTAAGGGAGAATGATGTTACTTTTTTATGGAATGAAAAATGATAATAAGAAACTATCAACCATGTAAAAAATATATGTAGCGAAAAACGAATTCAAAGCAAATCAATACGGACCTCTAAAAAGATAGAGGTGGGAAAGGGCATCTAGTAGGATTGACCATTTTCTGCCAAGATGAAATTATCAATTGATATACATGAAACATTGATATGTAGTTGTATCACTCGCAAACACAATCGACAATCAATATTTACGTATTAATTTTAATTTCGTTTAGACAACCACATTATAAACATGCTGCTTCTTAGAAATTATTTGTTTTTTGGATTCCTAATGGTAATTTATGAGGATTGCTACATTTAAAGTGCCGATGAAATTTCAATATTATCCCGTTTCTTTCGTTTGTCTCAGAGGATATATAAAAATGTATAAACTCAATGAGTAAGTATTAGATATACAAAAGCATTTTCACTATGTTATATATACTATTCGATAACTACTCAAAAAATTAAAATTTCAAGCATCTGTGATAAAAAGTTGCTGAAAAATTGCGACAGAAATTTTTGTTACGGAAGAACAGACAGACGGAAGAACAGACAGACACACAAGGATAAAACATTTATAATACAAAGGGATGATCAATAAATGTTAGAGACTATCTATGCCAGAATGTAGATTGAACGACATATTCATCTTAATGAGTTAGTTGATCATATAGGAGTAAAAAAAAATATGCACACTTTTACCTGTCACATGTTCTGTGAAGTAAATCCAACCGTCTTCTTGACCCGAGATGACCCCGGGGTCACAAGACACGGGCACGCGACATGTTTTGTTTATAACGTTGAATCCAAAGCACTCACAACACTGTCCACAATGTGAAGAGCACATGCTCACAGATTCCGCAAAATACTGGGTAGTGTGTTCGAACAGTTTGTTTCTGAAGTAAGGGTTCTCTTTGAAATGCTTCTTGAATATAGCCTGCGAAAATGATAACAATGCTACAACTAAAAGAACTTCTATACACACGTATGTCATGATTAGTTGTGATAGGGGGGAACGCCTTGCGATTTCAGTGCCGATCGAATGATTTTTAAGAAATCATGCATCCAGAATATGAAAATAATGATCAGATTCTCATTCTAAATAAAAGGGAACTTGCCGGTGAAAATCGATCTTTTTTTCAGCGAGCGAGCGTTTTAAGAAATAGAAAAAAAATGTTGGCTTTTATGATTCATAAATGGACTTATACAAATTGATATGTAGGCTGTAATGCTTTGAATCACGAAACTTAGTTTGCTCTATGAAGAATCTATTGTTGCTCCCTCTTCGAATAACACCGATGTAAAACAAACTTAATACACTTGCCGGTGAAAATCGAATCTTTTTTTGTAGCGAGCGAGCAGTTGAAGAAGAAAAACATCTAATGCAATTATACAAATTAATATGTAAGCTGTAATGCTTTGAATCACGAATCCTATTCCGATCCATAAAGACACTATTCTCGTTTCCTCTTCCAATTACACTTAAAAAATTAACTTAATACACTGTAAGTAAGATAACATCTTATTCCAATTAATAAATCGATATTAATCTGCTAAAAGTTTCAATACTTTAAAAGGAGCTAAATGTACATAAAGTTAACGAATATGGATGGAAAACACTTGTAATGTTATGACGGACAAATGACAGACAACAATCAAATGATTGTTGAGATACGGCAAGAAGTGAACCACACGTTTGTTCTAGTTCGACATTTAATTTTTAAACTGGTACCTTAACTGGTATTACATGTATAAATGAAAGTAGACAAAGTCATATACGTACAACACTAATTATTCCGAATAGATACTTAAGATAATAATATTACAACACTGACATCAAAAATTAAGTGTTTCTGTGAGTTCACCACATTCATTTCGTGTCTTTTGCAGAAACATGCAATGCTACGTACGGTACGGGATTTCCATGCAATGCAATGAAATTTCTAAACATTGCTTTGATATGTATGCAAAGCTACATGACAAATGAAAATAAAATGCTAACTAATAATTTCACCTCATATCAAAAGGCCAACAGGCCTTCACGGTCATTTGAGTACCATTAGCCATATCAGACTTCTGGAGAATTTTCATAAGTTTAATTTTGGAATTAAAAAAAATAATCTGAAATATTGTAATGACCACCCCTACTTACTTGGAATTTTGCAACCAGGACTGTGAAACCTGTTATCTTTGTGACAAAAATGTAAGTTAATAGAGTGCAGTTGTCAAAATTATACATGCAGATTTTTTTTCCGATGTCTTGGAGTAAAGAAGATTTTTAACACTATATATGCATTAACACAATATGACTATTCAGGCCCCGTCTGAGACCTAAAAGCACTACCCAAAAAAATTTATAATTTTGGTATATGGCTTCATTGTCAACATAATTATGCATTCAGATTTTTTCACAGATGTGTAGAAGTAGAGAAGATGTTTAAACATAGATAGAATGTTCTCTCGTTAAAATGACAGATGTCCTACGGACCCGGTTTAACGGTAAAATTATTCTATCGAGTTTAAACACAGCATACATTAACGCAATATGATCATTTTTAGCTTCTAAGAGCCACAATCCCTACACCGAGGAACATGAAATTTAAAATTTTGTTGGATGGTTTCTGCATATAATTTGCATTTCGTTCTTATAACTGCTGTATGAAAATAGACTGAAGACTTTTAACTTTGAATGCATGAATACAATAAATATTATGTCCATTTTGGCCCCGCAATAGCGTCAAAATCCCTTCCGTGAGAGACATGAAATTAAGCATTTAGAATTTTTTCACGGTTGAGTTGGTGTACAAAGAAGATATTTTTCAAATAAAAATTAATTCTCTTTTAATAAAGAATAAGGAATCATTCTTTGAGTATTATGAGGTGATAATTTCGGTCGGGGCGTGATCAAATCCAATAAAGCCCGAAGGACTTTATGATAGATTTGATCATGCCCCGACCGGAATTATCATCTCATAATATTCAAAGAATGATTCCTTATTACCTATATTTATATAATTTTAAGCCATTGTACGATTAACTATTTAAATATAAATAAGCAAACCCCACTGGCGCCCCAATTTGTAGTTATGGGTTTTATAGTACAAAATCGATACATAGTGTTATCACAGGCAATGACACTGGAAAATGTAAATATAAGTATATAATGCCTGAAAATGCTTTTAGCAAAATAAAGATGACAGGTAAGGAAATTCAATTATCTAAAACTCTAAGACATTTGACGTTTTTACTCACGAATTTAGATAAACGAGTAAATGAGATTAACCCACATTTGAACCTAATAAAAGCTTTTTTTCCAATCAATAGCCATATTCATACCATGAGAAAGTATTTTGATTAACATCGCGCTAAAATTTAGAAGAAAAACAAAATAAACAGAAATAAAATTGTTGACACGATAATAGTAACATGCAGCAGAAGAAAATGAATGGAGGACGAAATGATGGTGAGCGGAAAAAAATGAACCCATTCTATTTTATTTCATCACAATATTGATATTTTTTTATACAATCACACGCAAAATCAACACTACCACACGTATGTCAATTTTCACAAAACAGAGAACGTCACAAATGTTTGATTTTTAGCTGCGTTCTTTCAAAATATGTACATTGCAGTATTTTGAATAATAAACATTGTTATCGTCAATCAGAAATCAACGTGTTGTATTTATTTTTTCTATTTAAGTATGTCGGTTTAAATACTACATATCCATGTCAACGATTAACAAACTACGAGGAGTGGATTCAACAACAGCATAACCTTTTTCAAAATTGAAATGACGGAATCGTCTTGATAGTGGAAGAGTGAATTTAAAAGAATCTAAGTAGAGAAAAGGAGATGTTTATAATAGAAACACTTCAAAAGAAGCTTTTGGGTCATAACTCTCAATTCGAACGTATGCGTTACTCCGGAGTGAGTTTATGCAGGGATGAATTTTTAAAGATATATGAAGTTTCATTTAAGGTGCCATCAGTCAATATGACTTATATGAAACAAAATGATGCTATCCCAAGAGAGTATTGTAACAAAGGGAAAAGGGCAAAACATGCATTAAAATTTGAAGAAATAGAAAATGCTGTAAACGTTATATAAAGCTAGGCAGTGGAATTCGGCATTACACAACCCGAAGCTCCATGAGGAAGTGACGGGATTCCATCAATATATCTTTCAGCATCAGACACGAAAAACGAAGTTCACCAGAGGTACCTGCAGTCCTGTGATGAATCACATATATACGGACCCTGAAGATCTCTCATGGAGATATCTGGTTGACCCATATACAGATCAGCACTCCTCGCGATGATGTTTGCCAGAAATGCGAACGCTTTTGAAAGAAGATTGTTGACGCAAGGACAAAGGAGGAAACAATGTCAGCTGCTATAAGAGATTTTCAAGATCACATAGAAGCGGCAAGAAAGGATATCATTACAGGGAATGTATCCAAGAGAATATCGGTGGAGAAAATGGAATTGCGGCAAGGTGGGGAGCAGAAAAAAGCGTACATTACATTTTTGATGTTGCCTAGCACTATCAGCTGCCCCACCATTCCAGACAGATGTTACCAACCTACTTTTTCCAGTTTTGTCGAGTCCGGTTTGTGGTCCATATGACATCACTTCAGCTGAACTTTTTGATTGACGAAAATCAAGCCATCGTTATTGCATATATATAAATTTCATTTTTTTTTAAATGGACAAGGTACACTTACAGTTAATTGCAGTTGTAGAACTATAAAATTGACGTGAATCTCTGTGATGATAAGTACTCTGATTCTCCGGCTAGCTATAAAATCAATAACACGGTCTATGTATAAGTCGTTGCCAGTGGTATGACGTCCCGTTCAACAATAGTTTATATTATACTTCTACTTATTTTTCACTATATAAAAGTAATTCGATATATTTTGTCGATTCACTGAGAATCGCCGTGAACAAACTGATTCCATGCAAAACAGATTTGTTCCCTGCAAAAGGTGCGTCAAGTCGATGAACTGATACATCCCTGTTCGAAACACTTAGTAATTTCTTTTAACCAAAGGAAAAATTTCGGAATATTCCGAATAAAATCATAAAAATTCTTAACCATATCATTTATTTCTTGTTGCAACGTCCTTCTTGATCGGCCCTACGTATTTATATTTTTTGTTTAGCATGACTTGCCTACGTCACAGTACATCGCGCGTGCAATTTAATTATATTTATTCTGACGTTATAACTTGTTGGATACAAGAAGAATTATGTAAATTAGCAATTTGCCCCCTGATAGATTGTATCGGTATAATTAAACAGTTAAAGTATACCATTGAGGGAGTCAGCAAGATTCCAGTTCCCCGAGAGCAAGGTCATTCCCCGAGGCGAAACCAAGGGAAATAGCCTAGCCATAGCCTTTGCTATTTTAGTTATAAGTCTATCGGAAAAAAACAAGAGGCCCATGGGCCACATCGCTCACCTGAGGAACAATAGGTATGATAAAATCAGCTTAATGGAGTCATAATACAAACTATCTGGACAATGTACAATAATACATGTAGATCCTGTATAAATAAAATCCATTTTCCCCTGGATATTCTTATGTTTATAATCATTAGTCCCTTTTCTAACAGGATGATTTTATAGTCATATCATATGTTGAGTATTGCAGTTCTCAAAAAGATCCTTAACAATATTTTATATATGGGATATAAACGTACATCAACCTCTGAACCTTCTCGTGAGGCCAAAGAATTGTCCTGGGGCCAAATTCTTAACAATTATAAAGAATCATCTGGCTGATTAGTTTCTGAGAAAATTTTTAAAGATTTCCCCTATATATTCCTTTGTTAAGCTTTGACCCTCCATTGTGGCCCCACCCTACCCCTGGGGATCATGATTTTCACAACATTGAATCTACACTAACTGAGGATGCTTTCACACATGTTTCAGCTTACCTGACTGATTAGTTTCTGAGAAGAAGATTTTTAAAGAATTACTCTGTTTATTCCTATGTAAAACATCAACCTCCAATTGTGGCCCAAACCTACCCCCAGGGTTATGATTTTCACAGTTTTGAATCTACACTACCTGAGGATGCTTCCACACAAGTTTCAGCTTTCCTGGCTGATTAGTTTCTGAGAAGAAGATTTTTAAAGATTTACTCTATATAATCATATGTTAAACTTCGACCATTGTGGCCCCACCCTACCCCCAGGGGTTATTATTTTCACGACTTTAAAACAACTTTGAATCTACACTACCTGAGGATGCTCCCACACAAGTTTCAGCTTTGCCGGCTTATTAGTTTCTGTGAAGAAGATTTTTAAAGATTTATTCTATATTCCTTTGTTAAACTTCGATCCCCCATTGTGGCCCCACTCTACCCCCGGGGGTCATGATTTTCACAATTTTGAGTTTACACTACCTGAGGATGCATCCACACAAGTGTCAGCTTTCCTGGCCGATTAGTTTCTGAGAAGAAGATTTTTAAAGATTTACTGTATATATTCATATGTTAAACTTCGACCCCCCATTGTGGCCCCACCCTACCCCCGGGGGTCATGATTTTCACAATATTGAATCTACACTACCTGAGGATGCTTCCACACAAGTGTCAGCTTTCCTGGCCGATTAGTTTCTGAGAAGAAGATTTTTAAAAGATTAACTCTATATATATTCCTATATTAAACTTCGATCTCCCATTGTGGTCCCACCCTACCCCCGGGGGTCATGATTTTCACAAATTTGAATCTACATTACCTGATGATGCTTTCAAACAAGTTTTAGCATTCCTGGCTGATTAGTTTCTGAGGAGAAGATTTTTAAAGATTTACTTTATATATTCATTTGTTAAACTTCGATTCCCCATTGTGGTCCCACCCTCAGGTGAGCTAAAAAGGCTAAGTTTACAATACAATAAGTTGTTAAAGTTGGTTTCTGGAAGAACAGACTTTGAAAATTTTCTTAATAAATATTGACAATTTTTTTACTTTTTTAATCTCTAGTTTTTAAGATCTGTGTACAAACATAGAATTGTGAGCAAATCTCTGTATCTTGCTTATAATTCGAAGCTTAACACTCAAATATGGTTAGTAAATAGAAATTGTAAACAATTAAACACAAGAAACATGCACTACATGTATAACAAATAAAGAACACAATTTATTTTTTCGAAATGAATCATATATATACAAGTATATACCTACATATTTCCGTCAGCGATATCAAACTCTATTTAAACTGAATAAACTCGAGAAAATGCCGAGCATCTCAACAAAACCTATTGCATTAATCTATCATTACGCAAAAGATAATGTCGAATTACGGATAGAATGAATTGTATTTAAGTAGGCACCTACCCCATCAACAGATTTTGCTTAATTTGCGCAGGTAAACAGTTAACTGTTTGATTTACCGAAGTCTCTGTTTGATTTAATACGTAAAAATCACGAAATACAGACGATAGTTTCCAGGTTACAAAGCATAAATAATGAAAACGAAACGAAAATCAGAACAAGCGAACACCAACGTCATGTGTGAAAACTGTCAACGCATGGAAATATTTAGCCTCAATTTACTTCACAAAATCGGCACCAATATATTTTACATGTTTCAAAATTTCCCTTCATACGCGAACTGTTGCACAACAAGCAAATTCATCATAGTCAGATCGACCCTTTTTCGTATAATGTCATGGCTGCTTTAAACAAAGAACCTCGTTTTAGAAGTATGGAATACGAGTCTAGGTAAAATGGGTATGCAAACCCGGGCCGTGGCAAAATAAAAGCCGGGACAAATCGGCAATCGTCAATTCCAAATAGGCATTATTTTGCAGCAATATTTACAGCGAATACAAATATACTAGTCCATCAAATATCCTGAAATTTTAATGTGATTGGCAGATTAATAACTGCCAATCTTTTGTTTTGCCCTGGCCAATTCTTGCCTACCCATTTTACCGGATGCCGAGCCCGAAGCTATTAAACTGATTGAAACACGCCTTTCCTTTATAATTATTTTCGTAATAAGTCGGATTTGAAACAGAATTACCCCTTAATTTTTGCAATTTATATTTTCCTTCCCATAAGGATAATATATGCTAAACTACGTTGAATTTGCTTCGGTAGTTCTTGAGAAGAAGATTTTTAAAAATGCACCCCCCTTTTTCTACAATTTCAAGGTTTTCTCCGCTTTGAAAACAGATCGGACTTTTATTTCTGCAATTTATATTCGCCCTCCCATAAAGATGCTTTGTGCCAAATTTAGTGAAATTGGATATGCGGTTTTAGCTCAGGTGAGCTAAAAAAACGTTTTGTGCAAGTGTATCATAAAACAACAATTCCTTTATAAGTAAACGGAACTCATTTTACAAGTTGTTGATACCAAGTTGACTTATTACCTCTCCTACAAAAGAGGCTTAATACGTATACAATATGATTTGGTTCTTCTTTAGTTTTGTTTTTTTTTTTCAGAATCACGAATCAAAATTAATCCACTCTATTATATTATTAAGTTGGAACCATAAACCACATCATATACACAACCAACACGTCGATAAAGAAAAAAAACCCTGCATATTATAAAAGAATTCACATTCTTCACATATCTTAAAGTTAATTCTCGATCATTTGGACTACATTTTAAGTGGTAAAATTAACATTTGACCCTCTACCTCCATCACACAAAATATCCGTATTTGAAAATTGGTTAATTTCGTCAATATTTATTGATGATGTAAATCATATCAAAATTTGGCACAGCATTTTCGCCGTCTATATCCCGAAAATCACATCGATAAGCATCAATATACGCAGTACTTTTTTGCATCTTTGAATATTATTGAATGAAAAAATGTTCTCCCTATAAGAGAAATCATTTATTTGTGTTGCTTAGTAGAAGATTGAATGAATATGAAATGTTCACAGTACAGTTTTTTTTAAACCCATGCACATACATGTACCTAAAACTATGATAATCCTAAAAGTGATAAAAGAAAGTTCTACGCAAGACTAGTTTTATTGTATAAATTTAAAAATAATATATTTATCGGCATCGTCAACAAGTTCATTCTTAAAACACGGGAAGAACTAAAGACCACCCTACGGTCCTCGGTCAGTTTTTCTCTCATGGAATGGACAGTTTTCGTCCTATATCTTTTACAGCTTTCAGCTTATATACTTTACATAAACAGCTTTTTTAACCCGTCGCGTGGAATTTCCTAAACGTTTGTAGGTACGTTTTAGAACACAGTGTGTAGATGTGCATAATACTACGAAATTCAGAAAAAAAAGTTTGTTGATGTCTTAAGGATATTGTATACTAGAAAATATTTGCCCCCCACCCCCTTTATATTTTTGTCACTTTTAGTTTCCCCCCTTTCGTCTCGTTGTCAGCGGGCGAATTTAATACTGGGTAAACTCAAGTGTCTCAAATAATCTCTCTTGAAAACAACTTGCTTAGACGAATTTAAGATTGGGGTGAACAATTGGCAAGTGAAAAATGGCAAAAATAACATGGGGTGACAATAAACTTGTAAACAGTTGTATTGTCACAGAGATAAACCTTATTTTAATGCTGTTTGTTACAACAATCAATGATGATAATAATAAGACATTCACTGAAACAGCTTCTCTGACGAATACATAGAAAACAGTCGAGGAAAAAAATAAGTTCTTTTTTAAAAACACTCAAAAGTAGTAGTGATGCTGTATTTAAAAGATTCAAACCCAAAGCATACATTATTTTTAATTCTAAAAAAACATGTAGCTACATTATCTAAATGGCATTGACTGAAAAGAGCAAACCTTATTATCTTTGAACTTATCTATTAGCTTAAAACTTAGCTTTGAGACATTCGCAGCACTGTTAAGCATTACTTTGTGTTCGCGCCGACCATAATCTTAAAACAATTATTATACCATTAAATCTTATCTATTATGCTTGTTTTAACTCGGCATGTGGTTTTTTTTAGAGCGTGTATAATTTTTTGTCTAGAGTGTTTTAAGTTCAAAGTGTTTGACACCGGGGAGCCAATCTACATCCGCTTTTTACAAGGGCATACGCTAAATAGATCATTACGATCTTTCGGATATGAATTTAAGGAATGTGTAATTTATTAGAAATGCTGCTGCTTCGATGAAATTTATAGAATTAATTAATAAATATTTAAAATATTAAGCAAAGGTCAAATAAATTCCAACCGAAGCTTATTTCTTTGATATTTATTCTAATAAAAGATGAACTTTATACAAAGCAGCGGCACTTTTCAGAATCTACCAGAAAAGTAGAATTGAATTATCGTTTTAATTTTTAATTCAAATAAGGATATGCCCTTGTAATATTGAAATTTGTTTGTGATCTCCATTCGGGAGAATGATCGACAAATGTCACGCGTGACTATCAATTCAGGGGACCACAAAGTGTCACACAAAGTAGCATTCACTATTCTGTTTCATTTAATATAACATTTATATCATGATGAAATAACTTTTCATAAATATTGTGATATAAAATATGCATCGTTTTATGAACGTTTTAATCCGCTGATATTTTCATAGTAAGCCTTAACAGTGCTGCGTTTTAATATTTGTATATACGCACATAGCACATTATTTTCACCAATAACATATTACATGTAACATTACAGACCCTGAAAGTATATCGAATTCATCTATATTTATAGCGTTTATATTCACATGTATAATTATACAAATTTATTCCATTGTTATCTTCACAAATTTTGTCTTTTACTCGAAATCGGAGGCGGCTTTCTTTTAAGGAATTGCTGGTGACAAGAGGACATATGCCACTTGGCATCACAGAGCCATCATCAAAGTACCACACTCCTCCTGTTTTCTCGGCCTGAATCCATACTTGTATATCTTGATGTTGAGCATTTGGACCTAAAAATAGTGTGTATAATAAATCAAGAAAACATCGAGAACATATATAGAAGCACTGAAACCGGTCATTTTTTTTCTATAAGATCCCGAAATTACTTATTACTAAATAAGAATAATTACAGTATACGTTTTCAAATGTATTATTATGAAACCTATGTTTTAATGATTCAAAATAATTTTACCAATATGTTAATATCTACAAATTTAAAAAAAAGATTACATTTCAATTTTAAACGATATTATTCATTTTTCTGGAATGAATTAATGACAGTTTAGCAATCATTCAGTTTCAACCAACATAATGCATTTTCTATAGACTCGATTTTCGTGCTTTAATAGTAGTAAATTGAGAGAGAATTGAATGTTTTTTTTTCATTGTATATACATTGTACCAGAATAACATAAATATATAGACCTTGCGCAACCGTAAAGTCTTTGGCGCCTTTAATTTTGTGTACCTTTAATGGTGGTTTTGGGGTTGGTTATTGAATTGTGATTAAAACCAAAAGTATATGGAAATACACTAATAAATATACGAATATACAATGTAACATAAACCAGATAATGTAGAAGAGTGTAAAGGACGAAGAGTGTTTGTACCACAGTACAAATTATGTTATTGTAAACTTTAAAACTTGAAAAAGTTCTTGCGCATTTCATATGCATACCAAACCATCGGCGGAAGAGTAATTTCAAATCACTATATTGACATTGAGGAAAAACGTGATAAAAATAAATGTTTATGTTAAAAAAAATTAAATACCATTCACCTATTTCGCATATCATTTAATTTGCTTCTGATTCAAAATTTTAAGAAAACCAATTTTCTCAAATAATGTTCTATGTTCTCAATTAATGCACGCATGCCTAAATTCTAGTATACATGTTTGTAATAAATCACTCATAAAATGATGACATCCATGAGAAGAAACTTTAAAATCAAATAAAAAATCGAATTCTTTAAAACGTTACTGATTAAATATTCAATGTACCAAGAAATTCTTGAAACAAATTGTATTTCTGCTGTGAATCCAGTTTGAAAAGGGCACCGCTTTCCCGGTGACATCTGTTCTCTGCTTCTAAATAAGTGACTTCTAATGGCAAGTACTTAAGACAGATCTGGTGCTCATCAATTCCACCACCATCTGAACAATAAGCTACAAAATAAAGTATAGCCATGAAAAAAAACGTGCAACAAATCCATAATTCATAAAGACAACATTTAGCAAAACGTTTCTGAAAGCTAACTAAAGTTTATTCACGAATTCTTAATTCGGATACTAATACAACCGCAACCAAGTCGTCGCTGAAATAATACGTACCCACAATATGCGAATTGTTTTGAGGTATATTTAGTGCATATTTGTTTTCTATAGAAGACTGGAAAAACCTCTGCATTGCATACAAAATGCAAATTAACTACATGTTATATTCAGAGGCTGAGTTAAATGATGGTTGGACATGTCGAAAATTGCTCAATTGTAACCAGAAGTGCTCAATTGTTACCAAAATTGCACTTGATCTAGACATTATTATGATAAATCTGCATAACACTTTCATTTCAATATTTGTAACCTCCGAAAAGGAAATGAACGGAAACTGTAAAAGAGTGGAATTATCTAACTTCGAGGGGCATAACTCTCTCAAAAATAGCACATTCGTACCCAAAATCGAACTTGATGTAGATATTATTATAACAAATCTGTATACCAGATTTCATTTCAATATGTGCGAAGAAAATGAACAGAAACTATTGGTGGATCGACTGACAGACATAAGCAAAGCAATATATCTTCCGTTCTTCGAAGGGGAGCATAAAAATAATATTCTCCATGGAACAAGATAGATACGTTTTAAATTTTCCTCCTCTAAACATTCTGGCGATTCAATTTTAGACTTTCGAAAACAGTTGTCACACAAGTGGACAGCAATATACAATATCGTAGTTTTTACAGTTTAAAATATTGAAGACAGAAAATTAAAATACATAAGAACATTGAGCCAAAATTATGTTTAGTCTTCAAAACGTATAATTTGTTACCAAAATAAAAAAATAAATAAATCTGACCATGCCATAAGGTGAAGTTTTATAGCGATATTAAAATACATAAATACATGTTTTCTTTCTGTGAAATTTATTTGATCATAATGATTCTGTATCATTGGTTAAATCATTTTTTAAAATTATTTAAACATGTTTTTTCTTACAACTATGACTTATATCTGCTTACTTGTCTCATACGTTTTCCAGGATGGACCAATTAAATCATTTCCAGAAAAATCAACACAGCACAGACAGACAAGTAGATCTCCGTCGTAACTGAACATGTAATGAATGCCCAGGTTAGCCAGACACTGCTGGAAGCATTGTCCAACACAGTGCACATTGTCGATCCTCCAGCATGATGACTTTGGGTAAATATATTTCCTTACACCGTACATATTGTTACATTGAAGTGATTCAACCGCTAATAGATGAATGCAAACGCAGAGATATACAAACCGATGCATTTTGTGCAGGTTTATATAATTATATATATTAATGGTACAAAATTTTAAGTCTTATGATTAATAATTAGTTAGTAATGATCTACTTTGATTTATATATTTGAGTCAGGTTTATTCGAAGTGACGTGTCAATCATCTCCTGGTTCGATACTCGGTAACACCTTATTAGGCTGCTAACCAATTTAATTACAGACTTTTTTCTATCTCCCTGGCCTTCCTTTGAAACTTGTATCATATCTATTGATTTTAAACATAAATATGTTCTCAAAGGCTGTTATTTTTCCACCTCGCTGGTTGTCTCTTTTCAAAAAACAGTCCTTCTGATCTTTGCTGTAGATTAACTTATAATAAATCCCCATGTTAGGGTTTGAAGGCAATGCCCAAACAAAATGTATATTGTTAATATGTTTTTAATATCCAACTTCTGAATAGAATGTTGTGTATTTAATATCTCGCTTCTGAGACCAATTTTGCGTTTTAGCCTTTTGAATTGAGGATTTTTTTGCAATCTGTGGGCCTCACCAACCTGTTCATTGGTAACAAATAAACTCAAGTCAGGATTATATATTATTTTGATGGCATATTTTAATAATGGTCATCTGAGAATATGAAATAGTTGAATAAATTCCAAATGTATGTATTGGGATCATACACAATTAAAACACAGACATCATGTAAATAACAAAGTTTTGACACGAATCTAATATGTCATGCTTATATCTTATATAAATTAACTTATATGTTCAATATTAATTCATCAGCTAATCTAAGGAGCGATTTCTCGCCGATATTATCGACATTGATCTAATAATTAGTTATTATATTATTGAAACAGGAAATTTGTATAAGGATACAATTAGGATAAGGAGAGTGCAGACCAGAACACTATAGATAATGCTGTTTGTATGATATATGTGATTTTTTTGAGCTACATCCCTTTTTGTATTAACGAATATATTCAAAGAATTCAGCGTTTATTGTCAGTTGAACTGAATACGTTTCCATTAACTTAAATACCTTTCTGAAAAATAAATACGCGAAGTATACATGTACATGATAACAAAATATAAACTATTCATACGTAATGGATGAGCAAACAAGTAAATGACTCATTCATATTAATTTTCTTAAAAAAGATAATGATGATCAATAACAGAGCGCTTACTAGTTTTGTTGAATTTTTTTTCAGTTTCTTTTAATCCGGTTTTAGTGGTATTTTCTTTAGGGAATGTAATTATTTACTCATCCATTTACCTCTACAGAAAATATTTGTTCATCCTTTTTACTTTAAATGCTCCCTTTAAGAAGGATTTTATTTTTATTAAAGACCATTTAAATTGATCAGAAATAAATGATGTTTCTGTTTAATGCATTGTCATGAAGTATAGATTCTAATTTGTATTTGTTTTATATTGGATTCACAATAAAAGAAAACATTTATCTGTTAAAAGCCTGAATTAAATGTAATGTTCCATCTAAAATATGCTCAAAGGTTCCTTATTACTCTTACCTTAAAACTGAACTCTGAAATTGACTTTTGAAATCGTTAAACCTATGTTTATTACTTTTTATTTTGCCCCCCTTCGAAGAAGGGAGGGCATATTGCTTTGCTGCTGTCTGTCGGTGGGTCGGTCCACCAATGGTTTCCGTTCATTATCTTCACAGAGGATTAAAATATTGTAATAAAATTCGGTATAAAGGTTTATCATGATAATATCTAGATCAAGTTCGATATTGGGTACGATCGAGCAATTTTCGACAGAGTTATGGCCCTTGGACGTAGAAAAATTCCAGTTGTTTGCAGTTTCCGCTCGTGTTCTTTGCAAGGGATGAACATGTTGAAATGAAATTTGGCATACAGGTTTATCATGACAATATCTATAAAATATCTAGGTCAAGTTCGATTTTGGGTATGATAGAGCAATTTATGACAGAGCCTTGGCCTTAGTAAAATATTTGCAGTTAACGTTTATTTTCTTTGTGGATGTTTCCAAGGGAGGGGGCATAAGTGTTTCACAAACATCACGTGTTTTTTTTAAATTTTCGGAGAGTTTTTGGTTTGATTACTTTTTTGGAGGGGGGGGGGGTGGGTTTGCTTTAAGGCGGATGTCATTATAAAAAGAATTATCGGAAATGTTTGTTTTCTTGCAAATTAATGCTCGGACATAATGAAGTCTCAGGGACTAATGGATTTACTTTGTTACATCCATTAATCGTTATAACCGTATTCGAAATTGTTATAATAACAGAAGCTACTTCACTTTCTACATGTTGTTTTTTTCACCAGACAACAATTTCTGCTAATTAAGGTCAGATTTTAAATAAATTCTTTTGATACCTTAAATAATCAAATTGCAAATTTAAGCATTTTTGTGAAAATCAATTTATTCAAACTTTTTTGTTAAATGGTAGTGAATACTTTTTAAACTGTAAAGAAATTCGCTATAAAAGAGTTAAATTTTGTCATTAATCACCTTTACGGGACTCAAAATCAGTTGAATGAAAAAATGCCAATAAAAAACCGTCAACCATCCATAAAACTGAATACAAATTCATAGCAGAGCAACACTGACCTCCAAAACGATAGATAGGATTAGGTGCCTAGGAAGATGTGAGCATCCTCTGCTGTCGAGATCGGTTAAAAAACGGAAAAGTCCGTAGAGAATAGGTTAATTATTGTCTAACAATATGTGTAAAAAAACGTCAGTCAGCATGCGACCTAGTACAAGATTGTATTTACTTTATATATCGGTAAATTTGCCACATCCGAATTTGTAATAACCGTAAATGTTCCAAAGATTTGTTAGAAAATTTATCGGGAACTGTACAACACATTTCGCTATATCCGTGTTCGTACTAAACATTTTACATTTTTATTTGATCCAGCATTTAGGAAAACATATCACTTAAAACAAAAATAAGACATAAGCTGATGCATGTTTGTCGAGATAGATATACACAAAAAAATTTAAATGATGTACTAAAAAGGATAATTTTGTCTAAATCTAAATCAAATCTAAAACAAAATGTCATGATCTTACTAGAAATATGCACATGATGATATTATGTTTAACATTGGTTACTTATTTTGAACGATGACGTCATAATATAAAGTTTTTGACATGTTATTGATTATAAACACAGGCACACATCTAATATTTTAAGCTCGAAACTTTTGTACATTATGTTGAAATTGTAATTCTCATTAGCAATGGCCAATTTTCATTTTCCAAAAAGGTAATGGTACATGTACATGTATTCACATATATAGTCATAAGTAGTGCTTTCAGAATTGTCGAGGCATTTTAAATATTTTGTATTAAACCTAAGTCGAATTTCCCCTGGTACATTGCTGTTCATAAACGGACATGAGTCACTACGCATTGCAGTGCCGTCAACAAACAACCAATTTCCTGCAGTTTTCTTTGCCTGTATCCATGTTTCGATGTTATGTATTGCAGAAGCTGGACCTAGAATATGATTTAAAGGTCTTTAACTGCATAACATTGAACCATCACTTTCTTAAAAATGACATGCGGTGATAACGAACAGTGTTCAAATTCAAAAGTGCGA
Organism: Magallana gigas; assembly: GCF_902806645.1. Classification (NCBI taxonomy): domain Eukaryota; kingdom Metazoa; phylum Mollusca; class Bivalvia; order Ostreida; family Ostreidae; genus Magallana; species Magallana gigas. Next base: position 24,481,700 of record NC_047560.1, on the reverse strand, counting down.
AGGAAAATTATAAAACAGAAAAAAAAATTGTACAATTTTACGATTCGATTTATGTTGTTTATAATGCGTATATATGGCTCTCTGATATTCAGAAATACATTGAACCATCACGTTCATAAAAGGGGCGTAGTCAAAATTTTCTATATTTCTTTCAAATTTTGCTATTCAATATTTGTTGTTTGAACATGTATGCGTAAGTAATGCTTTTAGATGATAAGCAAATATTTCAAAGTGAGTTTTGATCTTAAAATCGAGATATGGAGTTCAATTTATTTTGTTATATACACGAAGATTGTGTCTTGATTTTGGTAACATACAAGCATGTTGAATACACCGGTATTTTCAGAAACAAGGTACCGACTTTATTTACATAACAAAGAATTGTAACCTCTTAATATTGCATAAAACTAAATTGATGATGCATATCCGTTCAAACCATGTTAATAAGGCATTGTTAGTGTTAAAATTGAAGAAACAATATAACAATATAACTTGATAAAAAGTTGTGTCCATGTCTCTTTTAATAATCCTTTTTAAAAATATTTCATCTAAAGTGCATCTGTTGTAGTCTGTTGTCTGATCGTCTGCTTCTGTGAAATTATTATGAGCTAGTCTTGTTTACCAAGACGCTTCGTCGAAATGTATTTAATTTTAGCTCGTGAACAGGTTGTGCTAAATTTAGACCAAATATGTTGCGACAAGAAATTCATATCATATCACTTAATACCCTGTCAATCGTACATGTACAAGAAGCTCATGATACAACTATGGCATGCTTCCTGTATTAATGTAACACAGGATCGTCCAAAATTATTAGCTCCTTTCCTTATAAAAAATACAAAACAGTGATAAAGTATTTTTGCTAATAGCATAACATGGTTTGTCTTGAGAATTGGAACCAGTAACACTATATCAGACTGATTAAAAAAATGTCTTGATACGTTTTATGCGGGTGTGGTTGCAACGGAAACCAGACACTCATTGATTGTTTTTTTTTCAAAATTAGTATTGAACTATTTCTTTACGACATAAATCTGACGGAACTGTGTTTACTGTCAATATCCATAGCGGGTTATTTGGTTAGTTACATTATTGAGAGTTAAAATCATTTACATTAAGCCTTTTATTGTAAACTTGTTTTCGTAAGAAATCTCTCTTGATACCAACAATTATTTTTTTTTCTTGAAAAATACAAAATCCAAACATACCAATGTATTCTTTAAGTATATCAAATTTCGTCCGAGAATCAACTTTGAAAAGGGCACCGCCATCTTTTCGGCAACGGGCTTCGGCTTCCGGATAAGTTATCGCCTCTGGGATGTATTTCAAACAGTTCCTTGCTATTTTGTCGTCAAAACCCTTGTAACAGAAAACTGAAAAATCAAATAAAAAATTGCTGTAATGTATAAACACAATGTGAAGAAATAACATGTATGTTTTCAAGGTTTGCAAATGTCTTTCTTAAATAACCGTTCAGGTATTTTTAGTACCAAAGTAAATGAATGCCCAAATATTTACTCTAAACCAATTTTTATTTGCGATGATTTAATTTTTGTTCTATTAAGGGCATGTCTTCGAGAAAACAATGCAAATATGGAAAAAAACCTGTGGCAGCAAGTCTCAAGAATGAACAGAATTTGATCATAGATTTAAAGGAAACCCATCTAGAGTCAGATATATTTTTATTTTTTTGCACTGGATGTTTCTATTTATAGTAACAAATTTACTGGAGATGAACTGGTTCGAGAAAACTACAGTAACTCTTTCGCGACATAAACTATCTCGCGAACCTCGTGAAAACTTTTCGCACGCGAATAAAAATGGTTTACAGGTTCTGCATATAGTAGGACTAATATATTATGTCAACATTATACGTACACATGTTGTATTATCTCTTTTGGATCTCATGTACATTTAAGCATATCTAAATGTATTAAATAACTTATGTGAACTTAAACTTTATAGTCTTTAAAAAACACTTTATTTTGTTCTTTATCAAGTAATTTAAGGTAGCTCGTAGCGCAAAATTAAGAAAAGAACATACATGTATTAATTTTTATGCAATATTTTATTGCATTAAAATTGCCAATCTATTTCATATATACCACAATAATAGTAATTTATATATCAACCGAACGTCAATTGAACCTGAGAAATGCATAAAATCAAACAAGTCAAAAGTTTTTGTTGTTAGATCCATTAGAACATAGATATTTTAACATACAATTTCTTTTCAAAGTCAAAATTATAAATGAGACCGGTTTCTTTGTCTTATGAATAATAGTCTCGCCAAATATATTAACATTACAACCTTCTTCGAAATACCAAATCTCCGAAGTGAAGAAACTTAAAGATAGGCTTATACTTACTTATTTCATAAGTCTCCCAGGATGGATCAGTTATTTCACTTCCAGAGAAATCAGTACAACACAGACAAGCCTGTTGATCTTTGTTGTAACTTAACATGTAATAAATACCCACATTGGCCATGCACGTCTGAAGGCATAGTCCAACAAGATGGATATTGTTGAATCGCAAACATGATGATTTTGGACTCGTATTTATCTTGGTCCCATATAAACTCCGGTTGTGGAATTGATTTGATTCACAATAAAAGGGAATAATTCCTACTGCAAAGCAGAAAAATGTAAAATATTTTACCAGGACCATGTCGTATGCTTTCCAATTTAATTTAAAAAAATGTGGAGATACGCTGGTCTTTGAAGTGAACTTTGAGATTGATTTATTTTAAATTGCAGACTACAGGTTGATCGTTTATGAGGCAATTCTTTTTCAAGTATCACTTTTAAATATTGAACATTTCAAACACATTAAACGTTTTATTGATATTTTTAGCTAATATGGTTTGCATTAACTAAAGTGAAAAACCCCACCAAAATCAAATATGCGGTAATCAGTCATACATATGACAACGAATAAAAGCCGGTATACCAATAAATGTACTGAAACAACTAAATTACAGTACCGATCAGATCCAACCTAACATCAGAGTAAACTCCAAACTAAACCCCGGGTTTACTTTGGGGTAACTCTGGGTTTACTTTTTGAAAATTTTGGTCCACCTGGGGTTTACTTTAGGTTTACTCGGAGTTTACCCTGGGTATTTTGAAACCTTTTGGGGGGTAAACTGTATGCACTGAAGTGTGAAGCTGACTAGTATTTTAATCTTACTATATTACTGCCTGTAATTCCTACCCATTGTATATTCCGAATATACAGTTAGCGTCTCCTTTCAGGAGAAAACTTCTGGCCAGGTTTACTCTCTGTGTCAACTTTGGGTTTACTCTGGGTCCACTCTAGTAAACCCGAAGTAAACTCAGAACGTAAACGCAGGGTTTAGTTGGGGTTTACTTTCTGTTAGGTTGGGTCTGATCGGTGCTGTACATACTGGAATATAGAAAAAAATAAATACATATCTGCGCAGTAAGAAGGAGGTGAACTAATAAGTCCCAATGTCTAGAAGATTTTAAGCCCATATTCATTTAGTATTTGGAAGCTGTACGGGTCTATTTTTATTTACTGTTAATAATCTAGCATTTCAGTTTTCTTGATTTTGGAACTCGTATAAAAAAATTATCTTTTGAAAATTTGTTTTAACATAAAGCAAAGAGAGTCATGTTATAATGAACGTTATCCACTTCACTTTTTTATTGTGTCAGTTGTTTTTATCAACTCTTGCATAAACGAGAAAAAACACCGAGTTTCATTAAATCGCTTTTTTTATATTTCGCATTATTTCATTGCAGATGGCCATGAAAGGCAATAAACATTAGGTTTAATTTTTTTTCCAAAAAAAGAAAAATGAGTTCAGACTTATTCATAATTAAATTGTTTTTACAATTTAAAAGGAAGACATATGCTTGTTTGCAACGAGATCGAATCTAGATTACTTTTAACATTGTATCTATATCTTCACGTATAACTAGGCTATATGTGGCCCTTTTCATGCATTAAGATATTCCATATTTAAACAATAGCAACTTTTATGTTAATATCAAGAATCAATGTCTTACACTTGCGTAATTGATCTCTGCCTATAAAATTCAAATATACCCTTTTAAGACCGCGGAATGTAAACTTAATGTAAATATGCAGCGTACGTACATCACGCGGACGTCTGATGAGAAAACAATGAATTGAAACTGTAGTTATTGAATATGTATTTTCAAATCACCCCACTGTTTCTAATTTGCTATATAAGTTAAACAAGTTTTTAAAAATCGAAAATACATTTTGTAACAATTGCTGTAATTGGCTGAAATAACTCATGAATACTCTTAAATCAAAGTTCACCTAGAGGTACCTCAAGTGGGGTTTCTTCAGATCGTCCTGTAGCGACAATAAAAACAAAAGGAGCGGACTCAGGATTTGATTTGAATAGAAATGCATCTCAAAGAGCCCGTTAAGGATATGGACTAAGGACAAAAAGAATTTCAGAGAATTTTGCTTTGACCTTGACCTATAACTTAGAAATTTTCCACCTGGCATAGAACTTTTAATTAAATCTCATTACCCCTGACATACAGGCATTTTTGTTCAATCAGAGCAAGATTAAGCAAATAGAACAATTCTACAGTCTAAAACGGAAGGAAAAGAGGGGCGTTATGCTTTTTACCTTGAAGTTGCAAGGTCACTTCATGCTTTGCACAAAAAATGCTTTGTTCAAGTAAAGACTAAGCAAAATAAGGCTAAGTGGAAAGTATACATGATCTTGTTAAAGGCCACTGCATGCCACTAACCAAAGTGCTGTTTAAGTAAATTATTAGTCAAATAAGGCTAAGTGGGGAGTAGTACATATATGCTATAAAATGATGTTTGTGTGATCCATATGACCTTGACAGTTGACCTACAAAACATCATTCTCGGTCATTGCATACACTTTCAAAGTCACATTGAAAATAGATTTCAAGATTGTTTAAACTTGTAAGGTAAGAGGAAAAAAGTATCTAAATTGTCGATCTTTGTAATGAAAAATTCGGACAATGATTTCTTCAATGTTAAAATAATTACCAATAATTATTTTCAGAGACGCAAACAGTCATAGATAAATATATCATGTACCGTTCTATATACTTGTAGCTCAGGTATAATTAGACATCGGTTTACGCAAGGAAAGCGACCGTTTTAATTAGCTTGACAATGGCTTATTCAAAAAAAGAACTAGGCTTACAAATCTATTATCTGGCGTTAGTCCTCCGATCCTGCAATTTGTACCTCTAACTAAACTCACTGAACAGAGTTCACCGTACTTTTACTTACCTGTTTACTTAATCAGGAGAGAGAAACTCTATTAAAAATACAAAACTTTGTATCAAATTAACGCTGATTTATTTTCCGCGATTCGGAAATCTTCGCGAACAAAGCAGAAATTGGATACACGCCGGTAATACCTGATATATGGTAACATGAGCTAATATATATTCAAAGATTTTTTTTCTCTATATATATTTTCAATTTTTAAAGGAAGATATTTAATTTCCTGACTAAACTTTAGGATCTCTTTTTGAAGAAAATGATTTCTGCATTTTGTGAATTCGTTGACAAACTGATCTGGTAGTAAACATAAACAAGAGGGAAACGTCTTTCAGCACTAATCGAGGTTCATTCTGTACAAGTTCGCTACGGAACATTAGCAATGCATGCAAAAAGCCAAACCAAACCATGTTACCTGAATTCGATCGGGATTGTATACTTGTTTGATACCTTTCTGGGTAACAGGTATATGAATACAAATACAATTATAGAATCAGGATACAAAATCAATATATAGCCAACTAAATGTAGGCATTATAAACAAACAATTGTGTTTGCTAACACAATCAACGAAAGCCAATTATCAAATCACTTTACCAGTATGAGAACAAGTCAGCCAAAAGCCTTTCAAAAACACTAACAAGTCACCATGACAATAGCTACAGAAACAAGTTTAAGAACTGGGTGGTCTAGAGAACAATTCTGATGCTTTGCGACGCAGCTCAAATCCCTGTTCTGTAGAACTCTTACAAGAAATTCACCAGAAAACTGATCGAGTTGTTCACAGATTAAAAAATCCCTACGAATGATTGGGTGACTGTATATATATACCTAGCAAGTTATCTTTGATTGATCTACTTATGCATCATACCTATTCGGTATATAAATAAAGGCATCTGATTGGTTAAACACGATTCATTTCAATCCGGAAGAAAAATCATTCACTAGCTTTTACAACATAGTTATCCACATCCTCCACAGATCTGAACATTGCAGCACTACACTCTGCCAAAATCGTGCGCATGGTGCTTTCTCGTAAAAAAAAATATTGTTAACAGAATTAACTAAGCAAGTTCATGGCAGAGTTTGAGTTTTATGAAAATCCTTGTCGGGAGCATATATTTTTCCCTTGCTCTAATCTGGCTCGTACTCACCCACATGGTACCTTTGATCAAATAGTGAAAATTGTATTCGAGTAAATTTTATATACCGTTCTAGGCTGCGATTCGCGGAAAAAACCTGATATACGGTATATTTAGATTAAAACGCCCAGATTTACCGTGAACACTCGATCTGCAGTAGGCAGAGTAAACACAATTATTGTGGTCAGTCACTACCTGTGCGTACGCATTCAAGACCCAGGGGCCCGTTTCACTAAACGGCGTACGCCTGTCTTAACTCTACGCCCGGCGTAAGTCCGGACTTACGTCTAACATTTGGACTAAGGTCCGTTTCACTTACTCTCCGTTTCTTCGCAGAAGAAGAAGGGAAACACCTCGGAGAGAACGCGTTTTTCGGGACAGAACCAACCCTCTCGAGTATCTTGATGATATAGATCTCGTAAGTAGGTATAGGTTCCCGGGAAGAGTCATTCGAAAACTGATAAATGATGTTGACCCTATTGTGAGGCGACCTACATACAAAAGTCATGCCATTCCCACCCACATTCAGGTACTTGTATATGTGAATGCTTACTGTAGCATTGTATGCTTCTTAAATGTCCACACATAAATAAACAAATACTGACGCATGGAACCACATGATATGACAAATATAATGGGTTTTACAATGCACCTATTAATATAATTAAACTACATTTGCGTACTTATTTATACATGTATATATAAAGATACACATAAACATCTTACAGGTACTTATCACCTTAAGATATCTGTCAAAAGCGGACTTCTTTTCGGAAGTAGGCGACCTTCATGGCGTTTCCAGATCATCCGTGTCCCGAGTAGTACATACAGGTTGTTATACTTCATTATTTTAACTTTAAAATGATGTTAACTCTATTTTTTATTAAAAATTATTGCAGGCACGTAGCATCGTTGATGTGGAGATTTGACCCCTTGAATATTTTAACATTTTGTCCCCTGCATTCACAAATGATAATACAAGAAAAAGTGAGCAAGTTAACACATCCCACGCCCCTCCCCTCTTAATATTTGACAATGTCATGCAAAAAAAATGGCATGTTACACATTAAATACACACAAGTAATTCAAAATGAGGCATAATTCCAAAGTAATCGTTACATGTATTAAAACTCCATGCAATTATTGAGTCTTTATTTTGTACAGATAAAATTAATATAATAAAACGTACCAAAATTCCCAGAAAAAAAGGAATCGGAATTTCTTTGTAATATGCGCCTACACAATGTGTTCTCAATAACTGCAAAGTTTTACGAAATTTGGTATAGCAGTTTCAGAAAAGTGACAATTGCAAGTACTATGGGGTATACTGATAATACTAATTATAATAATAATATGTACATGTTTGTATACACTATCCTTCATGTTTCTACATGCCTGTAATACATTTAATCAGTTGTACATTTCCTTTTCAAATATTCTTTATATATCATTAAGGGTTTTAACGCAGATTCATCATATTGTTATACAGTGTGCAGTGCAATAAATACAACAGTAGACAACATAAAGTTTCCAGTTACTGCCAATGAATTACGCCATGTAAAATCTGAGTTCTATGACATTGCAAAATTTCCAAATTGCGTTGGTGCAATCGATGGTACTCTAATACCAATTAAGGGCATGAGTGGACCACAGGAGCCTGCTATTGTATGCAGAAAAAACTTTCATGCCTTAAATATTCAGGCCGTAACAGATTCCAATATGAGGTATAAACGGTATTGATTAAAACATAAATACTAGCACATCATTTTTATGTAATAGAAATACCATTTTATACGCCAAAACTTCACCAGGAGAAAATCAAAATATTTGATATATCGTCAAAAGGGTTAAATGAAATAACAACCTTTGAGAATGTAAATGTTGTCAATTTTGAAATAACTTTATTGCACCAAATATAACCAAACAAATATAACAAATATAAAAATGCTAATTGTTTGCTTACATATGTATAAAGGATGAAAAATTGGTTGATAGTATTTCAGATTTCTTCAAATCAATACCTGTTTTCCCGGGGCAACTCACGACTCTTTCGTTTTGAGCAACTCGGGATTGTCAGGTGTTATGGGACATCTCGAAGGGGGTGGGTGGTTACTTGGGGATTCTGGCTACCCTCTCAAGGAATGGCTCTTAACGCCATTCTTATCCCCAGCCAATCAACACGAAGTGAATTACAACGAGGCCCATGGAAAGACTCGTGTTGTCATAGAAAAATCGTTTGGGGTATTAAAATCCAGATTTAGGTAATTTAAACGCAATTTTTCGTTATATATCTTTATATGTCATATTTGCAAGCAAATGTTTTATTTCAAACGTTCATTACGATAAACGCGACCTTAAATTTTTTTTTTTATTTGGGAAAAAAATGTATATCTATTACAACCATAAATAAACCTTGTTACAATTTTATTGTGAATTCATTTAAAATTCGGTGGGCAAATTTTCTTAGATTGTGGGTTTTTTGGTTATTCGTGGAGATGTAATTTCGTGTATGGGTCGGTTTTCAGTTTCAGTAACAAAGATATCTATTTCTAAATTTCCTTTCTATGAAGATGTAAATTCGTGGTGGTGGTGGTGGGAGGGGGGGGGGAATACCACCGAATATCTCGAAAATTGAGCCACCACGAATTCTAATGATTCCACAGTATTTACATTCAAGTAAATCTTTGCAGGTGTTTACATCGAACTGGAGGAGTGCTCCCCTTTTCACCAAGTAGATGTTCTCAAATTATCCAATGCTGTATCCGGCTTCATAATTTAGCTGTTTCAGAGAAAGTCCCCTTACTTGAGAGTGTGGTTGTACAGAACATCAATGACAATGCCATGTTTAACGCAAACGCACCAAGGAGAGCACAGGATGTGCGCATTCAAGTTGCAAATTTATTTTAACAATTCATCTATTCATTAAATCACACACTTACATTGTAATAAAGAACATGACTACTTTATCATTTTGTGTTCAAATTTATTAAATGCCAATTTTTTTTTCAAATGCCGCTGCTATCCTCTCTAGGGCATCTGCTTTTCTCTCCTCCGCGATGGCTCTTCTCTCCTTCACTTCAATCAGATTCAGCATAAACTCAGCGTCGGGGTCGCTGGCCGTGTCTTGATTTTTAATGAAAGTTTTATAATCAGAGCAATGTCAATTGAAACAGAAGAAAATAAAATAAAATCATATGTGTAATATGAATAGTTAAAAGCGCATGAATGAAGTTGAAACAGTTCACTAGGGGTTTTTTCTTAACAAACGTAAAATTACGCGAAAATTAAAAATGAAGGAATGTTAAATACATTTTTAATTCATTTTCATAGCGTTGACATTGTTTATTTTTTACCTTTACGTTTAGATCCATACAGAATTGAAGCTAAGAATGTGTCGGTGGAAGGCCCGGACACATGTACACTTGGAGCTTCTTCCAGAACGTCAACTTCTTCTACTATATACAAACATACATTTTTTAATTTAAAAAAAAAATCAATATTTCAAATCTACCACTTATGTGTTCCGCGTGTGAAGAACATGCATATCAAATTTTGTCAATCTATTATAAAAAATTTTATGATTTAAAATTTATAAGTATATCATATAATATGTATAATAATACAAACCAATGAAGGATGGCATTCCAGCGGAAATTTCCGATGGGACTGCAGTGCATGATAAGGCTAAGTTATCTGTCACAAAGCAATACTAGTATTTAGATATCATATATTTAAATTTTTTTTATACTACAACTACTGTATACTACAATAATACTAAATATACAAAGCATGGACAATCAAATAGTATATATGAAGCAAAGGTCGGGAAGGCAACATTATGAGGTTATAAAAATACATGTAGTGAACGTATAGTTTACAATGTACATGCATGTACCATGTATTTATACAAACTTGTTTCAGAATAACTGGCAAAGGCAGTATCAACCCCTCCGTCAATCCCAGAGATAAGTTTATCCGGTATAATTGACAAAATCTAGCAATAAAAACAAAAACTAGGTGTTGCCTTTTTCAATTTATTAATCTAAACGGTGCGAAACATGAAAAAATGATTATGTCAGTATCGGAAACTCATCTTAGCAACGATCGAAATGTTGTTTTTTTCGGATACGTAATACATATAATTATATCAATTTTCGGTAAATATTAGAAAACACATACGTCAAGTTCCCAGGCCTTGAATACAGATTCCGGGGGAGGCCCTCCCGCCCGTTCTCTTCGTCTGGTATTTTCTACTGGCTTCTTTCTTCTTTACAATGGATCTTGCATCTTTCCATTTCTTTTTTATTTCTTCTGTTTCCTTCTTGCACAAGGCAGAAGAAGAATTTATTCTGCGGTAAAATTTTAACACTAAATATATTTTTGAATCCCCAGTCTACCTTCCATTGTATATTTTTTGTTAGAAATTAAAAAAAATATATAAAAATACACAAAACGTATATAACATTCCTATTTTGCCAATTTAGTTAGGTTTTTGACCATAAATATACATTATATGTAACATGTAGACATGAACAAATTATAATCAAATCGGAGATGTTATTACATGTATATTAGTTGATCGTTATTTTAAAAACCTAAATGCTTACTGCTTTGTGATGTCTTCCCATAGAGCTTTCTTTTTCTCGTTTGTCACTAATGCCGACAGTTTTGCAAATAATACATCTTTGTTTTCAATTACACAATATGTTAGAATTTTCATTTCATCATCAGTCCAGTTTGGCTTACGTTTTTTACTCTCCGAAGACATTTTGATTGTGCAGAATCAGTAGCGAATATCGCAGACGACAATATCGATATTTACATGTTTGTTTGTTACGAAATTCACATTATTTAAGAAAACGCTATGGAAATCAACATTACAGATTAAAGAGAGAGAGAGAGAGAGAGAGAGAGAGAGAGAGAGGTTTCTTTAACCTTTATTTCACTACAAAACACAGTTGCGAATGTATTCCTTTCAACATAATTCAATCTACGATTTATTTTCAATCTAAATATGTTTCAACGCTTTTAAGTTTTCATTATAGACCTCAAAACAAATATTGCAATAAATAATAAAGAAGAATATGTGATCTTTTCCATATATCTTTTCAATGAACATCAAACAAATGTCTCTCTCTCTCTCTCCGTTTATGATATGTATGCGCATGAGCATAAGCTCGTTGTCAAGGACGTAAGTCTGGCCTTAACTTAGTCCGATACTAGTATTTACGGCCAGGCGTACGCCTCTTAGTGAAACGCAACTTACGCCGGACTAAATTTTGGCGTACGCCTCGAGGCCTAACTTAAGTTTGGCCGTATCTTACCCCTTTTAGTGAAACGGGCCCCAGGTCAGTAAACACAATTTACTAGGTAACAAGTACTCTATAGACAAGTCTTCTTTAGACAACATTGGCGGATCCAGAGGGGGGGTTCCGGGGGTCGGAACCCCCCCTTTCTCTGGGACATATGATTTTTTTTGAAAACGTTTAATGCCTATTTAAGGGCAATTTTTCCCATTTATAATAGAAATACTGTAATTATCTCAAATAAATGCTTTTAAAATTGCTTATTTAAAGAATTTCGTATTGTTTTGTTTCCATGAATCGGACATTCTGTTACAAAAATACCGTGTAAGGGGTTAAACATTATGAAAATGCACAACTTTTAAAAACTTTTCTAAATATAATCGCATCTGTACTAGTGCCGGATGATGTTAGCGCACTCATTACAGAGGTCACATCAAGTTCCCTGGGACGACAATTGCTTTTACCATTGTATTACACACGTACCATCTTTTCAGCAGATAAATTCTCCCCATTTTTTGTCATATCCTATCATTTAGACCTTTATTTAAGAAAGCAATCGATAGAAATCAAAATTGATAAATAGTTCAGAATTTAAAAACATCAACGACATAAAAAAAAATACCCAAAATATCCAAAAATATAACAGTTTGTCGCAATTATTCTGAGTTATTATTTTTTTAATTAAATACAGTTGTATACGCACTGAAAACGTTCAAAAAATCCATGTTTATTGACAAATGATGAATTTTGCACATATTGATTTTCATCAAATGGAACCCCCCCTTTTCCAAATTGCTGGATCCGCCTCTGGACAAACACGTCACACTACCACACCGCAACGACAGGCTCAGAATGCTATGCTGAATGTAATGGTTGCATTTATCATAACGGAAATTCTATAGAAATTGGTTAAAGTACATGCGTTAGATAGATAGCGTATGTTTATTTATGTTCATGGAGAAATGTGTTATTAAGTTATTAAGTATGATGAGCCTGTCGACACCGGGTCAGAAATCTAAATAAAATGCTACTACTGACCACGGTGCGTCAGATCATTAGTATGCACTTGATCGCATTTACTTATCAGGAGAAGAATGTTGTAGCGCAGTGTCCGTGCGTATAAAATGGGGGTGCGGGAAACACAGCTCTCCAGTAGTCATCTGGAAGCTGTCTTTCTACCTCCTCTTTTATACAGATACGATAAATTATAACGCTGGCGCGAATTTCTCAAAAGTAAAGTTAATAGATTCAGAGGGTTCAACTAATATTTTATTTTCAGAGATTTTTGTAATAAATATTAATGATGATAAATTTCATTGTAATTAATATTGATATTAATTGTTAAATTGTCATATTAAATTAATAAAAGTGTAGTCATCTGGAAGCTGTCTTTCTGCTTCCTCTTTAATACAGACTGGGACACGGGCTACTCCACATGTAGAGGAGGAGACATTCCGGAAACACCTTGGCTAGGGCACCCTCCAAGTGTGGGGATGTTGAAACAAAGATCTCGAGGATCTTAATAAATTAAATATCATAACACTCCATATAACCCCAAGTCGACTTTTATAAAATTATACTGGAGGCATTATAATATAGGGGTGGACGTTATGATACATTGGTGATGAATATTTCGCACATTAACTAATATACCTCTGTGGCCGCGTAGATTTTACGGTGCTAGGGAATTCTTCTGGAGCTGTATCCGCCGTGTGCAGTACGGACGGGGTGAAGGAGTGTTGGCGTCGAAGGTATAAGCAGTATAAGGTTGAGGCACGCTGTGGGCCGTAAGCTAAAACGAAGGGTAGGTTTGCCGTATTCCCGAAGGTCCACCAGTATACAGTCCCAGAGAAATAAACAGGCAATTGATGCAGGATTCCGTTTTTATTGGTGGAGACTCAACGATGGCAACATTATAACAATTTAACATGCAGACATATTACCAACAAGTCGGATATGGCCAGTATTGGCCTCCGGACTCAAGACTGGGTGAGTCGGACGTGGCCGAGGCTGGCCGCCGTATTCCAGACTGCCTATTGACAATTGTACAGAACTATTTATAAGAATCTGAACAATGAGTATAAATTGACAAGTGATGACATAAGTAAGCTGAGTGAAATGTTTACAGATATAAAATAATTAAATAAACTCAATGAGTCTTTGATGTCAAAGAAATGAAAAACTGATAATTGCACAATGTTGTTTAAAGAGAGTAACAGTCCTTGAGACATGGCACTCTGTCTCTTTGAAATCACATTAAGAGTCCGAAAAGTGTCAATCACTAAATAAATAAGTAACTTTGTAAGAAATAAATGTGAGAAAATATTACGAAACAGATGTTGAATTTTAAAAGTAAAGTCCAAAATAAAGTTATAATTAAATAGTGAATTTGCACGGTGATACCTCCTTAACCGTACCTATTACCACAACTCAAAAAAACCAAATCAATTAGAAACTCTCTAAAGCTAGGCGCTTTGTTGGAAACGTGTTTGGTATTATGAGTGAAAGATTTTCTATTTTGCAGAAATATTTTGCACTGAACACCGGAAAAGCGGACATTAGTGTACCAATAACTGCCTATGCACTACATATTGTTTAAGAATCAAGTGTCAAGACAAATACATGCCAACAGGCACAAATGATCAGAAGGATATCGAAAGTAACACTTAAGTCGATTATGATTAGCTCAGTGGCCCTACTCCCCTGAGCAACATCATTGGCTAATCAAGTCAGGGAGGAAACAGAACAATTCTAAAGAAAAGGGATATTTGCGATGAGTTCGGAATGATAATTATTTTTTTTACAAAAACGAACAAGTGTTCTGGTAGTGGGATAAAACAAGTTAATTACATATGCGCATGTATTAACAATACATTTGTATAAAATAAGGGTCACCAATGTGCTGATTGATTGTCTTGGACTAGTTTGCTCTCGGAGAAAGCTATCCAAATTGGTTAAGTATGGTCATTTTGATGAGTGTCCTTGGTACCTTTTTGCTAGATTTTGTTTTCATCAACTCCTTTGCACAATAGCATATCGTACTTTGGAGATTGCAATTGATTTGTGATGTTACATGAATTAAGAATTGAAACAAATTCGAGCTCGTAAATTGCAAATTTATAAGAAAGAATGGGGGGGGGGGGGGTCAGTCATCTGGCGGTGTCCTTGTTTTTAACAACTTTCACTTTTCGTGTAACGATTTTAGTATTTCTCCGGTCTTCAGTATTTTAAAACGTTACCTCGAAGTTTTTACTGTTTATTCCGATCATCCTTCCAGTTTTATACATGTAAAATCTTACATCTGACTTTTTCTGTCTTCTTTTCTGTTTCGGTGTCATGTTGGTTTGCAATAAATAAGTGTTAACCAAAGAGAAATAACTCCAAAAATAAAAAAAATCGACGAAGGCAGACAAAAGTCGGAGATTTTCAAATTCTCGTTATCGTAGAAAATAGGCTTTGTTTTCTTTTCAAAATCTACCTTACAGAAAAAAGATGTTACGGCGGCCATTTTGCGAACTCATTTATGGCACACGACTGTAGTATATAAACGTTTGCTGAAGAAATGCACAACTATTTTTTTAAGAACATTGCATCACAACTACATGAACATACTGTTTTATTTTCTGAAATTTTTATTTTCTGTATTTAAAGTAAAGTATAAAAACAAAACATTCAGCATGTAAAAAGACTAAACATAATAAAATTTTCATTTATATCTGTAAAAGCAGAATTCAATAAATCAAAATAAAATAAAAAAGGATTCTCTTGCCAAAATCTTAATTAAAACTAAAAAAAGGATGACAGATGGCTAATTAAAAAGTATTGCATTGTGGCAAACAATAATGATGTGTTAAACATAGGTTACTAATTCAGACCAATGCTATCCTTTAACAAGAACGCCCTCTGATATTTTAAGCTCGGAGTTTTATAAAATTATGGTAAATACTAATATCAATGCTATTCCCTTATGCGATACCCCTCTTCATTGTTTGAAACTGTGATGATATTCACATATAAAATCATGATGTTCATTTTCATAATGATCAGCACATTCTGAATCCTTTGCTCGAAACCTTAGTCTATTTTCACCTGAATAATTGGTATTATCCATAAAACATATGTCATTAGGCATGGCGGTACCGTCATCAAAAAACCAATCTCCACTATTTTTCATTGCCTGAATCCACGTTTGGACATCATTTGTAATACCAATTGGACCTGGAAAAAGAGGTGTGTCTTTGTTGCCATTATAGTATTTCCCATATTATATATATATATATATATATATATATATATATATATATATATATATATATATATATATATATATATATAAAAATCTATATATATATATATATATATATATATATATATATATATATATATATATATATATATATATATATATATATATATAATTATATATATATAAATTAAATGGAAACCCTGTCTTTCTGCTGACATATCGATTACTTTGTCTATTCAACGCATTTTAGTTTTTTCCTCTGGGCGTATGATTGGACTCATTTTGACAAAATTTAAAAATGGGTATAAGAGAAAGTCATTCCATGCAGATAATTACCGTGTATTACAGTATGGAATATCCTAGATAATTACAAGTTCTGTTCGAAAACTCGTGGCCTAAACAACTTATTCTCTTGTTATCTTGCATGCAGATCCATACTGTCAAAAATATATTAAATTGGCAAGAGATTTTATAAAAGAAACAGCTACTGTTAAATGTAAAAATTAAATGTTTTTCATTGATATTTGATCATTTCCGTACAAACAAATATTTGACTAAAGCGAGTCTTGGAAACGTTTGTCCGAGCATGTTGTATGTACAATTACATCATTTAATTTTACTTTAAATGCGTTATCTTTTCTTAATTTGGTAAATGAACAGAAAGTCATTTATTAAAATCGTGTTCACATAGGAAGAGTTATTATTCCAATTTTTGTGTAGAACAAATAAAATTCAAACTTACCGATAAAATCTGTTAGAATATCAAATTTATGTTGAAAATCAATTTTGAATAGGGCACCCCCCATTTCCTGACAGCGGGCTTCGGCTTCCGGAAAGGTAACTGCTTCTGGGACGTACTTTAAACAGTTCTTGTCTTCATTGTCGTCCTTATAGCCCGTGTAACATAAAGCTGCAAAATGAAATAGACACTCAAATTTCGTATTCCTAAATAAATAACACCAAAAAAGAGAAGAAAACCTAGTCGATACACACAAAATAACAGCAAATGATATACAAACCGGTGGTTCATTTACACAGTGATTTAGATATAACTGGTGAGTCATCATCTTTTCTAAAGTCTAATCAGGTGCTAGTTTTATTTATTTATTTTTATATTTATTTATTTAAAAACAGGGATTTCAGCAACAAACAACTATCAGCGTATTTTTTAACACAGCCACATTAAAAAATGATACAGATATCTATTCCTTTTAAACTATAGTCTCCTCAGAACATTCACATTTGACCCCCCCCCCCCTCCCCTCCCGAACAAAAAACTACCTCTTGAAAGAAATACTCAGAGGAGGAGAATACTTACTTATTTCGTATGTGTTCCAGGATGGATCTGTTATTTCGTTTCCAGAAAAATCAACACAACAAAGGCAGGCATGTTGCTCTCTGTTGTAACTTCACATGTAATAAATATCAATGTTAGCCATACACGCCTGAAGGCAATGGCTAACAAAATGGATCTCGTTGATGTGAAAACATGATGATTTTGGATAAACGTGAGTCATGGTCCCATACATAGTATGGTTTTGGAATAGAATTGATTCACAATAAAAAATAGTATTCCCTATAGCATACCAGAAGACGAAATATTTCCCCTGAACCATTTTTGAAAGTTTCCAGATAAATTTGCTAAATGATTGGAAACGTCTGTATTTATAGTTTGTAAAATTGATTTTTAAATTGCATTCCAACGTTGATTGTTTTTTAGGCATAGACAAATCTCCGTCTCTGCAGAGTATTTTAAGTAAACATTAAAACGTTTAAACAATTTATTAAGCTTATTTGCTATGCATTTACTAAAGTGCGTTTCTAGAAAACAATCATTAAAAACGTTTTAACAATTTCCGTCACTGTATACCATTTTAAAGTTGTAATCATTATAAACACTTAAAAAACGTTTTAACAATATATTAAGCTTATTTGCTATGCATTTAGTAAAGTGCTTTTCTAAAAAAAAAACACAGTTGGTGAAGACACTGTACAGGTACATAATAATAAAAAAACCAGAATATTTTATTGTTCATCGATATGCATTGTAGTCGTGGTCCATTCATGATGAAATAATTTGAAAGATCCTAATATGCTTAATTTTGATTCCCTTTATTGTGTTCAAGTGGGTTTTCTTTCTTGAGTTAATAAGAACAGTGTCGTATCTAGCTACCTTTACAGAACGTATTGATTTCATTATTCATTTTAAGGTAAATTGTTATGTTAAACGATTTTTAAAAAAACCTGTTCGAGGAGTAAGGATGGTACTTGTTTAGAATTATAAAACAGTGCCCAGAATGATAGAATCATATTTGATTTAGCACTTACCTACTAACTTTTAAGGGCTCGCAGATTGACTCTTAAAATATTTTGATAGCATTATATTCGTAAACTCTTCTAATTCGTACGTCAAATTGTATATTGTTTACTTGCTTTGTTTGATTGCCTATAATGATGTGGTTCATTTTAAACGATTCAGGGAGTGTTTTCAAGTAGAATCATAACAAAAGCTTTGTTTTTTATCTTTAAAATTGCAAAAACATTAATTTTGTAAAATTACAAATAAAAAGAGCGTTACATCTTTAATCAAACAACATTTATTTAATGCAGTTGAAATAACGTTTTAACCATTTTGATTGAAAGGACACGATCAAGTAGATTTCTTAAAGTAGTTTTGTTTTCATTAGCTAACGTTCTTAATCAGATCAATACGCTCAAGTTTGAACCTAAAATACATGTAGAAAGTGAATAAAAGCGCATAGAGTCGCATGTTCTAAATTATTCCATGTATAATATGCTTAGGAAACAGGTAGGCTTTGTTGATAAAGGCTTTTTTTATTTGACCAAAGAAAAAGCTATTGATGAAACCAAACAACCATTTATTCTTGCTAATAAAATATACCATCAATATATATATATAATTATGTAAGACTTAAAAATTGTCCAAGTACTGCACCGTGCCACCGTTCCGGATAAGATATGCCACTGTCTGGCGCATATATCATATTTGATATCAGGTAATTATTCTGCTCTACGTGATTTTAGTAAACAATGTCAAAACTAATAGACAAGTGATATTAAAAAATAATTATAGAAATCCAATGAAAAAATAAGATAAAAACGACATTAAAAAAGCACATTTATCGATGAATTGGTATCATTTGTATTGATGTCTTCAGCCTAAACTTGAGATAGGACAATCCGAATTGTATACGTATTCATCAAAAGTAAAGTTGAACCTCGCAAAAGAAAGAGTAAATACGTTTTGCTAACTACAAAATAATTTTTTATCCCTTCGCGCAACTTGTTGCTAAGGGGATATAGCACCGCTTCTGTGCGTGTGTGTACATGTCTGTCTGTGTGTCAATTTCAGTCTTTAAAGCAAGATTCAAAGAAAACCATTGCATGTATGTTTATCAAACTTCGTGCTAAAAGACAAACATTGGTAATTTCAAGACTTAAAGGTATATGTGGCGTATTTGGAGTAAAAGTTCATACAAAAATTCCTCTAAACTAAAATCCTACTTATGGTTCATAACTTATAAAGTAAAGATATGGAGCACGTACGAACCTGACTAACTAGACCCCTACAACTTCATGATAAAAACTTAAGTTTAATTTGGCTTTAATTCCTATTATGTCAATCTACATTGTCTCCGATGACAATATCCCATTTGTTCCTATCATTTATGAGATATTCTGGGAAACCCTGTATATAAGATTTTTAGTATTAAAAAAAAAACCAAAAAACCCACAAAACAACAGCATTCCTATGGATGATTTCGCATCGACACTCCTTAATCCCCCCTAAAAAGTTCAAACAAACAACCCCACCCCATTTCCCCAGTTAAAGAAAGGCTTATTTCGTGGAGGGGTATGACAAATCTCCCAGTCATTCTGTTATGGGAATTTTAGTTTTTATTCTGTTTTTATCAAACTACTGAAGAGATCAGCGATTCTTGGGTGGGAATAATTTAATTATAATCAGTGCACTAGCTATAACTATATCCGCTATCTATCTGCTCTTGCGATCATATAATATATATTTCTAAAAGAAATCGTACAAACTAGAAGTCTACACCGAGGATCATGAAAAAATATTTGTATATTTTGATAGTTTCTAAGTTTTCAGTTTAGAAGTAAAGTGAAAGTCTCAATGAAACGTATATGCTAGTATTTTTGTTCAACTTTATGTGCATATTATACCTTTCAATATAACATAAGCAGTCGTCATGTAAAGTTTGTTCCTGAGACATCGATTTACCTGTCTTGAAGTTAAGACATAACTTAGGAAATGCATAAGATAAGACTGGAATAGTGAAACTGATAAGTTATGAACTTTGTATTTACCAGATGAAAATGTTACAATAATTAATTTGTTGAGCATGTTAAATTTATATATATCGCCTGATAGTCATATGTTGCTGGTTTAATAATGAATTTACTTTTATATACCATGCAGTATTTATATTAAAAGCAGACTTAAAAGAATGTAAGGGGCCTACAAGCCCTGACGATTTCTTGAGTACTTTTGTCCTTAGATTGACCTGTCACAGAGTATAAATTTGGCCTTTTAAGCTTCAAAATCCTAGTAAAAAAATTCATAAACAAAAACATATGTTGAACATATATTGACAAGTGCCCATTTACGTTGTGGGCTTTAAGCTGAATTTAATACTAGTAATGTAAAATTCTAGACGGACGAGAAACGGCTGTAGATTACCTGAGATATTCAAGTACCTTTAACCAAAAATGACCAGACAAAAACATATGTTCACTATACAGCTATATCTGTGAATCCTCTGTCGCATGGACAGCGAATTTTACAAAATATATCAGGACAGACATTATTTACATCACAACAATGCACGGCGAATGTGAAAGTATAGTAGAAAATATAAGAAAACAAGTTGCTGTCCTATAAAAAAGGACTACAATACGTGGACCATTTGCATGTGTTTCCAACGAAAACGTGAAAGCCTTAAGGTGTCATAACAGTATTTCAAAACATGGCTGAGCCAAAAGAATTCCCGAATTTTCCTTTGAAATCGGGGCGTTTCCGCACGCGACAGGGGCTAAATTTTTTTATGAGATGAAAAACAATGTGTAAGAGGTCTAAATACCCCAATTTTGTAATAATGCGAGATCATTTGAATTTTTGATGCGTGTTGTTTCCGGAGGGGGGGGGGGGGGGGGGGGGGGTGAAAAGGCCCAGGCTTTTGATTTTCAAGCACATGTGTAACTTCGAGGTAAACAAAGTCTTACGCCTTGCTGGATGCACGTGTGTATTTTGCTAGAAAATTGTAAATGAATCATTGTTTAAAAAGATGTCAAGAGGATTTTTTCGAGAGTTCCTTTTGAATTTTTTATCTGTATGTAAAGTTGTGCAATTTTGGTAAGAACGTATAGTAAAATTTAATACTGTAGTGACACCTTAAGATTATCAGAGATTCCACCGACTCTAGCCCTCTGCTTTGAACCACTAAATTTGTACGTTGTATTACGTATACATGTATGTATATATAGCCCTGACTTTTTATCTCTCAGAATTTAAAGGATTCATACTTCTAAAATAATTATTATCTATCTATGAATGAAGTTTGCATTAATTGTATCAGGCATTCGGTGACTTCTACTATTTGCGCACACATTACGATTCGCACTTCTTTGTAAACTATGCAGTGACAGCTTTGTGTAAATTAAAAATTTCATATTTTGATGCATTTTTCTTGAGATTTTAACTTGTATACAGTGACTTAATTATTCAATCATACTTATATGCTTAAAAAAATTTAATCGGGAAGTTCTCTAGCCTCGCCTTCTATAAAAGTAAAGTTAAGTTCCATGTGTATTTATTCGGAAAACAACAAAACATTGCAAATTAAGATAGTTGATGCATGTTGTAGTTTCGGCTTAACATTAACTTATTTCATGATACTGATATTTCATATCAAATGCCAATCATTTCTTTAATCGTATACTTTGTTTCTGTACTGTTTACCGACAACTTTACAATTACAGCGCCTTTGAATTTATGTGTGCATATGGCACGGAATCCCGATCCCGATTCAGATAAACGTGTGCTAGCCTGGTTCACCGAGTTACCCATTACGCACAGGAACCAGGCTAGCTCATGCGCAGACTGAATTTTCCCCATAGCATCCGGTTTAACCTAGCTTATATATTTTCTGCGTGGACCTCAGGGTCCACGCAATAACAAAAGAAGTGAAAAGCTGTCAATGTGACAGCAAACCAGGTTTTCTTTTATGCGAATTGTATCCATAATCCATGTCAACCCGTATCCAGTGAAATTGAGTACCCTATATGCAACATTATGCCACAAAATGACAAAGTTCAAAAGCTAGTATTTTTTTCATAAACTATCGGGAATCAAAATCCTAGCAATATGCACATTTCTCATATATGTACAATTGATCTGGAAAAGAACAACTACCTATCTTGAAAACTGTAGGAGGAGTTATCCGTACAATGAGGGTACCCTATATGCAATATTTTGCCGAAAAATGACTAAGTTCAAAAGCTGGTATTTTTTCGATAAATTATCGAAAATCAAAATCCTAGCAATATGCATACCTCGAATATATGTACAATTGATCTGCAAAAGAACAACTTCCGATCTTGAAAACTGTAGGAGGAGTTATCCGTACAATGAGGGTACCCTTTTGGCAGCCGCCCCCCCCCCGCCCGTTCGCCATTTTCACCATTTTAATAACCGGATTTTTCCGTTGGAAAACCCGGTTAACAATTGTATTATGTGCCCATATTGGCTATATCCAAGGTTAAAAAAACCCTTGACCCTAAGATCATTTCACAGTTTAGGTAAAAGGCTACATGGATATCATGACCAGGCATTTAATCTATTCCCTCCTGCAATGGATGTAAAAAATACGAATGTCTATTATTTAATACGTTTTCATTATATGGATATATAATTTCACCCTAGGGCCTAAATACTCTTACCAAGGTACCCTTGAATTTCACAATTTTGGAAGAGGGCTTCATCAACATCAGATCCATGCTTTCAGTTTATCTCCTCCTACTTTAGAAATTGAGAAAAATATTTTCACAAATTTTGAGCCATATTTGTAACTGCATTCCATTCGGATTGTTCTTAGTTTGCAAATTAGTTCTTAGCATAATTAATTAATGTTAACTGTTTATCATTTTGTAATTACAATGATATTTTCCAATCAGTCAGATACATGTATATCTAATCAAATTCAAGTTTTAAAATGGTGGTCTTTGGTGTCCATACATAATATGCATGCTAGAGTTCATTTAAATTTGATAAGGCGTAATATTTACTGGCTTTATTAAGAGTGGAAATATCGCGTTTTCTGTTGTCCTTTTCTGAAATGAAAAAAGCTACAAATCAATTATTAGATAAATTCTCTAAACAATAACATGAAATCAACTTGGAACAAAATGGAAAAAAAGAAAACGCCGTTTTTGTAGGATTTGATAAATTGATTATGTCACATACAATGCATGTATTCGGATATAGTACCCATGCTTATTCGCTGAGTCACATGGTTTTTATAATTGGTTTCGGTTCAGGGATGGTCAATTTGACGTGAATTTATCGGAATTGAGTGATGCCGATGTTTTATTGGAACCTGATATGAAACAGGCTGTCAACGTATCTGCTACGGCACGTACCCGTTTTGTTGCACCACTGTCAGAAACGGACGTAAAAAAATGATAGATTTACAAGGAAATGCTAACTAAGGAAAACTCGACCTGGGCGCCTCAAAGGTGATTGAGTCATGGCGTGCACACAGAAATACTTTTGGCGCCGGTGGAATGGAGAATAATGACCCCCGTAGAATAATGACCGGGGGTCATTTTTCGACGTAGAATAATGACCCCCCGGTTATTATTCTACGCAGAAAAATGACCCCCGGTCATTATTCTACGTAGAAAAATGACCCCTTTGCCTGAAGAATAAGTGTCATTTTCATAAAAATGAGCACACTCCACATGAAAAAAAGTGACCCCTGTAGAATAATGACCACCTTGTAGATTGAAGTTTTTCAGTATATTTTTTTATTAGCTCACCTGAGCCAAAGGCTCAAGTGAGCTTTTCTGATCACAATTTGTCCGTTGTCTGTCGTTGTCGTTGTCGTAGTCGTTGTCGTAGTCGTTGTCGTCGTCGTTAACTTTTCACATTTTCATCTTTTCTCAAGAACCACAGGGCAGATTTCAACTAAATTTGGCACAAAGCACCACTAGGTGAAGGGGAAATGAAGGGCCACGCCCTCTTTAAAAGGGAGATAATTGAGAATTATTGAAAATTTGTTGGTATTTTTCAAAAATCTTCTTCTCAAAAACTATTTGGCCTGAAAAGCTAAAACTTGTGTGGAGGCATCCTCAGGTAGTGTAGATTCAAGTTTGTTCAAATCATGGTCCCCGGGGGTAGGGAGGGGCCACAAGAAGGGGATCAAGTTTTACATAGGAATATATAGAGAAAATCTTTAAAAATCTTCTTCTCAAAAACTATTAGGCCAGAAAAGCTCAAATTTAAATGGAAGCATCCTCAGGAAGTGTAGATTCAAAATTAATCAAATCATGGTCCCCGGGGGTAGGGTGAGGCCACAGTGGGGGGATGAATTTTTACATAGGAATATATAGAGAAAATCTTTAAAAATCTTCTTCTCAAAAACTATTGGGGCAGAAAAGCTCAAACTAAAATGGGAGCATCCACAGGTAGTGTAGATTCAAATTTGTTCAAATCATGGTCCCCGGGGGTAGGGTGGGGCCACAATTGGGGGATTAAGTTTTACATAGCAATATATAGAGAAAATCTTTAAAAATCTTCTTCTCAAAAACTATTAGGCCAGAAAAGCTCAAATTATAATGGAATCATATTCAGGTAGTGTAGATTCAAGCTCATTCAAATCATGGTGCCCGGGGGTAGGGTGGGGCAAAAATGGGGGGATCAAGTTTTACATTGGAATATATAGAGAAAATCTATAAAAATCTTCTTCTCAAAAACAATTAGGCCAGAAAAGATCAAATTAAAATGGAAGCATCCTCAGGTAGTGTAGATTCAAGTTTGTTCAAATCATAGTCCCTTGGGGTAGGGCGGGGCCACAACGGGGGGATCAAATTTTACATAGGAATATATAGAGAAAATCTTCTTTTCAAAAACTATTAGGCCAGAAAGCTCAAATTTGAATGGAAGCATCCTCAGGTAGTGTAGATTCAAGTTTGTTCAAATCATGGTCCCTGGGGGTAAGGTGGGGCCACAATTGGGGGATCAAGTTTTACATAGGAATATATAGAGAAAATCTTTAAAAATCTTCTTCTCAAAAACTATATGACCAAGAAAGCTCAAATTGGCGGGTAACCATCCTCAGATAATGTAGATTCAAGTTTTTTTCAAATCATGGTCCCTGAGGGTAGGGCGGGGCCACAATGGGGGATATATTTTTATACATAGAGAAAATCTCCAAAAAAATCTTCTTCTCAAAACTATTAGGCCAGGAAAGCCCAAATCTGAGTGGAAGCATTTCCAAATCGTATAGATTCAAGTTTGTTAAAATAATAGTCCAGTGGTATGGTGAGGCCACAGTGGGGGATGAATTTTTACATAGGTATATATAGAGAAAATCTTTAAAAATCTTCTTTTTAAAGACCATTTGGCCAGAAAAGCTTTAACTTGTGTAGAGGCATCCTCGGGTATTGTAAATTCAAAATCAGAGTCCCTAGTGGTAGGGCGGGGCCGTGATGGCAGTTTGAATTTTTACATATATAGAGAAAATCTTTAAAAATATTCTGGGAAAGTTTTTCGGTCCAAAACTCAGTACTTAGTGTGAAAGCACAGATTATGCAGATATAAGTTTGGTGAAACCATGATACCCTAGAGAAAAGTGGGGCAACAAAATGGGGGGGGGGGGGGTATATAGGAAAAGAGAAAAATCATCTTACAGGTACAACAAGAAAAGGGGCTTGGTATTTACCAAAAGAAAGAGGTGGATAAAAATTGGCAGATTTTCAATTTTTTTTAGCAAGATCTACGGTACTTAGTTGTCAAGATATTTTGATACTGTAATGCTAATTTGATCAGAATTAAGGCAATTGTTGCTCAGGTGAGCGATGTGGCCCCTGGGCCTCTTGTTATTTGTGAAATAGTCTTTACACTATTGTAATTTTTACTGCTGCAGATTACAGAAAGTAACAGAAATTATAATTCATATTCAAACAAACTTAAAGTGAAAACAGGGTTATATCTTAGAAAATAAAAATCCTTCCGTTATAACAAGATATTAACGTATTGCATCGGGGTATGGTTGTCATCTTAAAGGGGCATGGTCACGATTTTAGTCAAAAATTATTTTTCCGATTTTAATGTTCACAGTACTTCAGTAAGGCATTTTTAATAGGCAACCAAAATTTGAGTGTCATTCGTTGAGTTATAAGCCAGTTACAGAGCTTGCAATTCTTTGCTATGTAAACAATTAAAGCTTTTGTTTACATTTTGAATGTTGAAGTGAAAATTCCTATTTTAAACCTAATGAATGTGTTAGACGTAAGACACTGTTTATTTATGCCTTAAATGAATAATAATATCGAAAAATCAACTTGAAAAAGATTTTTACTGGTATATTGAACCTATGTAAACAACAACAGGGTACGAGCTTTGTTTACATGACACAGAATTGTGAGCCCTGTATCTTGCTTATAACATTACAACTGACACTCAAATTTCATTTGATCAGTAGAAATGCATTCCTAAAGCATTGTAAATAATGCCAACAGAAAAATAGAATTTGATCAAAATCGTGACCATTCCCCTTTAACAATTACATTTACATATTATATCTATGGTGTTCCGATAGGGCCACTTCGACCTTAGGGCGAAGATGCGAAGTTTCAAAGGCGATGGAGCAAAAGATGCGACGACGAAGTGCGAAGATGTGATGCCTAAAGTGCAAAGGTGCGAAGGCGAAGGAGCGATACTACTATCGCTCCTCCCAGCTTCGCACTCTGGCCTTCGCATCTTCGCACTTTCGCCTTTGCCATAATAATTTAAATTTAAATTGCACCCTATCATACTTACAATATATATCATATAATACTATTAAATACTGAAAAATAAATGTGAGATATGATATTGTAACGTATGATATGACATTGTATTGTGTTATACATTCTTGTATTTGATCAAATAATGCAATATCATAAAACATATTACAATATAGTATTAAATGAATCAATATCATATTGTAATAATACATCATAGCATTGAAATATATCATATCTATTGTATAATATAGTATGATATTGTATTGTACGATACTGTATCATATTTGATACATAACATGATATTATATTATATGACACAATATAATTCGATACAACATTGTATCATATCAAATGATACAATATCATGAGATAAAGTAAAATATTATATAATACAATTATATTATAACTATTGTATCAAATGATACAGTAATATATATTACAACGTCATAAAATACAATTTCATGTCATATGATAATATATCATATAAACCAAAATCATATTATACAAAATCGTATGACACGATATTTTAAAATATTACAATAACATATATACAATTTCATGTGATATTATTCTATATTACAGAAACCAATATCATATTATACAATTCTGTATGATACAATATCATAGAATATTTTATACAAATATTGACTGGGGTGAGGGCAACATTGATTATATTTGCCCCCGAGGGACGAAATATTGCCCGAGGCGAAGCAACAAACCAAAATTAAAGAAATTATTGAAACAGATCGCCGTAATTTTCTCAGCTCAACAAAGAATTCACGAATTCAATTTGGTGCAAAGTTTATTTCCAAAATATCCTCAGCATCAAACGGTCACCTGTGATATTCCGCCGACCGCAAAAATTAACATACAGATGTTCTACCTGATTTTACTGCACAGTAATTCGCAAATCCTAATATCCATTATGATAGCAAACCGTTGCATTGCGCGTCCGTTGTTTACTTGCCTTGACTGACTGTCTATTATGACGTCACCTTGTTTTGGAGTCGCGAAGAATTATTTACGTCATCGTTTACGAATCAACAAATCAGGGGCGATTTTTTGAAATAGAGGGAATGTTCTCTAGATATTACTCCTAGCCAGTCAATATCAAAAAAATTTTGACCAGTCAATATTTTTCGGACGAGCTAATATTACAATTATTGACTATTCGTCTATATAGAGTTATATAGTGAGAATATACTACTGAATATAACAAAATATTATATCATAGGATACAATATTATATTTTGCAATGTCATATGTTATAGTATCATGTGATTAAATAATTAATTAATAATACAATATAATATTATACAATATTGTATCATAATATACAATACTATACATAACAATATCATGATACAAGATCATATCATAAAATATAAAAAAAAATTGATATAATATCATATCGTATCATATAACGTTTTACAATATAACATATGGAATTATATTGTATCATATTAAACAATCGTACAATACTATATTATAGGAATCATGTTATATCGTTTAACAACAACCACATCTATCTATCAAGCAGTTTCGAGTGAGGTAGGAGATTTCTTGAGCATCCTTGACTATGGAGATCAGGCTCTACATCTGAAGCAACCTCTGCGTTTCATTTA
The DNA here is from genome assembly GCF_902806645.1 of Magallana gigas. Classification (NCBI taxonomy): domain Eukaryota; kingdom Metazoa; phylum Mollusca; class Bivalvia; order Ostreida; family Ostreidae; genus Magallana; species Magallana gigas. The sequence goes on along the minus strand of NC_047560.1, from coordinate 24,453,058 downwards.
TAACATAGTTTAATCAACTATGCAAACTATCATCTATAAACATGTGACCTGTTCCAAAAACCTAAACCTCATCAAGAATCATTAACCTATGGTTCAGATTCAGCATTCATGTTATATACATACGTATATTTTATTGATAAAGACAACTATCTTATATATTTCATTCATAATGAATTAATTTCCTTTTGTAAACTGAGTAGTATTTTATGATGAGAAAGTTAAGAGCCCTCTTGGGACCTAACGTACGAGACCAGCCCTTTATCCTGATATGCAATAAAATATACTTTGATTTTAAAAGTCTATTTTGATTTCAATATTTTTTTTTTTTAAATATATAAATCATAAATGTATTCTACTTGTCGCCCCAAAAAAGTGTAAAGAGTAAATATCTGTTTCATATTAATTTTCTTCTATAAAGTATTTCGATATTTTTAATTTATCAGATTATAGCAATTAAAAGATATTGGAAAGAAGCTAAATAACCCGCATTTTTGCACGAAAGGGTTTTTATTCCATTGGAAAAATAATTTTACGTCATGCACAAAAAGGTTTTTATTCCATATGGAAATGTAACTTTAAAATAAACCTGGTTCCTTCTATAACATATCACAAAGTTAACCTTTTCTTAGGAAACTGATATGGAAGAAAGACTTTAAAGCCTTTAAGGACGTTGTTTCTTCAGGTTTTGAGTTCTCAAATCCTGATTGTTGAAAAGTTCAATTTCATGAGTAAATGTGTTCTAAACATAAAAAGTATTTATGAAATGAATTATTATTGACATAACATTTGATATTTTTACTTTATCGTGGAATTAGGCTCAAACAAAGATGACTTTGAGCAAAACAGAGGAAATTCGGACTAAATTTCTCAGATTTTGTTTTCCACTGAAATATTTTTGGTAGTACTATAATATTAAAAGTAAATATTTTATTTGTTAGTCGACTTAATTTTGCATATTCTCTGTTGGTTTTATCTTGCTTTTTCGTTTCGATAATCGTACGGCATACACAACAAAAATATTGGAAAATCCTTAGAAATGATAAAAGGCACCATTTATCAAAATTGTGATCATTGACCCCATATAAATGTCATACCAGCAGAGAAAGGCAAATATACTTAATTTAATACTATAAATGTTTTAGCATATTATCATCATTCAGTTTTTTGTTATATTGAATAAATAATGATAAACTGATAGAAGAAATTTGGACTTGAATATCTATGAAAATAGTGAATGAAAATCTAATGCTTTGTATCTATTTAATGTCACTGCCATTCATAAACTGTGTTTCAGTTGTCAAAGAGTTGAGCAATTTGTATTATTTTCACAATTAAGAAAATCTCAATCATAGTGTAAAATGTTCAGGGATTTTTCTTTTCTTAAATTTTCAAAAAAGTATGTAATGGCCATAACTCAAAAAGTAGGTCATTTACTTACTTTTTGGAAAGTAAAGAATAACACTACCATGTAAGGTATATAACACACAATTGTTGGTATTTCATTATCATCAGTGGATTTTTTTTTTATTCTGAGTAAACGTCATCCTTAAGACCCTAGTTTAAGGGATCAGCCCCCTTACCCTTGATTTTGATTGGAAAGTAATCGTATATCATTTTGTCAACAGGTGTATACAGATTCGTTATTGTTCTTGAGCTATCTGGAAAAGAACGTTTTAGGGACTGACCATTTTCTCCTTATCGGGACCATTTAACGATATTTTGAAGGTTGAGTACTAGTAAGAACATCACTCTAGGCAACTTCTTCTCTATGTTGCTTTACAAAATATTTATCCATTTTGAGGTATATGTAATGAAGGCTTTGGATTTCTGGTTCATAAGACCCTAATGACGTAACTCATGAGGAAAATATAATGTATGGTTAAATAAATGTAAGATGAACAAGTTTTCTTCTATAATACATGTATATCACTATAAATTACATGGGTAAACACTATTTTAAAAAAAAGCTATAGAAAAGAGGCTTGTGAGCTCTTTTGGCCCCTTATTTGAGGAAACATTCCCTTTTTCTTGGTAGGTCTTTTGATATTAAACACATTTTGTTTAAAAGTTCGGTACCGTTCTTGAACTTCATGTATCTGAGAAAGAACGTTTTAGGGGCTGCCCCTTCTTGATCAGTGCCAATTAACGATAATTTTGATAGATGAATTTTGTTTAGAACGTTATTCTTGGCATCTTTTTCTATATATTTCTTTTAACAATATGATGTATGCGATCAAATTCTTAGACATCTGGTCCCTTAAAACCCCTAATGACGTAACGCTTTAGAAAACCTTTTTTAAGCCTCTATAAACATTCAGGACACACTTCAACGAGCATTTCACCCCTTATAAGTAATATAATATTTGCACCCTTTAAATTGACTCGGCCTGATCTTTACAGTGCTTTCTCTCTCATTCATGTATACAGGATGACTTTACAGCTGAAGCAGTTACATGTCCAGTGATATAAAACGATGTAGTGTTGATTTCAAAGCATGTAGTTTTTAAAATCGTAGGTTATAATTCACTTAAATCTTAAAAGTTATATTATAACATGAAACCATTCATACATGATGATGTCTTAGAGTAGAAAACCAAACACGAATATTATCAGATATTCATTATTTTGAAGATAATCAGTAATAATTGTACTCATGTTATTTTCATTTTCTTCAAGCATTTCTTTAATCAGTATGCCTGACACTTTTCAAATTAAGCTGCAAATAACAAAAATTATGGGAAGCTATACAAATTTACATGTACATATACCTGCACACATGCATAGTCTTTCATGTCATCAATAATTGTTTTTAATTGTTTTACGCTGCACTGATTTTAGATTTAAGGTTTAACTCGTCGTCGATATTGTTTACAAATCTGCCAATCCGCACACAGTTATTTTAACTAATAACAATGATTTCTTATTTTTACCAACCTTGCAAGTGAACATTTTTTTTTATTATTAAACTAAATTCTTAATCTGTTACCGGTTTATTTTGTCTACTAAGAACATTCAAAGAAAAACTTAAATGTGTATGCTTAAGTTTTTTGCCAATATGTTTTCTTTTTTTTTTTTTGTCTTTGTTTTTGTTTTTTTTTATTTGGTGAATAATCAAAATTAGTATTACATTTACCGGTGCCTTAATGTTTGCAGAGGCCGTTTTATTATTTTTAAATTTCATCTTAGATTGCTTCATTGGCGGTAATCAAAATCAAAAAAAGACAATAAATTTACAACAATTTGACTCTGTTTATTGTACATTGTTCAGACAATATCAAAATGAGCGTATATATTACTAACAAGATAGGCGAGAATAACAGGGGTTTAAATAATTTGCAGCATTTATCATTGATTCCTAATTTTTCAACCCGTGATCCCTGGACATTTAGGGGCCCCAGAAGAGTTTAAATATTTTATACAAGAATTGATATATTTAAAAAAAAAACATCTTTTCGAGATTTTCGATGCTACAACATGTAATAGTCATCTATGCAAGCATCCTACATGTAGCTGATCAAGTGAAAATACTAAAATGTGACTTTTGGATTCAAAGGAGATATTTAAAGTATATTTAACAGGAAAATAGTTAAGACTTTGGTTTAAACCACGACTTCCATCCCCTTAAACTTATAAAGGTCCGTCCCAGGAGAGGTGTAAAAAATCAGTATGGGAATGTGTGAATAAAAACCTTAAAAACTGTTATCTTTTTAGAACAGCAATACTACAGTTTGCAATATCATAATGAATTAAAGTATCTCGATTATTAATCGTTGATACAACAACCACTGAAACAACAATGGTTTGATTGTTTGAATAAGATTTTATAAAACGGCTTTGATGAGAGTCAGCTGATTTAAGTAGAGTTATGGTCACTGTTGACGAATGGTATTCTTCTCATGCTCTTTCTTTCGTAACTATTCTTGTTCTATAAAAGTAAATCAACAACCAAGATTACTAAGATTCATGTTGCTCACCTCGTTTTCTGTTTTAAACTGTTCAAAAATATACACTTATTCTTCAGAATTTCAAAAAATTCGTATAGTTTTATCACAATCTGCTCAAGCGCCGCATAAAATCAATCCATACGTGTACATATAGGAGGTTATATAAATATTTAGGAAGGAAAATGGCAGTCCTTGCAATCCGCAGGCTAAATGTAATTTAGGTTTCGGTGGATCATGAAACTGTCTACACATACCCAATCACACACATTATAAATGATAATTCATTTTACAGTGTGGACGTGGTAAATGAGTAAATAAACTATGATTCAAAAGATTAATGACTGGAACAAATTGTTTTAAACTTTATCTATAAGTTGAACAGCTACACTTCAATTCAGCACTGATCAAATGCTGTTTCTTTTGAAATTCGTCGGTCCTATTACTCACCAGGCTGTGAAGACAGAATGTGAACTGCGCTATTATAATTTGTCTGCTTAGGCTGATTATAAATCCAACGATATCCAAACAATATTATTTTAGTACTATAGTTTTATTAATAATTATTTTTGTTTGTTTGTATGAAAAAATGTATTGTTGCTTTAAAGCCTGTACACTAGCCGTTTTTCATAAAATGAGTAATATATGTAACAGCCAAACACATACCTTTTTGTTTCCTTAGTAACTTTTCTTGTTCTATAAAAATACATCAACAAATGAAGATTACTAAGATTCATGTTGCTCACCTCGTTTTTGTTTTAAACTGTTCAAACTTCAGAATTTCAAACTATTCGTATAGTTTTATCAGAATCTGCTCAAGCGCCGCATAAAATCAATCCATACGTGTATGGATAGGAGGTTATATAAATATTTAGGAAGGAAAATGGCAGTCCTTGCACTACGCAGGCTAAATGTAATTTAGGTTTCGGTGGATCACGAAACTTTATACACATACCCAATCACATACATAATAAATAATGATTCCTTTAACAGTGTAGACGTGGTAAATGAATAATTAAATTATGATCGATTCAAAAGATTAATGACTGGAACAAATTGTTTTAAACTGTATCTATTAGTTTAACAGGTACACATCAATTCAGCATTGATCAAATGCTAATTTTTTTTTAGAAATGGTCGGTCCTATTACTTACCAGGCCGTGCAGACAAAATGTGAACTGCGCTTTTATAATTTGTCTGCTTAGGCTGGTTATCAATCCAACGATATCCAAACAAAATCAGTTAATACTTTAGCTTTATTAATAATTATTTTCGTTTGTGTGTATAAATAATTGTATCGTTGCTTTAAACTTTAAACTAGCCCTTTTTTTCATAAAATGAGTAATATATGTAACAGCCAAACACATACCTTTTAGGATCCCCCTCGGATGCTTTACCGGATCTATAAAAGTAAATCAACAAATGAAGATTACTACGATTCATGTTGCTCACCTCGTTTTCTGTTTTATAGTGTTCAAAAATATACACCTACTCTTCAGAATTTCAAAATATTCGTATAGTTTTAACAGAATCCGCTCAAGCGCCGCATAAAATCAATCCATACGTGTATGGATAGGAGGTTATATAAATATTTTGGAAGGAAAATGGCAGTCCTTGCAATCCGCAAGCTAAATGTAATTTAGGTTTCGGTGGATCACGAAACTTTATACACATACCCAATCACACACATAATAAATAATGATTCCTTTAACAGTGTAGACGTGGTAAATGAATAATTAAATTATGATCGATTCAAAAGATTAATGACTGGAAAAAATTGTTTTAAACTGTATCTATTAGTTTAACAGGTACACATCAATTCAGCATTGATCAAATGCTAATGTTTTTTTAGAAATGGTCGGTCCTATTACTTACCAGGCCGTGCAGACAAAATGTGAACTGCGCTTTTATAATTTGTCTGCTTAGGCTGATTATAAATCCAACGATATCCAAACAATATTATTTAGTACTTTAGTTTTACTAATAATTATTTTTGTTTGTTTGTATGAAAAAATGTATTGTTGCTTTAAAGCCTGTACACTAGCCGTTTTTCATAAAATGAGTAATATATGTAACAGCCAAACACATACCTTTTTGTTTCCTTAGTAACTGTTCTTGTTCTATAAAAATACATCAACAACCAAGATTACTAAGATTCATGTTGCTCACCTCGTTTTTGTTTTAAACTGTTCAAACTTCAGAATTTCAAACTATTCGTATAGTTTTATCAGAATCTGTTCAAGCGCCGCATATAAGCAATCCATACGTGTATACAAATATTTTGGAAGGAAAATGGCAGTCCTTGCAATCCGCAGGCTAAATGTAATTTAGGTACCGGTGGATCATGAAACTATCTACACATACCCAATCACACACATAATAAATGATAATTCATTTAACAATGTAGACGTGGTAAATGAATAATTAAATTATGATCGATTCAAAAGATTAATGACTGAAACAAATTGTTTTAAACTGTATCTATTAGTTTAACAGGTACACATCAATTCAGCATTGATCAAATGCAAATTTTTTTTTAGAAATGGTCGGTCCTATTACTTACCAGGCCGTGCAGACAAAATGTGAACTGCGCTTTTATAATTTGTCTGCTTAGGCTGGTTATCAATCCAACGATATCCAAACAAAATCAGTTAATACTTTAGCTTTATTAATAATTATTTTCGTTTGTGTGTATAAATAATTGTATCGTTGCTTTAAACTTTAAACTAGCCCTTTTTTCATAAAATGAGTAATATATGTAACAGCCAAACACATACCTTTTAGGACCTCCCTCGGATTCTCTACCCGATCTATAAAAGTAAATCAACAAATGAAGATTAGTACGATTCATGTTGCTCACCTCGTTTTCTGTTTTATAGTGTTCAAAAATATACACCTACTCTTCAGAATTTCAAAATATTCGTATAGTTTTATCAGACTCTGCTCAAGCGCCGCATAAAAGCAATCCATACGTGTATGGATAGGAGGTTATACAAATATTTTGGAAGGAAAATGGCAGTCCTTGCAATCCGCAAGCTAAATGTAATTTAGGTTTCGGTGGATCATGAAACTATCTACACATACCCAATCACACACATAATAAATGATAATTCATTTAACAATGTGTACGTTTAAATGAATAATTAAACTATGATGCAAAATATAAATGACTGGAACAAATTGTTTTAAACATTATCTATAAGTTTAAGAGGTACACATCAATTCAGCAATGATCGAATGCTTAATTTTGGAAATGGTCGGTCCTATTTCTCACCAGACCGTGCAGACAACTTGTGAACTGCGATTTTATAATTTGTCTTCTTAGGCTGATTATAAATCCAACGATATCCAAACAAAATCATTTAGTACTGTAGCTTTATTAATAATTATTTTTGTTTGTGTGTATAAAAAATTGTATCGTTGCTTTAAACTTTACACTAGCCCTGTTTTCATAAAATAAGTAATATATGTAACAGCCAAACACATACCTTTAAAAATCTCCTCACACCAATCATGTTGTGTCTTTATCTGTCGTAACTTTGCCCATTCTATAAAAGTAAATCAACAACCAAGATTACTAAGATTCATGTTGCTCACCTCGTTTTCTGTTTTAAATTGTTCAAAAATATACACTTGCTCTTCAGAATTTCAAAATATTCGTATAGTTTTATCAGACTCTGCTCAAGCGCCGCATAAAAGCAATCCATACGTGTATGGATAGGAGGATATACAAATATTTTGGAAGGAAAATGGCAGTCCTTGCAATCCGCAGGCTAAATGTCATTTTGGTTACGGTGGATCACGAAAATATCTACACATACCCAATCACATACATGATAAATAATAATTCTTTTAACAATGCGTAAGTGGTAAATGAATAATTAAACTATGATTCAAAATAATAATGACTGGAACAAATTGTTTTAAACATTATCTATAAGTTTAAGAGGTACACATCAATTCAGCAATGATCGAATGCTTAATTTTGGAAATGGTCGGTCCTATTTCTCACCAGACCGTGCAGACAACTTGTGAACTGCGATTTTATAATTTGTCTTCTTAGGCTGATTATAAATCCAACGATATCCAAACAAAATCATTTAGTACTGTAGCTTTATTAATAATTATTTTTGTTTGTGTGTATAAAAAATTGTATCGTTGCTTTAAACTTTACACTAGCCCTGTTTTCATAAAATAAGTAATATATGTAACAGCCAAACACATACCTTTAAAAATCTCCTCACACCAATCATGTTGTGTCTTTATCTGTCGTAACTTTGCCCATTCTATAAAAGTAAATCAACAACCAAGATTACTAAGATTCATGTTGCTCACCTCGTTTTCTGTTTTAAATTGTTCAAAAATATACACTTGCTCTTATTCGTATAGTTTTATCAGACTCTGCTCAAGCGCCGCATAAAAGCAATCCATACGTGTATGGATAGGAGGATATACAAATATTTTGGAAGGAAAATGGCAGTCCTTGCAATCCGCAGGCTAAATGTCATTTTGGTTACGGTGGATCACGAAAATATCTACACATACCCAATCACATACATGATAAATAATAATTCTTTTAACAATGCGTAAGTGGTAAATGAATAATTAAACTATGATTCAAAATAATAATGACTGGAACAAATTGTTTTAAACATCATTTATTAGTTTAACAGGTACACTTCAATTCAGCACTGATCGAATGCTAAATTTGGAAATCGTCGGTCCTATTAATCACCAGGCCGTGCAGACAAATTTTGAACAGCGCTATTATAATTTGTCTGCTTAGGCTGGTAATAAATCCAACGATACCCAAACAAAATCATTCAATTCTTTAGTTTTACTAATAATTGTTTTTTTTTATTTGTTTGTATAAAAATTGTATTAATGCTTTAAAGCCTTTACACTAGCCTTTTTTCTATAAAATGAGTAATATATGTTATAGCCAAAAAATACAATTTATTGCGCTCTTTGGTAAAACGTATAAAGAAACTTTGCTTGAAAAAACCGTTTAAAGATAATATAGTTATAACGATTATTTAAAACGTATTATATTGGTTAGGTAAATGTTTCATTAATTCTAAAAATAATATATCTATTCAAACGCTTGATGACGTTTACTTGTGCTCATACGCCGTAATCAGTTTTGACGTGGGTTATTTAACATTGGATGTCATAGATTTCCAATACAAACAAAAGGGAAAATACACATTGAATGTAATTAACGTAGCATACAAACAAATTCTATTTTTAATCAAATAAAAATATGAATAAAACAATTTAATATAATTTTCTGGACTTGATTTAACCGTTGCCTTTATTAGTTTTTTTTGTAAACATCTAGAGAAACAAAATCACAAACTTTCCATGATTCACATGTTATTGGAACCTTTTGTTTTGTTAAAAATAAAAATAATACCATGAGCTGATAAATCCCTTGAAGTGGCGTTGTTATTCGCCCGGACTGGATTACGATTGATTTCTTCATCTGACTGCAAAATGAAAAACAAATATTTCACACTGCACGAAAAGTCGCGTTTAATTTCACCTTAAATGCAATTTAAACGTTACGATTATTTAAAATTTAAGTATGTAGTATTACATATTGTGTGTCCGAAAACGTTTAAAAATAATTAGCATTTAATATGAGTTTACTGGATTCCGTAAAAGAACAAATTTAATAATGTCGGAAAAATTGTAAACTTACTCATACGTACAGATTTAAGTGTTCCGTAAACTAACATTATACCTCTTGTATATAAAACATATAATTTTCATTAAACATGCTAAAAAAATTAAGTTTAATGGATATATTAAATTTGTTTGGTTAATAAAATTTAATGTTGAATTTTAATTCATTATTTGTTCTCGTTTAATTTACATTTTACATTATAAACTGTCAAAAATTAAATTATATACGGATATCTTAAACTTCCTAAAACATTCAAATAAACGCTTTTATCAACTTACATTATACCTCTTGTTTATGCGACGATAATGTTTTGATTAAACCTGCCAATATAAACTGGAATTGTATATATTTTACGTCATTATTATTTTCGTATAATTAAATAATTATACTACCGCATACATCTTTATATAACTTCAAACATCCAGTTGTTTTCTTTGAAATTGTTTTTGCTATCATTTTTGAAAATTAAAATCACACACAAGTCCACTTAAGATTCGATTTTATTGCATGTTAAAGTCTCAATGATGTAAAAAAATAAATACATGTATTCTTACAGAGCAAAACATTTGAAAGTTTTAAGCATAAAAGTCACAATTTAGAAAATTACAATACGTACGTCATGATCAGATACATATGGAATGGATGCCATTACAATTTCTGATATAGTTCTTAAAAAATACTTAGGTAAAATGTCCAAATTTGGAATTGTGAAATGCACATTTGACTTAAGCAAATGCAGGCTAATACACATTAAATGGAAATAATGGAATCTATATGGACTAGTAGGAAAAAAACACACAACTGAAACAGACCCATAAAAATTGCTGCATGGTCTGCAAATAACAAATTCTAGCTTAACTTGCGTATTTTCATATACAACATAAATTACAACACAAAGTCAGTTTTTCTATATAATGCATGTGGATAAAGAAAAGCAATTGTTGAAAGTTGACAATACTGAAGTAATCAAATTTTTTTTACTTATTTACTGATCACTAAAATACATACACACGCACACACAAATTCTCTTTCCTAGTACATGTATTTTGAAAATAGCATGTTTTCATAGAAACATACATACTACATACATACTCTATAGTTCATAACTGCAAATAGATAAGAGTTTCCATGAAAACCACTTCAGAGAAGATATATATTAACAATCATATTATATGTAATAGCATTGAAAAAACCCTATATATTTATACACCGGTATATGATGCATACAAATACCAAATTATACTAAATTGAATGAACAAATTGTTCAATAATAGGATGTACATGTGCATCTCTAATTTTAAACACTTCATGTGATTTTAAAAATAATTCCTTAGGTTTTACATTATAATATTGAAAATTTATTATACAGAAAAGAAAAATACATATTCTAATGACCAGACTATTCAGTTAACATTTTGGAACGTATATAAAGTAATTTTAATTTACACAAACTTCCAATGCAAACAATAATTGATTATCAAAATTTGGCAAAATGGTAAATTTAAATCATGGAAATTCAATAAAATTCTTCTAGTCTATCCTAATAAGGTCTGGAATAAGATCAAGCATATGCATGTACAAAATTTAAAAAAGTTATGACACTATAAAAATTCAACTCAATCTTACTTATCATAAAAAGAAAACAGTTTCCCCAATATTTTACTCAGAAATGTCTTATCAAGTATTGTTTATTTCTTGCATCTGTAAGAAACTGACAGGGAAGCCTCACTCGCCCACAAGCAAGAGCAAAAGGATCGGTCAGAGACACCACCTTTCTCTTACTAAGGTATCAAGATCTGCAACTTACTGCCAGCAAAGCCCTTTCAAAATACTCTTGCATTGTCTCCTGTATATTTTTAACAACAAATTTTGTTCACTATAGAGCTAATTAAGCTAATAAATTATATAAGTGAAACTTGTACAAATATGTAGATTAAAATAACTTGAGATAAAAATTGTATTTTTTCCGTAAATTTTCTAGTCTACGTCCAAGTTTCAGGAACAAGCTCTGAAAGATATACATACAAAAAGTCCTGTATAACTGCCTAGATGTCCATAAAAACTACTCTTTACTCAATAAATTATCAAAAATCTAGTCTTTAACTCTTTACTTAGAACAAAAGAAACAAATTATGATAAAATATTCATTAAAATAACCACTTTATATCACTCATATATGTGTTTAGTTTATAATTTGATATATGATTTTAAACTTATACAAGCCTTTGACAGGGAAGCCTCACTCGCCCACAAGCAAGAGCAAAAGGATCGGTCAGAGACGCCACCTTTCTCTTACTTGGGTATCAAGATCTGCAACTAACTGCCAACAGAGCTCCCTTTAAAAATAAATAACTTCCTATTGTCTTCAGTTCTATTATGCTATAGAGATGTATGCACTAATTACTGGAAATAAACTTAAACATATTTGTAAATAAATTGAGATAAAAAAAATATGACTTGGTTACATGCCAACATGACAAAAATTGAAAATCATAATGGCCAAATTTAATCTGTAATTGATCAGCATAAAAAAAAATTCAACAATAAAAAAAATACACAATGAATATTCTTTTATATAACAGTATGAGTTGAACAAGTAATATCAGATCCTGTATTTAAAAAAATACCCAGCATATTTTTAGGTTCATCATACTACAACAATACATCAAGCTATTTTGCAATGATTTTATAGTCATATCACATATTGAGCTTTGCAGTTCTCAAGAAGTGTTAAACAACTCTTTATACATGGATAATAAACCTACATCAAAATATGAACCTCTAGCGAGGAACAAAAATTGTCCATGGGACGGAGTTAACAATTTTATACAATCAACAATGTATATGTCAAAATGCTTGCATATCAGTAAAACCATACAATAACTTTCAGCTTAGGTGAGCTAATTATACATGACAGTTGCAACTCTTTTAAAAATCTCAAATGGCCCATTTCTGTTCATTTGATATATTTTCTGGTTTGTCTCTAGATGATTCATTGTTGGTCCTTATACTTCTTATACTTTGCCTTTTTGAACATTTGGATTTCAGAGCAGAACTTTTGGTGTCCAATTAAACATTCGTCAGAGCGCCACTTTAGAGATGTGATTTCATATATTGTGTCATCTTCCCAATCATTTTCATATTCTGATGACATCATCAAGTACTCGACAAGAAATACAGGTTCTACTTGTTTCTTTTTCTCCTCATCCCAGGAGGTCTTTTGTTTAAATACAGCCTGTCTATAGTATAACTTCCGTTTTCTACAACATATATACACACATAAATACACATGTTTATACACACATATTGTCTTTAAAAAGCCAACATTGTAAAATGTTCAGGCTTTCCTTTTAAATTCCTCAGACAATTTATTTAAGCATTAAATCATTGTTTTTTGAAAGAGGAGTAACAGGCGTTTGTGCATCATGAAAATTTGTCTGCACACACTATTGCAGTTAAGAGACTATATATTTCAAAAAACAAGAGATATTTGTGAAACACAATTGTCCCCTTCTTCCTTGGAGAAATGAACGAAAAAGCAAATAATTGGGATTTTCCCATATCCAAGGGGCATAACTCTGTCAAAAATTGCTCAATTAGACTCTAAATCAAACTTGACCAAAATATTATTATGATGAATCTGTGTGTCAAATTTCATATTAATAGGAGCAACCTCTGCGTTAAAGGAAATTGTTGGTGGACCGGCCGATCAACAACAGCAATGTAGTATTCCCTCCCTTGTCTGAACGGGGCATAATAACAAGTATTTACATTTCTGATAATTCTTGCCTTATCTGCAAATGCGAATTATACATCAAAACTCTTTATTATTCTTAAAAGATAAGTTAAATCAATAGAACAGTCACTGTATATAATACAGCATAAATTAGAACTTCAATACAAGTTCATGATTTTGGCAGTTGTAAACAGGGACATTTGAACATATGTATGGTCTAGACTCTCAAAACATGCAGTGCATATAATTGGGCATACCCTTGTTTCCTTTGATACAGATCCATTCCTTTCTGGAAAGAATCTACTCTCTCCTTCCTTTATCTTGCATAGACAGGAAATATCTGTTTATTGCATCTAAAATATAACATTGCAACAAAAATTAGAGTATTATTTGTAAAGTTTTATTTAAATACAAGAGCGCGGGATCTGACAAACACAGGGTTCGACACTAACTGTTTGATGCATTAGTCCAGCCGGACTAGTGCCTGTTCATTTTAACTAGTCCGCAGGCAATTTTATGTGCCCGTCAGAAATAAATTAAAAAGCATTACCGTATTTGCCTTATATATAGTATGGAGTTTTTAAATAGCATTTGTAAGAAAGGGGTGCATAATATACACTATAATGTTTTTCTTACAGGTGTTGCACATGTTTAGTTGTATTGTGCTATGCAGTACATAGCAATGAGCTGCGTATTCACTATCTCTGTGTACTAAGTGTATGCCGCCATTACAGATGTTATAAATAGATCTATGCATATTAGATCCAGGCTATGAGCTACCTTGTTCTTTTCATTGTCTAAGTTCTTTAAAAATCTGTTTAAAATAATAAGCAATTTATCACAAATTATTTAACGTAAAACAATTCATTTAAATTAAACAACTCACAGGAGATTCGTTTCACCTATATTTTTTAAAAACACATAAGCGTCCCTTTCGAAGCTGTTGTTGTGAACACGTGTGCTTGTAACCTATTAATTTTCTCGGACATCCCCTTATGGCAAAGAAATAATCAAGTCACCCATAATATCCTGCATACCTCTGTTGTTTTGCTCGGTAACTCTATAATCACTGCAATGTATCATATGCTAGATAATAAAAGTACAGTCAGGGTTTTCCATTAAAATGTCGACAATCACACATCGTTAATTTACACATTTTTTAAGCAAAACTTTTTATTAGTTTGACCGGACTGACTAGACAGAAATTTTGTTAATCCGTAAGAAAATCTATTAGTCTTTGACTAACGGACTAAGGTTAGTGTCGAACCCTGCAAACAAAAATTTTTATTGGTGTGGTCTAAGTTATTAATTCTTTAAAAAGTTTTACTTAAATATTTGGTTTCCATCATCAGATTTCATTTTTCACTACAATCCTAGGGAAATTCCATGGGAGTATCCATCATGCACAGCAATCTGAAAGTATGCATTCACAAAATATCATACCAAGGCCATACAATTATATAGTTGCTGATATTGAGATAACTCCTCTCAATACGCTCCACATGTACATTACAGTATAAGCCTGTATAATACAATTAACAAAAATTTTGGATGTGTACAAATGATTGAATATATATAATAAACAAGCCAGACACAACATTTATGCTTATCAAATATATGTATGTTATGTCTCAGCAATATTACATTCAAACATGCAAAGAAAAAAAATCAGTAAGGTATACAGAACATCATGAGTTTTAGGTGTGGAAATCAGGTGTACAACAAAAATGAAAGGCTTGATCACCCAATTCTTTTATTTATTTTAGCCAAAGCTTTGTAAAATGTTGTGTTCAGATGAAGCCTACTGTTTTAATTCCTGTTTTTTGTCAGAGAATGTACCAAATAATCCTCTAATTCTTAGCCCCCCACCCCCACCCAAACAAGATTCCAGCAAAACCTAATTCAAAAAACATTTAAACAAAAAGCTACAATAGATTAATCACTGAAAAAAAAATTCTGCAGCTTCAATTCAGTCATGAATTTTTTCAGGGCTGGGACGATACTTTACTTAGCAGATTTGGTACAAATCACGATACATGAGATGCGATATGATACATATCACGATACATTGCAACTTAATGAAAACATGAATAAGGGCTTAAAATTTATTGAATCAGTCTATGTATTACCACATGTCCAAAGTGATTTCATTATATTTAAAATGAACGTTGAACAATTTACAAATTACTTTCGTCTTGTATTCACTACTTTTCATAAACAAGTAATCCGAAAGTTTTCCACACTCCAGATTTAGCTTGAATCAATTTGACAACTTTATGAGGTTTTCTGCCATCTTTGTACTTTCATATTAGGTGCGCGGACTTAAAATAGCTGGTATATGAAGCTCGGATATTTTATGAAAATATAAAAAAAGTTCACTACGGTATCGTTGTATTAATGGTAAATGTAGTGATCCAAATATTGTCAAAGTATATACCGTGATGCACTGGTGTATTGTCCCATCCCTATATTTTTTTGCGGTTATATGTTAAATATAGCAAATCAGACCAATATTTTATTGACATCAAATATACTTACATGTACTTGGCTGGGTACACATATTTTAACTTTCTTATTTCCTTTCTTTTGCGATGGATTACTTTCAGAGAGTATTTAGCGATGATTTCCTTCTGCCCCTCCAAGATTTTTTCCTGCTGAAACTCAATCTTTCTCAACTTGAAAAGTGGCCACGATGCTGGTCCTATTCATCAAAATAGTGAAAATAAATCAAAATACAGGCATTGAAGAGTTATTCTAGGCCTCTAACGGGAATCAAGTCAAGTCGTACCCAAACCGACTCATATACCCAAGCCGACTCTTAATCAATAGGTCACAGATTGTGACTATAATGGGTAGCAATTCTTGGTTAATAGCTACACTCTGTCCCGAGTTTTTTCTTCGTTCACTTTTTCTTGATATTTTGATAATCATAAATACCTATGTGCTCAAATTATGTTCATCCTCAAAATAGATATGAAATATCTTCAGATTATCTGTTTTGAAACACCCCTTTGGCTTTTGCCCCTTCAGATCTCAATATACAGCTCAAAATAGTCTATGGGGATTTTTCATTGCACCAGCCATGAAATAGCCTGGATAACGAAAATTTGTGCATGGTATATATTCCAAGTGATTTCCAGATGGTGAAAAGATGTAGACATTTCCTATTATAAATTTCCGCAAGAAATTTATTTACCTTCCTGTGAACTTTAATGAGTGAAAAATTATGTGTCATTGAATGGAGATATCTTGGATATATTTTCCATTTCATCGATTTCAACTGTACTTCTATTTGAGTGTAGGTGTATTTTTATAAAAAATCATCAAAAAGTGATGGAAGCAATAACTTGGGACAAATTATAATCAACATTGATTAAATTTGAAACTTGTGTGTTTAATCATTGCTCCCCCCCCCCCCTCCATTCTCGGGTTATTTTTTTATCATTTATTTTTAACTATATGTTGATTTATGCTACATTTAAAAAACACAATTAACGCAAAAGCTATGTAGAAATAAAATATATACCCCTGGTATAAAAAGCAAAGAATTTGCAATGTCAGCAGACACCATCTTGTAAAATTTGACACCTCGCTAGGAAATCCTTAAATTATTTATACTTGTTTCTATTATATCACTGGTTCTATGGTATCGCGGTATTTCTGTTTACTTATAGTAGCACGCACTGAAATTGACATTTGATGTCGGAATATTTTTAGACATTGAAAACAGACACGTTAAACATTACTGAGGTATATAAACTCACAAAACATTAGTTTCTGGAAATATTTTCGTATTGATAGATTTTTTAATAAAATAATATAACTACCGCAATATCATAGGACGGGCTCATAACTGAAAAAGTACTGACCGGCCGGAAATGATGGTCTCTTTAATTTCATAAGGTGTCAAATGGTGAAAAAATAACTTGTGAATTTGGGGGGGGGGGGGGGGGGGGAGGGGTGAATATGGGGGGTTGGGGGTCCCGTCCCCAAGCATCTGTGAGTACAAATACTTATACCAGTAGATAATATGGTAATTTGATAATATGACATACCCGACAATATTTATTGAAATGAATATCAATATTAAAAAGTTATGACTGTGGGCATAATCATGTAATTTGAAGTTATTTTTCACTCGGACTATCCGACTATTTGATTACAAATCAGTTTGGTTACGAGTTGACTGTACTTCTTACAAGGGAAATAATCATGTTCACAAGGGGAAGTAACTATAAAATTACAAGAGCATGTGTTAATGGGACGCTTGTTTATCGATACCGTAATCACCACCATACCTATTAAACAACTGGTACCACTGGCCGGCGAACCTATCTCCAGGGTGCTGCTACATGTAAGAACAGAAGTTGAGGCAAAGGACTGACGTTGTGGGACTGTTTCGCCATCTTGTTTCTCACGAGCGCTCTACCTGCTTGACATGGTGGTGACTTTTTCTTCCCTTTCGGCACTTGACAATAGTCTTGACAATGGATGTTTTCCTAAAGATTTCGTCGTTGTACGAATCTGATGATTCATCAGTCCAAGAGCACTAAATTCTGATAGATCTACTTCGCTACTTAACTCGAATCCGACATGTTATCTCCATCGCAGCTTGGCGGGTTCAGAATTCTCTCGATTTTTGATTGGCTTAATTTGATTCGCATGCGCGTAGAGGTTAAACAAACTCTCTCTCTCTCTCTCTCTCTCTCTCTCTCTCTCTCTCTCTCTCTCTCTCTCTCTCTCATCCTGAATCAATTGTTATAGTGAAATATTTTTTATTTGCTTTGTGAGTTTTTTTTTTTACTACAAATCAAATATTTCCTTGAAGTGATTAATATAGTGAGTTTTTTTTTTCGTCCCAAACCCCTTCCACGTACATGTAAGTTCAGAGCTGCAGCATATAATAATATTGGATGCTTTATGATATTTTGTCTGTTTGTATCAGTGTATAAACAATATTTTATTCTAAATGAAAGATGTATTAATGGCACATTAATTATCACGTATATTTAATGCAAATCAAACTTAGTTAAACTTCAAGTATAAGCAAATTTACATATAAAGATCAAACTAAAATTATCATAGTTATATATTTTTTCTATTAAACTTTATCATTCTTTTTTGTATATTGTATCTAATCTTCTTATACGTGTCTGAAAAAATAATCATTAGGATGTTTTGTGTTTACCGTCTCGAACCCCTCCCATGATTAAATCAGAACATAATGATCAGCTAGTTTGATACATATAGACGATTTTGTGTATTTGCAATAATGAGTACGTAAACAACATTTTATTTCGTATAAAATAACATATTATTGACACATCAATTATCATATATATTTCCTGAATACCAGAAACATTATTAAACTTTATGTATAAATGTATTTACGTATGAATGTCAATTTTCTTAAACGAAACGTATAATTTTTTCTATTAAACTACATTATTCTTGTTGTATATCGCATTAAATCTAATTATACTTTATTATAAAATCCAATCAAGTAAATGACATTATATTTTGCATATAATATAACGTTATACACAAATTATATTAAAAACAAGAAATATAATTTGGTAAACGAATCTATAAAATTATATTAAACGCGACTTTTCGTGCAGTGTCATCTTTATCACTTTTAAATAAAATGACACTTTTTAGAGCCTTGTCAGTACAACATGGTAAGAATATAGATAATGCTTAGAACGAAAGAAATAAGTAACTAAAAATACCATATCTATCTATCTATCTATCTATCTATCTATCTATCTATCTATATGATATTTCGTCTAATTCTTTCCTAATCTTGTATATTAAAGCTGATATGGATTCATAAATACGTATTATTTCCCTATTTCCTCCGACTACCGTAAATTAGTTGTCGATTTCTATTGATCCGATCATCGCTACACACCCCTTATATAACGCCGAAATCACTATTCATGCTTCACCGCATTAGGGTATTTTATTCACTAGAAAACGTTAAATCGGACGGAAAAATTAAAAAAAAAAAAGGCATTGTGAACCAAATTAATACAAGTAATAGCTTTCCAAAAAACTTGCCTTTCTAAACAAAATTAGTCAGTGGAAGCATGCATGTACCAACTAGGCTGTGTTATAAGAAATTAATTTGATTTTTCGTTACTTACCATAAATTTGTAAACGGAACGTGCATATTTAAGAGGGAAACAATTCAGTCTTTTTTTCTCAGATCTATTGCTTGCAAATGTATATCACTTGAAATTAAATTCGTTTTCATTGTACCTACAATTTAATTACAATTCCTTATTTTCAGTTTAATTTTTTTCATTCTTCGAAAAAAGTGGAAGGGGGGGGGGGGACAAATCCATGAAATTTTCATATTTTTTTGTATTTTTTTTTATATGTAAAGTTAAAAAAATGCAACCCCCACCACCGCTACGTGTCTGTGATGTGTACACATGGTGTGCTCTGGGGTATATTCGTCCACTAATCGACGCGCAAAAACTATGAATGAGGCATGTTGTGGCTCGATAATCAGCTTTCCATTTTACGCAAGATCCGATGGTGTTTGAATGAACTCATCCATTAGCATAGATCTATGGGGAGGAGGTCAAATGGATATTTTGACATTTGTTTTGTAGTAACTACATATATTATACTTTGAATCAAATGTTTTAGAAGAAATCTATAAAATAAACATGCACCCTTGATTTTTGATTGTTTAATGTACATTTAATAAGTCACGCGAATTATACCCTTTTCAAGATTAATGAAATCGCCCAATTGATCGAAAATCGGGTTACATCCCGCTTCAGCAATTCAGTTTCTCCAGTAAATATTTCAGGTATAGTCTGTTCGAGGATATGTTTGCTGCACATTTGAACGATTTTTATTAAAAAAAAACATAAATGTGAAAGAAGTGTAATTAAAATCGATAAAAAGGAACATTTCCGAGATAATATCATTCACACATTATCATTTTTCCCTCGTAAACGATTACAGATTTCCTACGAAGATTTATAATGGGTAATGTTGACATTTTTTTCTCCATTCGGAAGTCACTCAGAATTCCTTGCACAATTTTTTAACGTTATCATCCGTGCTTAATTATGGCTGATGCAATGCAAAATCTCCGTGGAAATTCTTTTTTTTTTGCCATGTATTGAACCAAGTCAAGCTAGAAGGGGCGTTTCAAAAGGGAAATCTTGGGATTTTTTAATACTATTGAATGAACATCGTCTGAATCAAGAGGTATTTATAAATATCGAATAATTTAAGAAAATATGCGGCAAAAATATTTTTGGACAGACCATACATGAATATATATTTTGTTTTAATCGAAACTGATAATTCTTTGTTAACGATGATAATCAAACACCAATTATTACTTACAATGTACTGTAATAGACAATATGTTACATTTTGTTGCGATGACCCCACTCCCCTCTAATATCCACTTTTCAAATAACGCTAATATATCTTTTAATCAGGATAACACACGTGCATGGTGAACAACCCTTTTAAGCAATTTTTTTCTCCAAAAGTTTTACGTAGATTAACAATTTCGTCTTAAAAGTGAAGGATTTTATCTCATCTACTTAAAAATAGAAAATCTTCTTCTCGACTCCCATATATATTTGTTAAAAATCAAATGCAGGGTTATAATGTCCATGAACCCTCTACTAAAGTTGTGAAATTAATGACCCCTGTGTGCGGGGTTCAGGCTCTAGGGTGGGGCCAATATGGCCATATAGTTAAAATGTATAACGTGTCTGCCTAAACACGCTAACATTTATTGCGGGTCCCATCTGATACCTTGCTGAGGTGTTCGAGTTTTATAATATTTTTTAAGCTGTATAATAATTCTCCTTGTCGCTTCCCTAGCTAGTTAAAATGTATAACGTGTCTGCCTAAACACGCTAACATTTATTGCGGGTCCCATCTGATACCTTGCTGAGGTGTTCGAGTTTTATAATATTTTTTAAGCTGTATAATAATTCTCCTTGTCGCTTCCCTAGCGTTTATCGAATCAAAACTCCAATAAATATAAATATGTAAATGCATGAGCTCCAGCCGAACTCTAAGCGTCGTTCCGACGCACCCCGTCGCTTTTATCAGTCACTTTAAGCGACCCGTCGCTTTAATCGGTCGCTTCGAACAACCCGTCGCTTCTATCAGTCACTTTAAGCGACCAATCGCTTTAATCGGTCGCTTCGAACAACCCGTCGCTTCTATCGATCACTTCAAAGCGACCCGACGAAGTACCCTAGTGACTGACAACAAATGTCTACCCGCTGAATCTAACAAGCAACGCTCACGAAGACAAGTTGCTTCTATATTCCAGTATTATTGTTCTGCAAATCGCTGAGCAATATTGACTTACGAACAATAAGCTTACCTGGAAGTATTCACTTCAGCGTCTACATTGCGACTGACTGCAGACTCACGGCATCTAATATTCATACCCTATGATCACGTGATATGAGATATTCGGAACAATCAAAGAGTCAGGTGCAAGCAACTTCAGGGTGTCTCCCGGTACTCATCACCAATTTTCATTTACCATTTATGTAACAAATGTATTAAATCTTAGAAAATCTTCTTCTCTACTCCCACATATATAAAACTAAATGCATAATTATGATGTTCATGAAGCCCTCTACCAAAATTGTGAAATTCATGATCCATGTGTCGGGGGCTCAGGCTCCAGGGTTGGGCCAATATGGCCATATAATAAAAATGCACTTAATCTTTAATAATCTTCTTCTTTACTCCCACACATGTAGGCCAAAAACGGAATACATGGTTATAATGTCCACTAACTCCTCTACCTAAATTGTGAAATTCATGGCCCCTCGGTCAGGGGTCAGGACATGGGGAGGGGAGGGGGGGGGGGCAATATAATGTAAAGGCATACCATGTTTCAAAACCTTCTTATATTCTCTTACATCTGTATGAAAATCTGACTTCATAATTATGATTACCAAGAAGTCCTTTCCTAAAATTAAAAAAAATTGTCCCCTGAAGT
Source organism: Magallana gigas (assembly GCF_902806645.1). NCBI lineage: Eukaryota > Metazoa > Mollusca > Bivalvia > Ostreida > Ostreidae > Magallana > Magallana gigas. Next base: position 24,430,682 of record NC_047560.1, on the reverse strand, counting down.
ATGGGTTTTGACTCTAAAGCCGGGCAAAAATGGATGTATAGGTGTTCATGCATACTGATGTTTACTTCCACACCCCTGAAAGGAAACTGAATTCATGATTTTGTAAACCAGATCTTTAAGTTTTTGGCCCAAATTATTGGTTTCATAGTTTCATAGAAACTGATAAAATCGATGTTTCGTTGTTTATACATTCTTGGATTTACTAACATTTATGTACCATGTTGGATGTAGTGCGACCAGGGTCTTCAATAAGATGCAGATGTTATGTACTATGTATTAACGACACACAAGTTCGTTCTGAATACGAAGAAAGGCAGCACTCCATTATCTGTGCAAGATAATACGAATACTGTGGAAATTAAAACAACGAATAAATCCTTTTATTTGTTTTAGTTTTATGTATTATTATGTAGTTGCCTGTATTTTTTGTTTACAAATATATTAATACAATGTGTAGTTCTATCATAGAGAAGTCTCTGCAATCTGCATGCCTCGATCGGAAAGGAGACAAGGGTTATCGTAACTTTCTCGGACGGTATATATATATATATATATATATATATATATATATATATATATATATATATATATATATATACACATGTTCTCGTATAGCCAAGTTGTAGTTTAGGAGCGATCGAACTTGATATTGCGACCAAACATTTTTATGGATTCATGTCAGTTTTATGAGCAAAATAGTGATGATGAGCTGAAAAAATGAACAATAAAAAGTGTTCTTCCATGTCGAGATCTTTAATTTCCGTTGCTTAATAAAACGTCTGCTCTCCTTATTTGTATAGGTTTAATGTAAAAAAATAAATAAAACAACTCAAAAAATACATTTATGTCAAAAAAATGTACTTCTCATGTGACATTTTTTTTTTAAAATCAAAATTAAATTTCGCTTAAGAACATTACGAGAAAACGATGAAAAAGGTGATGGGGGCAAGGTTCTCTGATCAACTTCATATTTTGTGTGTAATTATGTGCACCTTATATAAATTACATTGCCAGAAAATAACATCCACTATAACATGGTTCTGGACCTCTGTTACTAATAATAGCATTTTTGTCCCATTCAAACATAAAACTCTGCAAAATACACCTATTTCTTGTTGACAATTCAAAGTTCAGATTAACTTTAAACTCAAAAAGTCATTTCGAATTAGTAGAAACAAGATACACATGTTCAATTTACTTTGTGATGCGTCCATTTAAGTGCAGATAGGTCACACATTTGGCATGTTTCCAATTTTGTTTTAAAATGTAAAAGAAAACATTTTTTAAAGGCCTAAATTTTTTAATTCAACAAACCTGTTTTCAGTTATTAGAGGACATTAATATATACATTATATCCAAAATCTGTCTTTGGACTCTCAATACTTATATGTTGTCTTTAAGTTTAACGATTTTCGACTTTCAAAACCTTCCTAGGACCTGTAGTTTAGCATAGGATATACGTTATTACACTATGTATTGAGGATAAAAGATGACACATCAGTAAATGAAAGAATATTTTACTGAAGTATAACATTGAAACTTCACATTTCATACTTATACAATGTAATATTAAAATACATGGTTTTTTTATTCGATCCATTTAGCTTACAATTCGCAAAAAGTAGTCACAATGACATTCAAGTATCACAATTAACGTAACCGCTAAAATTGATGTACGAACTGTTGTTATGCATATTATCTCATCGGTTGACTGCTCCTCTGTCACTATCGACCGTACATCGCATTGCAGGCATTGCCAGTGTATCTCATCTGCGTATTTATATTTGTTTTGTTCTTTTATTGGTGTTTTTTCAATGTGTAAAGGAGATATCAGTTGTAATGATTTGTTGATATTTTAAAAACGAATACTGAATGTATGTTCCTGATTGTAAATACGTAACAATCAGACCGGCACTATATATTTATTGGCGCATTGATACTTGAGTTCTATGACGCCGGTTGTATATAAGCCGAGAGAAGTGAGCCGACAGCAATGAGGCTACATCGCTGATAGCGATGCGCCTAAAAAAATGTGTAAAAATGTTTTCAATTTCAACGTAGACAATGATTATCATCAATTAAAATATGAAGTTATATAAGATAACTAACACTATCTAATCATACATTAAATAACTAACATTTTCAAATCATATATGTAGCAATATTAAAAAGTAAATCATTGATTCCTACATGTATAGCTCTTTAATATCTAACACCAATTCATAAAATTAATGTATATTGCTATTAGCCAACATACATCATCTATTCATACATGTAATGCTATTAGAAATTAAACCATTTATTCATAAATATAGTGTTATTAGAAACTAACACCATTTATTAATTCATACATGTAGCACTTTAAGATAACTAATATTATCAATTCGATCATTCATGAAGCGCTATGACATGCATTCATGCATGAAGCTCTATAAAAAAAAACCCACCAATTAATCAAAGACATCAATGAATACATGTAGCGCCTTTAGACAAGTATCAAAAACCAATTCATACATGTAACACCTTTAGACAACTATCACAACCAACTTACATTATCAATCAATACACGTAGTGCTTTTAGACAACTTACATCATAAATCAATACATGTTGCGCTTTTAGACAACTTACTTCATCAATTCATACATGTATCACCTTTCGACAACATATATCATCAAATCATACATGTAGCACTTTTAGACATACATGTAGTGCTATAAGATAACTATTATCCACTTTACAAATTTAGCTCTATTAGACAGCTAACATCATTAATTCAGACATAGAGAACTACTACAGTAAATAAGTGTGCAACCTGTCAAATCACTCAAATTAAAGGCGCAGAACCTGTGAACACAACAATATCTCTGTATCTTTATTTAAATTTCATTCAAATGCAAAACTGCACTTAGTTAACTTTGAAACGCATGAACAATTTTTAAATGTGTTACAAATGTAAGATAAATGTAAGATATCAATTAAAATTCTGTCATAATACATACATAACAAAAGGCCCATGGGGCCACATCGCTCACCTGAGCAACAATGGGCGTTCAAAAGATATTGTGTCATATGGCTCATCGGTAGAATGACAAAAAATATTGTAAAATGTTCGAATTTAACACACTTAATTTTGCATACACGTAATATTTGACATTGTACCATTATGGAATACTATATTTACCCAGAATAAGAAAATCCTATGCAAGAAATAAAACTTAACATTTGGCAGGAGAACACTGTTTACTTCAAATTCCCTAAATTTTCGTTCACCCCATTATAAAGCGATAAAAAAAATGAGAGCATAAAGGTACATTTTCTTCGTCAATTACTTACTAATTGTTGTATTTTTAAAAAAGATATAATATAATAGTTATTGTATTTTATTCACAAAAACCTATAGCTGTGAAGAAGAAAATTGTACCTCAATGAGCTCAATTCCTCAATTAAAAAACATTCAACAATTTAATTGGTCTTCTCCATTTTAAATAAATGACTGTTGTTTACTTCGCGTAAACTCGTTTGTTTTTTATAACTTTACTCACACTTGATTGATAAATACACTGGAGTAAAAAATATTGTCACGTGACATGTCTATAAAAAATCAATGTTACAGTATTGACAGGCACATCACTCTATTTTATTAAGGCCCACCTATTATTTTCACCTTATTAAAAAAAAAACATGGCTACAAACAAGGATAGTTTTCCGATGTAATATTTTCTTAAGAATATCGATAATTCCTTTATACCTGCAACAGAAATGTGTGAGAACTATGGAAACTGTTTTGACGGTGTCGTTTTTATTTACTTAAAAACTTATATCTTAAAAACTATCAAAATTGATGTAGATTTCACATTATTCAATGTATAAGGAAGGGGTCCCAGGGAGTAGTTATATACAGCATATCATCCTTTAATTTTTTTGTACAAGTAGTTAACATTCAGCGAGACATTTCAAATGATCAACCAAAATTTCAGTGTCAATCGTAGAATTATAAGCAAGATACAGAGCTTACAATTCTGCAAGGTTTGATTCATATTTTGTTCACATGAGTTTATGACATTCACCTTAAGATTTTTAAATTAGTATTTCCTTTTCAGCATTTCCATGGAAAATACAATGGCCTCAGATCTGTGTACTAACATAAAATTGTGAGCAAATCTCTCTGTATCTAGCTTATAATTCGAAGCTTAACACTCATATATGGTTAGTAAAATGAAATTGTAAACAATTAAACATAAGAAACATGTAAACAAATAAAGATCACAATTTGTTTTTCAAAATGAATCATATTGATGTAGATCTACATATTTCCGTCAGCGATATTAAACTCTATTTAAACTGACACAAGAAATTATATTGACGCAAGCGTCAAATGGGCCGCAAAAAATATAATTGTTGTATGAACCATTGGTTGTTTACAGAAAAACACACCACAAAGAAGAAAATAAGAGTTGGTTGTACTAATTTTTATGGTAAATTTTAATATACTTTCAGCAACTTGTTTTGAAGTTTAACATTTTACTATTATCATAAAGAATCGATTTCGTTACTGTAAGCATTTCTAACGGAAATTGTATGATCATTGCCATATAGTATGAAGCAATGGAGAACACATTGATTTGTACATTACTCTAATACAAAGTTCAACTCATCATTTGAAATTTCTCTTGAAGATTATGTATTTCAAACCATTTTCAAATTGGTTTTTTTGTTGTTGCATTGTATTGAATGAAAACTTAATGCATTAGTTTAATATATGATTTCAAGGGACCTCATAATAAAATAAAAATGGATTAGTTCAAATTTTCCAGTCAATTCAGATTTTCATTTCTGTCATATTCTTGCGTAAATAATTGATATAATGTCATTTCATGATATTTTCTACCACATTTTACAAGGAAATATAATAAATACACACGCAAAGTCATTTTATTTGACACGGCACATAGAAATTCAATATATCATTTATATAAAATTTAATGACATTCAGGTCTTAAGTATTTCAGGTCTTTAGTATGTCCCGTATACCATTTTGAAAAGAATGAAAAACTCCGAAATTTTCCGAATATAAGTATGACCTACTTTTCATTTACGAGTAAAACAAAAAATATGTGATATTTACTAAAAGGCATAAAACATATTTCTACATGCAAATTTACTTTTAATTCATAAAAATAAGCATAGTATTAATTCTTCTAAAAAAGAACTATCCCGCAGAAACGCAGTAACAATATTTAAATGTGTATCAAATAACGGACCGCCTTCCGGCGGCCCGTAAAAACTCGAGAAAAGGCTGAGCATCTCAACAAAACACATTGCATTAATCTACCATTACGCTAAAGATCGTACCGAATTACAGATATAATGAATAGCATTTAAGTACTTTTTAGATTTGCGCAGGTAAACAGTTAACTGTTTGATTTACCGAAGTTTATGTTTGAATTGATACGTAAAAATTAAAAATACAGACGAAAGTTCCCAGGTTACAAAGCATAAATAATAAAAACGAAAAGAAAATCGAAACAAACTAACACCACCGTCATATGTGAAAACTGTCAACGTGTTGAAATATTTAACCTCAATTTACCCCACAAAATCGGCACCCAATTGGCAATATTAATTGCATGATTCCTTTCATATGCGAACTATTGCACAACAAAAAAAAAGGAATCATTGTTAGATCGACCCGTTTATCATATGTCATGATTACTTCAAGCAAAGAACCTCATTTTAGAAGTATGGAATACGGGTCTTGGTAAAATGGGAGTCAATCCTGGGCTGCGGTAAAATAAAAGCCGGGGCAGATCGGCAATCGTCAATTCCAAATACGCATTATTTTGCAGCAATATTTATAGCAAATACAAATATATTGGTCCGTAACATATCCTGAAAAATTTAATGAGATTAGCAGATTAATAACTGCCAATCTTTTATTTTGCCCCGGCCCGGTTTTGCCGTCTCATTAACCAAGACTCATGGATTACCGAACCCGAAGATTAAAATTCATTGTCGTTATAACTCATATTTGAAACAGAATTAGCCAATAATTTTTGCAAATAGCTAACTTCTGCAAATGCTAAATTACATTGAATTTGATTCAATAGTTTTTGAGAGGAATAATTTTTAAAATGCATCCCCCTTTTTTCTACAGTTTCAAGGTTTTTGCCGATTTCAATAAAGATCGGTCTGTCTTTTTGCAATTTATATTTGCCTTATCGTAAGAATGCTTTGTGTCAAATTTGGCCAAGTGGTTTTAGAGAAGTTCAAAATGTAAAAAAGTTAACAGATGGAAGGACAGACTAACGACGGGCAAAAAGTATTCATAATAACTCACTCAAGCTTTCAGCTCAGGTGAGCTAAAAATGAATCAAAATGAATCACCAATTTTTGGCCATCACATCCATGCGTTCAGCTACAAGCAATGCACTGACAGTATTGGTTCTGCTCTTCTTCCAACTTTAACCTTTTGGTTCCCTGGACTGTTTCTTTGTTGCAAAGTTTGCAATCAAACCTTTAACTTGTTGCTGATTGGGCCATTCAGATAGTTTAAATAAACGGTTACCATTGTCATCCACTTCATATCTCAGATTTTTGGATACTGAATATGGATTTGCTTTTTTCAGATGTATCCCCTGCTTCAATGACATTTAAGATGCAATCTTTTACTTTAAATGAGGATCAATACCCTTTTTCTGCTTTTTCAGGGCATACGCAACAGGTTCAGTAAATGAAAATGGGGGATCAATCAGTTCTGTCTCAGATAAAGTTACATGCTGGTTGCCTCTGACATATATACACTTCTCTGCCCATAAACTGGCAGTGGTATCACTGAAGATACCATTTAGTGGTATCTTCAGTGCTATCAATTTTGTCTGAATCATATAGGTGATCCCCTTTCACCAGGTGATCTAAGAGCTGGTCCTGTTTCTTGAACTGTTTGACAGAATCGGGGTCTGTACAAGAGAGGAGGTGCGAAGTCGTTTTCTTCAACAAATCTCTTGTCTCGGGTGTTGTTGGAAATGCCTTAATCTGAAAATAAAATATGTGAATTTAAAATTTAGATGTACATCCATTTTTCTTATTTGAAAGATAATTACATCTGATAAATATATATTTTTATTTATATGATTTTCAGATATATTAACAAGAAAACTGGTTTTATTTCATTTACACGAACTACTGTGAACATGAACCAGCGCACATTAAGCGCCATCATTTAAAATAGATCTTGAGTTACCTAATATCCACAAATCCATGACATGTATTTGGAAATAGCATTCAAACTTTCAGTTGGTATTCTTTCTTCCCCAAATCAATAAGCCTTAATAATTCTTAAAACATCTTCCTCAAAAATTAAGTGCTGAATTGCATGATGGAGCATCCCTTCAACTGGCCTGATAGCTTCAGCTGCTTTTCCATGGACACATCGATGATTGATACATATGTGTTAAAAACACCACCCTGGCTCTCTAGGGCATTCTTCATTTGGAACATATCTGTCACATCATGTGCTTCATTAACATAATTAAGGATATGTAACCTGCAACTTCTTGTCCTTGCATCACATATGTCCTTGCTTGACTATACTTCGCTGAAATTAAATTCTTTCACAGTAATGTCAGTCATACTTCTTTTTTTCCACAGGTATGCCATCATAGGAAGATGATGGTAGCAACCAGCATTGTCTGACTTTATGAAGACTTCACTAAGATTTGTTTTTCTCTTTAAGCATTCAAAGTGTATGATGCAAGATCTGTGAAATGGTTAACCATCCCTGTGTGTCATTCTCAACAAGGTGTACGTATGACATTATTTCAAATGTTTTCTCACCATCACTCTCTTTCTCCTTTTCTGGAAAGAATGCACATGAATCATGCCAACTCAATCCTTGCTTACCAAACCACTCGCTCTAAAATGAAAGAATTACAAAGGTAATTTTTTTTATCTTAATTAAGACTGATCTTGTCGTTATTCAAATTTATGGGTTATCAAAGAAAAACACATTGATGACGCAATGGGGAGAATCGTAAAGAAAATATCTAAACATTGTGTCTACTTGTTGATTTATTATCTCATTTATTTTCATCTCATAATTTTTTTATCAATCCAGTTATAACAAATGACAATATTAATATTGTTTTCAAATCAAATACCTGATCCAACTTGCAATGTCTGCCACGTCCTTACATAATGCAGGAGACGCCCCTCGGTCGGCTTTTGCATGTCCTTCATGCCATGGATATAAACACGTTCTCTTTGTTCTCCTCCATTGCACACCCAATTTCTTTCGGCGATTGTCACATATTTTTAAACGTAGTAAATGTTTGTCAATTACAAAAAATCCTGTTCTATATAAAAATTACCAAATATTCCGGACAGCTTACAATATATTCTACTGGCGATTGTATACCGGGGCTTTTAAGACTAAACACGTCTCCTTCACTCTCAAATATATTGTAAAAAGTCTTATCAAAAGAATTACAATCACATGTAGGTAAACACTTCTGAAAGTCACACATATTATGACATATCTTTTGCTTGACAGTCGTCTATGTAAACAATGCGATTTCCCCCTTTTCTTTAGGAGAGAGCAACAAGGGGAGGCAATTCTAGCAAAAATCTGTATATTAAATTTAGCAGGGAAGACTTCTATGGAAAACCTAGTAATATTTTTGTTTAATTTAAAAGCATAAATAGTATGGTTTCTATTCCTCAAATTTATATATTTATTGTACTTCAGTGAATTCAAAATGCTGAAGAAATAAATTTAAAAAAAAAACCAAAATTTTCATTTTAATTGAATTTGAGATATTTTCATTGGATTATAACTTCTCAGTCCTTGAGAGTCCTAAGAAGGATTTCATGTATAGATAACAAAGCTTGTTAGATATTTTTATTTACACAAAATTTCAAAAAAAGAAATGCTTCTTTCTGAGAAATACTTTCTTTAAAATTGAGAAAAAAGAAATGATTATGATTTCTTGGAACCATGCCATTATTTGCACACCTGGGTCATCCATGTATGTGAAATAATATAACACAAAAACTACATAAATTCATGCTTTATCCTCACTTTTTCAAAATATAGTTTTCTTTTCCTCAGATGTTGTTTATACATTTTAAAAATAATAATGATAATGGTTAATTTTTACCAAATTCTTTTGCGTTTTTGATGACATTTTAACTAGAATGCAATACTGGCTTTTACTAAAAATAGAAACATCCAGGGCAAACACAAATTTCATATATCTGACTCTAAATAGGTATCCTTTAAAGCTATGATAAAATTCTTTTCATTTTTGAGACTTGCTACCACAGCTTTTTTTCATATTTGTATGGTTTTCTCGAAGACATGCTTTTTAATTTATATAAAATCAACGCAATTCGTTTTTATCAATATGGACTGAACGTGGAATCATGTAAATAAAATAAGAAATAACAAAATTCAAAGCCTTAAATCACTGTACAACATTATTTCTTTGATTGTTTGTTTTAATTTCTTGTTTTTATTTTTTTTTCATATGTAGACATGTAAAATGATTTAACTTACGATATTTGTATGCAATACAATGCAGTAAACTATAAATATGTCTTTGAATTGCTTATAATGAACGTTTATTTATTTATCATTGAGGAAAAATTGCCTAAGTCTATGTCGGACACAGGCCATGTTTTGAAAAAAAAATATGACATAAAAAGTCCATACCTTTATTGATATACATTGGTGTTCACTATTTTATCAAGCTATGCTGGCAATCTTAAAAATAATGACTGTTCAAGAAGACGCATATCAAGAACAAATATATTCTTTAAAGTTTTTAAATAGAGAATGATTAGTGTTTGCTACTAAATAAAGAGAGAATGATTAGTGTATGCTACTTTATTCATAGAATGGCTTTTTGAATGAATATCAATTTTACTTACAAATCTGTCGTGTCCAGATCTTTGTAAAATGGGTCGTGTTCCAAAGCTGTCTTCTATAGCTAGTTTTACATCGCCTGGTTGAAAGTCGGTTAACGAATAATCAATATCCGGCTCAGATTTTTCAAACCTTTCGAGATTATTTCTCTCAACTAATTTGAAGAATGAAATTCCAGGCTTGGCCTCAATATCTGCAGATATTGTTCTACTCATTAGCTGCAACTCATCGATCTGTTTTTTAAAGTTGTTCTTAGTCTGTTCTATTTCCCGTAGTCCATCTTTCTCTTTCTTTGATAAATTTTCAACTGTCTGTGTGCCAATGGTTTTTATCATTTCAACCAGACTTTCTGTATGTGCCTCAACTTTTTTCTTGATCTCCTCTGCTCTTCTTTTTAATGTTAACTCTTTTGCTGTTTCGTTAGAAACTAATTCTCTGTATTTTGGCAAAAGAAAGTTATCGATTTTTTCTTTTTGTTCCCTTGCCTGATCTGTGGTTCTTTTGTAAACGGTGGACAACGATTCCACGGAGTGACCATTATGAGACTGTATGATGCAATCTGTACATACCGGTTCTTTACAACGGTTGCAGTAACATTCTACCTTCTTCTTTGTATGTTCTGTACAATACAGCAGATCTACCATGTTTTCGTTGTTTGATATCAAAGATACAATCTCATGGCTTCGGGTCATTTTTTTCTTCTCATGCTCAGTTTTACAGTTCTCGCAAAGATGACCAGGGCATGTCTTACACAGAAACTTCGCAGGGCGTTCTTCACAATTATCACATTCTAGAAAATGTTGGGCAGCTGTTGATTTCTTTGCCATTTTCAGTGCTACTTTACAAAATAAATACACAAGTTGCGTCATTTGCATGATCATTAAAAACTTCTCAATTAAGAAACTAAAATATTAAAGTAACTGTCGAAATAAATTTAAAATCAAACAAATTTGAAAAAAAAAATCAAAAAAATATGAGGTCTCACAAAATTAACATATTAAACATATACAGTAAATTTTATGTTATCGGGTTCTAATCTGTTTTACTGGGAATAAAATCAATAAAACAAATAATACGTGTTTTGAAATTAACGAACATGTTATAAACAATTCATAAAGCATATATCGTATTTAAAACCAGAGGCCCATGGGCCACATCGCTCACCTGAGGAACAATAGGTTTAATGGAGTCATAATACAAATTATCTGGACAATGTTCAATGATACATGTAGATCCTGTATAAATAACATCCATTGTTCCCCCTGGATATTCTTTTGTTTATAATCATTAATCCATTTTCTAACAGGATGATTTTATAGTCATATCACATGTTGAGTATTGCAGTTCTCAAAAAGATCCAAAAATTGTCATGGAGCCAAAGTCTTAACAGTTATAAAGAATCATCTGGCCGATTAGTTTCTTAGAAGAAGATTTTTAAAGATTTACTCTACATATTCCTATGTAAAACTTTGACCCCCCCCCATCTATTGCGGCCCCACCCTATCCCCGGGATCATGATTTTCACAACTTTGAATCTACAATACCTGAGGATGCTTCCACACAAGTTTCAGCTTTCCTGGCTAATTAGGTTCTGAGAAGACGGTTTTTAAAAGATTTACTCTATATATTCCTATGTTAAACTTTGACCCCCTCCCCCCCCCTCCCCTATTGTCCCCCACCCTACTCCCAGGCGATCATGATTTTTACAACTTTAAATCTACACTACCTGAGGATGCTTCCACACAAGTTTCAGCTTTCCTGGCTAATTAGTTTCTGAGAAAAAGATTTTTAAAGATTTACACAATATATTCCTACGTTAAACTTTGACCCCCCCCCATTGTGTCCCCACCCTACCCCTGGGGATCATGATTTTCACAACTTTGAAACTACACTACCTGAGGATGCTTCCATACAAGTTTTAGCTTTCCTGGCTGATTCGTTTTTGAGAAAAAGATTTTTAAAGATTTACTTTACATATTCCTATGTTAAACTTTGACCCCGCCCCCCCCCCCCCCACATTGTGTCCCCACCCTACTCCTCGGGATTATGATTTTCACAACTTTAAAATTACACTACCTGAGGGTGTTTCCACATGAGTTTCAGCTTTCCTGGCTGATTAGTTTTTGAGAAGATTTTTAAATATTTACTCTATATATTCCGATGTAAAACTTCGACCCACTGTTGTGGCCCCACCCTTCCCCGGGATTATGATTTTCACAACTTTGAATCTACACTACCTGAGAATACTGTCACACAAGTTTCAGCTTTCCTGGCTGATTAGTTTCTGAGAAGAAGATTTTTATAGATTTACTCTATATATTTCTATGTAAAACTTTGACCCCCATTGTGTCCCCACCCTACTCTTTGGGGTCATGGATTTCACTAATTAGAATCTACACTTCCTGAGGATGCTTCCACAAAAGTTTCAGCTTTCCTGGTCTTATGGTTCATGAGAAAAAGATTTTTGAAATATTCTCGAAAGTTTTCATTAATTCCAAATTATCTCCCTCTTGCAAAAAATCGTGATCCTTAATTTTCACTACCTTGAATTCCCTTAGGCTAAGGATGCTTTGTGCAAAGTTTGGTTGAAATTGCCCAAGTGGCTCTTGACAAGATATTGAAAATGTAAAATGTTTACAGACAGACAGACAAACGAACGACAGACAAAATGTGATCAGAATAGCTCACTTGAACTTTCAGCGCAGGTGAGCTAAAAATATTTAAGAACAGATAGCCCTATCTTCAATTAAATTTACTTTAAGGATTAAAACTACTTTTAAAGGCCCTTAAACCCAACGATGGAACAATGATTAGTTGGTAAACAAGGTCAGATCAGAACACCTTATGTTGAAGTCAGCTAAATCTACCAAGAGGGTGATAAGAACTATAACAATTATACATTTGGCGAGTGAAGATTTACTATTCACAATTTTATTTTATTCATAAATCTGATAAAGATAAAAGTTTCTGCAAATATCATATTAGGCGTTACTTTCACTTCTTTATCACGATATCTAAATGTTTTATATACCAGGTTGATAACTGATAATGTCCGACAGAAACATGAATAAACGACCAAATAAAAAAGGATCTGTATTTCTTCATGGATTTATAATTTATTGGAGTCAAAATTCAATGAAATGTAGTCTTATTAAATGTAAAAAAAAAATATGCAGTCTAAATAAATTTGCTTAAGATATGCTGATATGATGAGGGATATCAGAACGGTATATTAAATCATGACAAAAACAGCGATACATATATTTCTTAACCATTTCTGTATGTTTATTCAACAAATATACATAAATGGGGGAGGGGAAGTAAGATTATCCACATAGATTGAAATTTCTAGGTCATTCATTTAAAAATCAATCGTCGGATGTTTACGTGGATGTCAATGACAACCTGGGTTTTTATTCACCTTGAACTTAATGTATAAGTAGCCTATTGGTCGATATTAGAACTGAACTGACCACCCTGTAATCTGGCAATATTCCTTTAATGCATGTATATCGTGTTAAAAAAAAGAGGAAAATCTAAACAATGCGTCAAGCAAACTACTCAATATATCCATTTTATATCGATAAATGACACGTAAACATTTTTTTCATTATTACACCTGATCATGAGCTTTGTCTTCGCAAAATAATAAGAACGGAGTAGAAATAATATAATATTCTCTTACAATATTATCATCTGGCTGACAAGATATATATAATAACATCAAAATACACAATTACCTTCTTAAAGAGCAGATCAAACACTTGCCTATAAAATCTACTTTCGTTTTAATATTGCGTGTCTGGTCAGGTCGTTCCCAAACCAATTCACAACTGAGACGTTCATCTCTAACACAAATAATCAATGAGTATATTTATACTATCTATACTTATTAACTATATTAAAATAATACACTCGAATTGTTGGTCTTTAATACCGAGAAATCGGAAGAATACTGTCGTTTGTTTTTTATATTTTAAACATCATTCGTACTTGAAGATTGCCAATTTGTTTTTATTTTTTCTCAGTTAAGCTTCGCTAATTAATAATCAACGAAGATTCCTAAAAAAATCCCGGAAATCACCTGGATTTTTTTTAAATTTTACAATCTTGCGCTTGTGCAATACATTCACGCAAACGGGATCTTTGGTTTATGTTTCCACAATATCACATCTGCATGAATAAACTCAGAAATGATAATACAAATACGGTAAATTTTCATTAGACTTTTGCTATATATTCTGTTCATATAATATGTCCTAAGCCATGAAATTGTAGTGAAATTAATAGCTTTGTTATGTAAATGTCAATAATAACTTGTGTCGATGTACCTATTTCGTAAATGTCCGATATGCGATGTCAACCCGTGCACGCACGGGTCAAAGTCTAGTATTTCATTTAAGAAAATAATAACTTATAAACAAAAGATCTGTTTTCAAACGAATCACGATTATGACAGGTTAAATGGCATCGCATTTCGAAGATGATTATAAAGAACGTTTGATAGCCTTAGTTTTCTTTTATTAAAATATTCTATATATTCTACATAAAGGCGTATGCTTTTATCAATATATGTTATGGGAAAGATATACTTTCTAGAAAATGTATCAGTTAAACATAGAATGTATTGAATTTTACAACATAAATTTTACCCCTCGGTTAACAAGTAGGTCTTCTTGAAAAATAATGCGTATACTGCTAGTGTTAATAAATACATGTGGTAGAATAATTTGTGTGTATGTAAAGGCTGCTCAGTTTTTTAGAAATGTTTTTATTCAGCAAAGATTTGAGTAATCATCAGACAATTAGTAGCGCTGACAATTTTTTGACAAGTCTCTAGATTTTCAGGGTGGTTTAAATGAGCATAAAAATTGTTAATTGAGTCAAAGCAACGTTTGAAGAATGAAAATCACTTGGTGAGGCGGAAGATGTCATTCAGTTTAACCTTTCATTTGAAACAATAATTGCTCAGTTTGAAGAACAGTAACGTTTCGGCTTGTGACAGCAGCTTGTGTTTTGTTTGATTTGTAACTGTTATGGGGACTTTTACTTATTGGGAAATTCTTGCTTCATTTTCTTACATACGTTCTGTAAAAAAGAAGTAATTGTCTAAAAATATTCACATGTAATGGGTCTTATTTTGTATCAGCATATATGCGCTTTTCACAATTCACTATTCGAATAGCAAATAAAATTCTGTGGTCGGTTCGATATTCAAATATTCAAAAATTCAAAACATGCTAATAAACATAAATTAAAAATTTCCTATAAACTTCCCTTTTTAATTTTAAGAAACAGTCATATGGTACAAATGGTAAAAATTATTACTTGCTGATCTGACCTGAACATTGACGTAATTAGCTAGCCTGGAAAGGAGGTAAGAAAATCGTCATATTTTGATATATTGGGGATATCTTCCAAGGAGCTGGCTAACACCGTATATCCCATACATGTATTTGGGCCTTCATTTTAGGTGAAGATTTAGCCTCGGGAAAGCCCAGTCGACCCTCAAAAGAAATTAGGTTTAAACGACCGGTACGGAGCTTAGGTAGCCTGGCCAAAATGGGACATTTCGTATAATACAGTTATGATATCTTTCAAGTGGTTGGCTTACACTCTGTATCCCATAATTGGGTCTTCATATTTGGTTAAATTTAAATTTGTAGGCCGACGTTTGATAAATTTACTAGATGATAAAGATTTCCGTATTGTCATGCATGCATGAATTGCAATCGATAATGATAAAATATTGAGGAATAATCCTTACTTGATGAAAATTTAAAAAAAATCAAAGGACCAGACGAGGGTAAATTCTTCATATCTAATGTAATCAGAAAAATAAATAAAAAGATATTGTTACATCAATTTTTGGAGATAAATAAGGCTGTACATGCATGACTATTTACATAAGAATATAAAAGGCATGATTTAAGGTACTTCACTACAGCGAGACTTATACTTTTTAAGACACTACATCACAAGATGGCGATTTAAATGTTTTGTTAAACTGTTTGTACCCATCACACCCCTGCAAATGTTATTGTCATTTAAATTTTAAATCAGGTGGTTTTATTTGACCCTTTCAGTTTCGCAGTAAAAATTGTGCCTCGTGTTTGTAGTCTATTTTAGAGAATCTAGGTACTCATAGTCAAATATAAATTCTAGAGGTTTATTGATTTTAAACTTTATCTTCATTAATTGGTGGGTTAAATGTGCCCTAGAAATAAATGTGACAATACAAAAATAGTTTTTTTTTTCTGCTGTTGCGACAATTAACATGCGTAGTAGACATCCCCCCTAAGAATTAATTTTCGATCCGCGCCTGACCTAGTAATAACACTAATAGTGAAACAGACTGTACTATTTTATGCAGAATTTTCCTTGAAAATGGCTCGATATACTAAGTTTCTATGCAAAACATTCACCCATTATTTTTTAAAAAACATGGTATTGCACACCACAAGCATCAAACATGGCTATGATTTTATTAAGCAACCCAATGTTTATATTATCAACCACTCTACACGTGGTTGAACACGAACGATAACTCTGTTTCGAGTATCATCGTTTAATTTAAAAAACCGCTAGATGGTGAAATAAGACATACATCTTAAAAGATGTTGATGTTTTAAAATAAATCAAAGTAGGGTGTGATATGAAAATAGACCAGTACTTACGTATTTTGAGAATATTATCCGAACACTTATACTTCCGCTCGAAATTCCACAGGAACTGAACAAATCTCGGTGAAGTCTCGTGAACTTTAATTCGAGCACCTCTGGATTTATTACATACTTAGCAACGATAAAGAATACATTCCGAACACATTCGCAAGGGTGAATCATTTAAGATGTTTATCGTCGTAGCTCAGTAGTTAAAGTATCAGGCTTGTGAACCACAGGTCATGAGTTCGAACTCACCCGGTGCTTTTATTTATGTTTACTGAATGAAATTTTTGAAAATATCATTTTTTTTAAATCTAAAATTGCACATGTGTTCGATTATTTGACTATATACTTCCTACCCATTATGTTTTCTATCATAATCAAGTATTTTTCTACTGATTTGAGAAACTTTTTCAAGGTGTAGTGAGGAACCTTAAGCACAGCTATTAGTCGTGTTTATTATAGTATCTGTTTAATACATGTACACAAAACAGGGATCAATATAGATTTCTAAAAGTACTCAAAGTTTTCGTAAATTATTCATAAATTTTAAGGTAATGTGCCTTATTTCCATACATTTATATTGCAAACCATAAGGTCTTTTTACATTGTTTTATTTGTTTATGTCTTAGGTGGCAGGGGACAGTTTTTTGATAAAATTCATTGTAGCCAAGGGATGCATGTCTTCGGAACTCTGTAACTAGAATTTCCTCAGTTCCCATTCAGCACAAATACCTTTAATTCACTCTTTATAAGGCCAATCGCCAATTTCTGAAGAAAATTATCAGCCAAAACCTGAAAATTCTCTACATCTTGGTTTTTATGAGATTTTGACCCTTTCACATTTTGCTAATTTTTCATGATTTTTCAGCTTTTTAGACCTCCCCCAGCTAATTCCCTGTGACCTTCCGTACCGCGTGCATGTTGCACTATCACATGTCAGAAACTTACCGGTGTATAGTTTACAATGTCCCATAGACCTACTTTTTGTGTTATTTTACCTCCCGTCTGTAACTTGCAATTTCACTGTGTAAAGTCAGCACAACAGACATAGCCACAAGTTTCGCATTTTACTTCTGATTCTCATGTACCTAACATAAGGGGCCTACATATTGCATATCAATTTCAACAACGGACACCCCTCTAACTAATGATAATTATTAAAAATCATTTCATGAATTTTAGCAACACTCATAAGCCTTCAAGTACAGCAACTCTCAATTTTACAAATATATTGACGGGTACTTTATTCGAAACTGTCCCTTGCTACCTTTAAAATACACTAACATTCTCTAGAAAGTCATCTTGTCTTAAAATTAAAAGGCTTATGCTATTCTCAGAAAAAGTAGACCACATTTTAACAATTCCATTGAGGTTTAAGAAAAATATGGCCCTTTAAGTGAACCCACCATTTCCACTTTCCTCTATTTAACACAGATCCATAGGGCTCTCCATAAATAAAGCAGCTTTACCTTATCTTATAGAGGTCAACTGTTGTTCAACCTCCTTAAATAAGAAACCTTATTCAATGCTACAAACATTTGCTTGATATTATCATGATAAAAGCATCACATCACTTAGAAATCCCTCTACATGTATACCCTCCCCCTATCTTTTGATTTTCACAAGAAGGATTAGTTTGAACACTTTAACCTAATGTTATGAAACTTTTGGCAGTTTCCTTGAGTCATTTCTTACACATATTTGAAAACAACCATCACTGATATTTAAAAAATAGATCTTTTTTTGGTAAATGGATGATTTGTAGCATTTTTATTCACAAAAAGTCATGTTGCCCTACATGTGATTTCTTGTTTTCATGAAAATCTAAGCCTATAATCATATTTAGTGGATATCTTACATATTCTGGTTTCTAGTCTCCTTTTTAACTTTGCTAAATTAGTAAGACCTACAAGTGTAATGTGTGCGTTTAATTAAAATAAAATTCAAACACACCCGGGTACCTGGGGATGGATGAGAATTCCATGAAAAATGTTCAAATTTTACACGTTTTTTACATTTCTGATGCATATATACAATAAAATGGTAAAAATATGTTGTTTCTTATTCATTTCAAGAGTAATTATCATAGCAGATGTTATTTCAAGGTCAAATGTACACTTACATATCCTACATGTAATGGTAATGGAGTCCATTGGAAAGAGGGGGTGGCTTTTTCAATTCTGTAAATACATCTAAAATACCATTTTTTGATAGGAAGGAGCAAAACCTTGAGTTTTTTGATATATTGTATACTTTGATAACTGCATTTGTCTACATGTTAAGTTCATTTGATTCCTCTGCATGCAATATGAAAAAAAAACTTTGCCAAAAGTCGATCTTTCTTTTTCTCATTTTGCTTCATGTACATTCACACATGATGGTCACTTCAGTGATTTTATATCAATGGTTATTTTTTTTTTTCGAATTTTACTTTGATTCGTTTTTAAATCTTCATGGCTTGCTAAATTCTATGTTGCTTTAATATTTTTTTAATCCGTAATAATTTAAATTACTTTCTTACATATTTACTGAACTTGTTCCTTTGTACATTATTATACCTAATTGTGTCTTAACTAAAAACGTAAATTCTGCAATCAAATCGTTAAAATAAAAAGTCGCATTTTTAAGCTAAGTAGTAGTGTGTTTGCTGCCACCCCCCCCCCCCCCTTCGTTCCGGTTTATGAAAATAGGCACGCAGCAAGCTTAGTAAAATTGCGGGATGTTTCGCTCTTAGAGAGACAATTCGATACGATTATTTTGCACCTACATGTGTCAATAAAAGATGCAATGAGTTCACCAAGTTCTAAAATAGTATATATTCTTATAATAATGATAATTTTCACAAGCTTGGCATGGATCTCGAGGGTCTGAAAATTAGCGTAGACACCTACAAAACTAAATAGGGACTACATCTTGAAAGGAAACATGATAATGTGCGATACAGATATATGTTCATTTCAATAAATTCGTAAATGTGTTTGAACTAAAACTGAAGATTAAAAAATTAATATTTATTACCTCAACATATGAATGAGATATACTTTATTTTGAATTCAATTAAATTTGTACAGGATCGAAAAAGAATTAATATTTATTAAGTCAAAATATGAATGAGATATACTTTATTTTGAATTCAATTAAATTTGTCCGGGATCGAAACGTATGGGTTTTTTTTATTCCACGCTTATTACTATAATTATAACTCTTAACGTTGTTAATTTTGTTTACTTTTTATGTAAAATCATTATGTAACGTTGTTGATATTGAAGATTTTTTTTGTATTTTACGAGAGCACTTAATACGCTTTGTTTTTGTTTTGTGTTTAATTGCAAGGAAATAGCGAGCACCAATAATTTCTATAAAGGTAACTGACAACAGTTTACTACATGTTAATTCTGAAAAAATTAAAGCGTAGTGGAATAAAACAAAGGTGGTCCCATTTTAATGGGAGTGATATAGAAATGAAAACGTGCAAAGGTGTCGAATCGTGAACCTTGATTAATTTACCCCTCCACTCACACTTCTTTTACCGAAATCTCAAAACAAGCACTAAAGCTTTAAACTTGGTTCTCTCGTGGCATTGTCTTAATGGTTTTGAAGCATGCACCCACTATTTTTGTGAAGGCCAAATTGTTCAAGTTCCTGAAGCAATAAATTATAATGTGATTTTGTCAAAGAATAAAATCGGGCACAAGTTAGATGCTCTTGGGTTTAATGAAAACTATAGTTTACATCTAAATTTAATTAGAATGTAATGACTCAAAATGTGTACACATGTTAATACAACGAGTTGGCTCATTTGTTTGATGGGTTATTTGTCGACATGTGAACAAATACACACGTTAATACAATGAGTTAGCTCATTTGTTAACATGGAGTATTTGTAGACACATGAATATTTTTTTAGCGTCTGTATATGTAGCTCAAATGTCACGGAGTTTTTAAATTATAAAAAAAAACTTCTTTCATGTTTTTGAGCGTTCTCTAAAATTACTAGTATATTATCTACCGGAATGCATCTACATGTATTAAAAAACAAACTGAGCAGGTTTAATATTCTCATTGCTAGTTATATATTATATTACATGTATACGCGCAATTTACCTGTATTTACCCTTTGTCATTTTGAATTTTTTCCAAAGAAATGGGTCAATACCCCTCCCCTTCCCCCAAAAATGTATATTTTTATAAAAAATCAGTCTTCAAAAACTTTTGGGCAACTAATTTAAATTGGAAAAAAAAATCAAAATCTAATCTATTATAAATACTTAGTGTTAATTTTTTTGCACGAACTTGTAATCAATGCTCGCTTTTAATAATCTAAACCAGTACATGTACATCGCTAGCCTGCATACTTAATTAAAATATTAGATCACTAATAGGTTTTGTAAACTTAATTTCAGAAGCGAATTTGGCTTTTAAAAATTCTTATCATTATTTATTACAATAAACATGTACGCTGTTTTGAACACATTTTGATAACACAGAGAAAGTAGCCGATTAAATATTTATCTCTTCTTCACAATATTGTAACACTAAAACTAATGAAAAGTTGATTATTTTTTTTATTCTTAATAAAAGGATCGGCACTTTATAAGCATCTAAAAAATAATACAGCTATTGTGCCTAATTATACTACTGACCGACCACAGGAGAAACAGACCGGGGGCAAAAATGAGGTGGTTCTTATATTGTATAAATTCATATTTGCAACAATTAAACAACAATCGGAAAGTTAACTTGCATTTGCTTTTGTGCTTAAATCTGTATGCACCACATTTTGTAGTTATATTTTTATTAAAAAAAAACTAATGGCATGCCATGAATAATTTCTTCTAAATATTCTAACCTGATTTACTGTAAGTTACAATATAAAAACAATAATGAAGCGAAAGTGAAAGGTTATTATTCATACTAAGAATTTAGTTTCATAATAAATTTATCAAATTTCATTTATTATTATCTATTTAAAAAATCAACAAAATGACAAAAAATAAAA
Source organism: Magallana gigas (assembly GCF_902806645.1). Taxonomy (NCBI): domain Eukaryota; kingdom Metazoa; phylum Mollusca; class Bivalvia; order Ostreida; family Ostreidae; genus Magallana; species Magallana gigas. The sequence goes on along the minus strand of NC_047560.1, from coordinate 24,409,092 downwards.
ATCTTACAATTTGTAATAATATCAAGCTATATCAATTGATAAACGACTGGATCTACATGTATCAACCTTTAAATTAAACACCTATATTTTTAATAATAATTAATTCACTAGTCTCTTTAATATAGATTAAAATAACACTAATAAATATTGAACAGATAAAATAAATTAAACATTTTTTTTATTATCAAATTTCCCGTGCGGAACCTCATGGTATTTTCTACACAAGTGGATTAATCTTTCTTGTTTTTATAAACTCTATATAAATGCCTTTGTAAACAATGATTTAAGTATATATCGTGCAATAAAAAGGCTATGGGTGTCATCTAGATTGTTAAGCTTGTTTTTGGACCCGAATCGTTAGAGATTAGAGGCTTTAGATGAAAATGGTAGATCTACATGAAGTTAAAGTCGGCTGCGCGAGTAAACAGATGCTAACGAGTGGATCAACAAGTTTTTATCGTTAGCTAAAACGCAGTTGCGAATATAATTATTTCTCATTAACCGATAATTTTCAAATTATTTTATATTCAAAACATACAATATCAGATTCAGTACCGCAATGTAAATTGTTCCTGAATGTAAATTGCTCAATCGTGTTATTCTTTCCAATATGCATGTAGATGGGGGTTTTTTCTATGCCGATGATCAAGAGTTGTCTCATGTTCGTATCAAACAAGCACGGAATCTACATTCGATCGGTAGTTATGAGTAAAATATAAAAAATATAAATATGTTCATTTTATTTATTATAAAAGATACTGCATTATAGGGCTTTGCTATTAAGACACGTGCTCATAAACAAAGTAACAAAATTACAGCGCCGTTTTTGTACTATCATACGAGTTTTTTTTCTTTTACGTATCGTCATTTCTTTATGACGTTATTTCTCTATTTTATACAAAACGTCATGTGTAAGGACCCTTTTCTCATGGGCGCAATCATATCTTATTCAAAGTCCAAAAATTCAAACCACAACACACAATGATTAATACATAGAAATACTAAAAAACCAAAAAAAAAACACATGACATTTCTAAAAATCGGTCCAAACCCATACAAGGCAACACTTATTGAACTATGCAAGTAGTTGACTTGTTTGGCATATTTTCCTGAGAAATGTCTTTTCCAAAAGGTTCTTCCTTCTTTGAAGGTGGAAATGACCTTTTTGCCAGAAAAATGTCATTTTTAGAAGGTTCTTTCTTTTTTGAAGGTGAAAACGCACTTTCAAACATCGTGTCCAACGTCCGCAAAGCGTCTAGTGCATATTTTCCTAATCGTCCTTTTATCTCATCTCCATAATGAACTCTTTCAGTCATTTTTAAATCAGTAGTTAACGATTTCTTTGCATGACCTTTGTAGTTTAGTCTGATACATTCTGTGCAAACAGACTTATCGCAAGGGATGCAGTGATATTCTAGCTTCTTCTTTATATTATATGCTCAGAACATGCGCAGTACACTGGTCAGGTTGTTTAATGTCACAGAAACGACCACGTGGCCACGAGTAAGCTTTTTCCTTTCATGCTCATTTCTACATGTTTCACAAAGATGGCCAGAACATGTTTTGCAGAGGAACTTGGAAGGTCTTTCTTCGCAATCTTCACACTCTAAATAGTGTTGGGCTGCGGTTTTTGCGTTAGCCATAGAATTTTTTTTTCTACAAAAGGTACGTTACCATATTATTTAGATACATAATCTATATAAAATGTTGAAACATTTACATATTTTACTAATATAGATAAACTATTTATAACTCGGCTGATACATGATTATGACTATATTTTTTTATGTTGTCAGCATGTAGGCCTTTATCCTCATCTCTTGATAAACAGACTAAGACTCAAATAAAATTTATATTTTTTGATACAGTTTCTTTCTATTATGAATATTTGTTGCTATCAAAACTGTTGAAATTTAACAGTTGTTTACATAAGTTTTACATAAACATATCGTGTAGAGTCACTGAAATATATAACACATTTGAACACATACCCTGTACTACACATGTGCTTTGTTACCTATCCAAACAAATGAAACTGAAATGACAAATAAAAACAATGTATGTTTCAGTAAATGCATTGTACTACACCCTCTGGCTTTTCAAACTGGACTAATTTATCGAATGAAAGTTTTCTGAATAGAAAGAATTAGGTCGAGAGAAAAAATAGATTTATTTTGATGTTGTATCTATTGAAATGGTAAGCAGAATAATATTTATAAAGTTTACTGGTACTGTACAAGTTATCGGCTAAGACCAATTATCGGCTAAACTGAGGGTTCGAGTTTATAGCATGCGACTATCCGATATTGTTTAATTCAGTCGTCTGTTTCGAATAAAGAAAAGTAAGTTTACTTCAAAAACATGAGCTTTAACGATCATTGTTTACCGCTGATATAAATCTGTGCACTTTCAGCTGGGGATAGAAAATGGCCTCTTTGTGATACGTTATTATATCCCTTCATTGGTTTGACATATAATATAAATACATATTAAATTTCTCAACAATAGGAATTCACTAAATTCTGAAGGATTCGTGGAGCAGTTGAACGCCTGATTGCACAATTATGTATTGAACAGCATACGTTTTTATGTATTACCGTATGATGATAAACGGATAATTTTATGAGTTTTGTTTATGTATAATAACCCCCACGACCTATAGGCTGACCCTGCAAGGGACATAATTCAATTTTTACTTTGCAGAATATGATATCAACATGTAAAGGAATTTTACTGGGTTATTATTACGAAGCCGATAACTGGTACAGTAAATCGTAAAAACTCGGCAAATTCGGAGCGTGCTAAATAGCACAAAAACAATATGTTTTGGTTCTAAATGATGATATAATCTAACAGATTGATAAATAAGGAGTTCACCATTCAAAGTATGTCAAGTTTAATTCAAATATATCAAAAAATAAAGAAACACGAAAAGAAAACGTAAAATTATAGCCGATAACTGGTACAGTGCCAGTATCTATTTTATCTGTATGTTTAAATGAAATCTAACAGTACCTTGAACATTTCAAAGACAATGTAGCCGATCAAAGAATATGATCGACGGCTAAGCTTTGTATGTACTGTAGAATTAAATAAATACCATGCATAAACGCGAATCTCTATTGTTTGTCAACAGAGGTTATCATTCCCTGAACGGTTCGGGTCTCAGTTAATGGTTTTTTTTAGTGATATATCTCCATGGATCAACAACCGTGCATTCAATGCATTGTGTGCTTTCTTTCGCTTAAATTAATTTTTATTTTGTTTTTATTTTTTGCCTATATTGTTTATATTTTGTTTGCTTTATTCTCATTATAGAAGATATAAACATCGCTTGTTCATGTGCGTTTTTTGCAAATATTTGAAACGCCACAATAACAGCTGCGAAAAATGTATGCGTAAGTTATTTTTCATACTATTACACTGTATTAGCGATAAGCAAAGAACGAGATGGAGTAACTATTTTCAACTTCACAACTAAACATGTTTTTTTATTTCTTATTAGTATTCAACAATTGTTTCTGTTGGAAAAAACGGTCTGCATTTTGGTATCTCATGCGCATTTTGTTTCCGTTTGTGGAATCAAAAATAAGACAAAAAATGTATAATATCATGTATGAGATAAACAAGAATCAATCAATTCACCAAACATATTACGTTTAACGAAAGAATAGCAATAAATTGTGTATATAACAGTATATTTTAATTTACATATTTTCAAAAATCACAATAAATGAAAGGTTAAAACAAAATACAGCCTGAAAATTATAACATTGTCTATATAGAGTAATTTTAAAAATCAAAAATATGAATTGCCTCTTTTTTCTCTTTTCCTTGTTTCAAAACGTCTAAATCAGTTTTCGTTGACTAATTGGTCTTTTTTAACACTCACCAATATTTTTCATGCCGTCTGATGCCTTATAAAGGAACATCATATATGGATGTCGATGATATCTTTTCATTAATCTTAATTAATTGCAACATAATTCTAGAGACGAAAGCAAAATATAACCACACGATTATCAAAATGTTAGATACTGCATTTTTAGAAATTTTGTCTTTTATATTCTATGTATTTTTCGAGTTGATCTGTCATGTTGAAACTGAAGTTTCATTAATGTTCAATCTTCTGTCTCAAAAAAAATATATATATCGTAATTGCATGTTGTACATGTAATAAAAAATGCTGGTTTTCGGCTGCTTTGTTAACATCATATTAAGTACAGTTAGCACCTGTCCCATTCAATACATCTGCTTTTCTATGACACCTTATGGGCGATGCTTTCATATTAACAACCTAGATGAATTATAATTTTCCTTTATCAGGTATACATTTATCTTTTCACAGAACTATATTTTGAGTGAAATGCCTGCAAAGCTTTCAGAAATAATTCATGTATTGTTTGTTAAAAGGAGGTGAACATGATTTAATTTTTATCGTTGATGAAACTTAAATAGATAAACATTCTATAACATGTTTCGTAATATGCTTTCAACGCTACAACTACACGTATCTAAATTTTGCTTTCGTCTCTTATTCGAAAACATAACCCATAGATTTGGCATACTTTTTTTTACATGCTTTGTATACCTAGAAAGAAACTAGAATACAAACATCTCTATTGTGATTATCTTTTGAGTTTATCAGCCTTAAACAATTATCTATCCATTAACTTTGCCATATGTATATTGGGAACGATATTTTTTATAAAAGTTTTGTAAGGAAACTAAAACAAATATATAAAGCAGAAGGATCTTAGCTCGTGGGGAAAAACGAAAACCAAATCTGAAATAATGCAAATGAATTTGAATGGATTTGCTTACATCAAAGATACATCAATAGGGTTAAACGGCAAATCTGACATGGCAACATGGCAATATCTTATCTTTGTGTGTGTGTGTTTTTTTAAACAAGAAAAACACTTAAATGCTTCACAGCCGCCAAAATCATGGCATCTTGAAAACAAGATACAGGTTTAAAGTTCATGTTTAACTACTCAATTATTTCAACGATCGATTGAAGCGATAATATGTGACTGTAAAGATTTAAAGGGCAATATTTAAGTGCACTGAATAACTTCAGACATAAGCCGCATTGGAAAATATTTCAGATGAATGGAATAGCTTGTTGTGACGGAACGTGATGATAACACATAACCATTCAAATAAATAAGCATCAAAAATATTTCCAACAGAGAAAGCTGGACATGCAATTGGTACAAGTTTCTACGTAAACTGATTTCTTCATTTTTTTTTTCCTGAAATGCTAATTCATTAAAGTGAAATAAAAATATATTCAAAAATAGCCTTTAGTAATAAACAGCTGTTTTTTTTATTTAAATAGATAAATGTCATTACCTTTACGTGATATTTGATACATTTAATATTATAGTTTCAAAGAAGAAGAGAAGTAGGACTAAGATCAGCCTTGCCAAGTGTATTGTATAACAGGTTTAAAGAAGGACCTGCTGAGTTTCTCCGTAGGACGTATCCTGGTTATCTTTTTGAGAACAATAAATGTTAGCATGTAAAGAAATCAATACTACACGGAACAATGATATAGTTTCATTGAGTTCAAATACATGTTTCGAATTCCTTATTTTACATCAGTACCTAATTCCGCGATTCCACCGTTTCGCATCAAATTGCGAGAAAACAAAATCAGGAACGCTGATCTATTATCATAGTCAATTTATCTTACAATTCTCCGAAAATCTAAACCGAGATTTTATCTGCGAGATGTGCTTCTCGCGATTTTACGCAAATATTATTTCATCGACTTTCGTTATGAATATACAGTAAACATTTCTTGATAATACATATATTGCAGAAATTTTGGGGTTTTTTTGTACATGTAGTAATGAGGTCTTATGTTGTGGCCTGATTTTAGTTATCGCCTATAAATAATATTTTAAACAGGATAATTAACGAACTAACAAATTATAATAAACATAAACATAAAGAAGACAAACATAAAACCTGGGCTGCATTTTACAAAAGAACTTACGACAAAGTCCTAAATATTTACAGTCTCGTAAAATGATCTTTAGAGAACAAAACTGACATAAAACTATCTGTTTACAATTATTTCAATTCCCATAGTTATTTTTTCCAGCCATAAGAATAAATCAATGATTAGTTGGTGATCAATTAGCATTGATTTATTTGGTCGTAAGTCGTAAGGCATAAGTTCTTTTGTAAAACGCAGCCATGATATACCTTTTGAAGGAAAAAAAATCACACTAAAAAAGTGAAAACATGATATTTTATCACATATATTGATGACAAACATGTTATTTAGTCATATACACATTGATGAGAAAGCTTTATAACTTTGCAATTGATTAAAATATATAAACAAACACAATCTTAAAATCATGCACTTTGAAGTTAATAAAAAAAATACTGCACAGTCAAAGAAGTTTTTGTATTTTTTCTTCAGTAGTCTGTTATTTGTTAACAGAATACTGTTAATAAACATCGTTTGAAATACTACGTATAACAAAAAAGAAAAACTGAAAAAAGGACTGTGCAGTATTATGCATTTTTTGCCCCAAATATTAAAGTTTTATATAGAGCTTTAAAATAAGGTGGAAGATAGTTGAAATCAAATTGAAAATCAGTGTGTAAAATGTTTTCACTATAGCGACATCATAATGTACAGATGACGTCATGAAGAAAGTCTTACTTTGTAAAATTGATGGTTTGTAGCAAAATATGGGTGTTTTCCGACGGTTTTTTCAATTAAAAAACATCGATCGCAGGCTTACTCCAGTACCAATTTTTAGTATGAAGTGTATAATTATATGAATAAAAACATGTTAAATACGTACTTGAACAGACCTGCGCTCTATATTTCCGAATGCAAAATATAAAGAAAAAACAACGATATTTTCATTAGTCATTAGGGAATTTCATGTTTTCTTCAAAACTGGTGACTTGCTTGACATGTTTTCAACATTCAGTGTTTGAGGCCAAAAATCGGTCAGCGTATATTCAGCGGAATACGGTAATGTTTGAAAGCTCTTCAGATCTTCACTGCTAATCAAATTAAAAATGGAAGGATGAGATTTGGCTTCCAGATTTGCAGATAATTGTTTGCTCATTAGTTGAAGTTTGCTAATTTTTTCTTCTAAGCTATCCTTGAATTTATTCATTTCTTGAAGTCCTTCTTTCTCTGCCTTTCGTAAATTTACAACAGTCTGTTGACCACTTTTTTTAACTATTGCAACCATACTTTTGGTATGTGCATCAATTTTCTCCTGAATTTCGTCGGCTTTCTTACTAAATGCTGACCTTTTTTCTTTTTCTGCAGCAAGCAACTCTCTGTGGCTTGGTAAAAGAACATTTTCTATCTTGTCTGTCTTTTCTTTAGAGTAATCTTTTATTTCTTTGTAAACTGTGGCCAACGATTTCATAGGGTGTCCGTTATGAGATTGCATTATGCAATCTGTACACACTGGTTCACTACAATGAGTGCAGTAACATTCTAGGTACTTCTTTGCATGCTTAGGACACGAGATCAGATCTAACATATTCTCGTTTTTAGAATGCAAAGGCAGTATTTCATGATTTTTTGTTATTTTTTTCCTTTCATGTATGTTTTTACACGATTCACACAGATGACCTGCACACGTCTTGCAGAAATATTTAGCGGGATTTTCTTCACACTCTTCACATTCAAGAAAATGTTGAGCAGTTGTCGATGCTTTTGCCATTCTATTAAATAATTGAAAAAGTTATGTACATAAGATATTTATTTTGAAAATTTAAAATATGCATTATCTGAGTAATAATCGAGGATGAAAAAGTGGACGCAAAATTATCAGTTACAATAATGATTTGATTAGGTAAAGATACGTCAACGTCTTAAGATCAAGATCTAGTAAATGATTCCAGTCTCTTGCAATTCTATGTTCAATCATGGAAAAAGTAATCCCGATACTTATATTTAATTTGGCAACATTTTAAATAAAGAGGAGGTCAAGAGTTTGTTAAATTCCGTTTTTGGAGAGGCTGTATGCATTGTAGATATTTTTTATTGGTCAAAATGGACAGAACTCAGAAATTTGTTCCTTATTTTCTTCATATATCATTGAAAATGACAGTTAAAAACATGGTTTATCATTGTTTTTACCAAAACTTTTAGCCCCAGTACATCCTATCAAAGCTATTGTTACGGAGCATCATAAAAAAAAATTATATCATAAATTTTATAAACCTGTAGGCACTTTTCATGTATTAGATCTTGACGTTAAAATTGCGTTCAATATAAATCTGTTCCATCAAAGGCAGTTTTTTATTTCTGTCAAGATATTTACCTCTTCATACACACTGAATATAAGATTATGAAGAGAGGTATTAAAATGTATCAAGAATGCCTAAAGTTACTTTAAAAAACGGCATCTGATATGCTCTTTACCTTTTTAAAAACATCATAGGAAAAATAGTTTTATGGAGGGTCTTTTAAGAGGAATTTTAAAAAATAGTTTGTGTTTTTCACTACAAACTCCACATTACGTGAATTTAAGCATAACATAATTTTATTAAACTAATAATGAAGTCAAAATGGATTTCCAAAAGAAAGCAACTCTGACATTCTTAAAATTTGACCTTTGTTATTGCTAGTAAGCTCAATATTTGCTTAAACAAATAAGCCAATTCATTGGTACATACTGTACAGGTATACAGCAGGAATCATGCAAACCACTTCATGTAGGTTGTTGAATTTGCGTTATAAGCACACCGGGTGGAAAGCTGTAATATACATTAAAAGTGTGACCAAAGAAACACTGCTTTACATTATAAAATTAAAATCGACAAAATACTTTTTAAAAAAATTCAATAATTTATTAATCAGTTTTAACACAGTGATACAATAACTTGTTTAAAGACGTGTTCCTATTTATAACTTGTTTAAAGTCCAGTTTTTGGACACATGTTGTTTTCATGACCTTGGTTTTAAAATCTATTTCTTAAAAAAAATGTAAGTTTAATCAAGTAGTTTATTTTACCTTAAAAAATATTCTGTTTTAAAGTTGTATCTTACAGCTTGAAATATTATTAATTTACACTATATCGGACAGTATTATAAAATACATTTAAAGTTCCTAAAGAAAACAAAGATTGTCTCTTGAAATTTTAACACCATTTTGCACCGACTCTAAGTCATAAGTTTTCGATTTTACTGGTTTTGAATGTACACACATTATTGTTTCTTTAATATTGGCTTTTCTTGTGCATAAAAGTTATACCAAATTATTTTTAGCACTATGACTTTCTTACTAAATATAAGGCTTAGCGTAAAATATTGTTTAAAGGGGCATGGTCATGATTTTGATCAAATTCACCTTAACTGTTTTTCCTTATTTACAATGCTTTAGGAATGTATTTTTAATTATCCAGAAAAATTTGAGAGTCGGGCGTAAAGTTATGAGCAAGATACATGTGTCAAATCAAAGTACTGAAGAACTGACGGGAGTTGATTTTGTCAATGTTTATTTATTTTAAAATCAATGATATGTTATTTGGCATGACAAGTACATGTATACGTAGTTTCTAATTTGAATTACGCATATTTTTATAATATGAATTTTTGAACTTTTTCGACTAGAATGTTGAGAAACTTCCATATGAATCATGTTAAATAATATTTAAAGATAAAATTAATTCAATCAAACTATGTATCAGTGGTAGAAATATTTCTCGAAAATTGTATGGATCCAAGCAATTATTTTATATTGAACTCTAGTCTCGTTCAACCAAACGCTCGGCTGACACCGTAAATCTCCGACAAGGGTTTACGGAGACAGCCGAGCGTCGAGTTGAACGAGACTATATTGAACTCTGGCGTAGGAATACATACGACTACAAAAAATATTTAAATTGTTCGTACCATTTAAAATCTGACTATTTTTAAGGTATTTGTAAATAATTTTCGTTTAAAAAAAATGCTTTAGCATACATTACATCGAATTCATCAATTATTTTCAAGAACTAAGTCTTGTCAGGAGCAATGATTTGTGCTGAGGTCCAAACACTGTTTCACTTTCGGTTTGTCCGCGTGACTGCATAGGAGAGTTGATTAAAATCAACTCCCAAAAACTCTTTTCATTCATGGCTCTTGCTTTTGTTTACATAGGGTCATTATACCAATGAAACTATTTTTCAAGCGTCTTTTCTATCTTTTTATTCAATTTATGCATAAATGAACAGTTTCCAACGTTTGACACATTCATTTTGAGTATAAAAATTCATTTTCACTTGAACATTCACAAATGTAAACAAAAGCTTTGTTTACATAACAAAGAATCGTAAGCTCTGTAACTCGCTGAAACCTCAACTAATGATGCTCAAATTTCGGTTGCCTATTAAAAATGTCTTACTGCAGCATTGCAAACATTAAAATCGGAAAAATAATTTTTGGCCAAAATCATGACCATGCCCCTTTAAACATATAGTAAAGTCTTCTTTGAATTCATATTTCGGAGTTATCAACTTAAAAATCTAGCACCCCTGAAAATTTGCGCTTATCGTTTCTGATTTTGTAGATTTATGCCGTCTCAAAAGCCCACTGTGTAAAGTGTAATGGGTCATTGTCTGTATGCCCCCACGGTGTTCTAAAACAGGGATGACCGCACACGCGCCAATAACGCTAATTTAAGACAAGCAGGGAGTGCCGCACACTTGCACTAGAATTGCCAAAAACAACCAGCAGGGGTGACTTCTAACTAGTGCTGCGCTGCAAACACCACCAATACAAGCAGCGATAACTGTACTCTTGACTTGTTGCAACTTTGATGAGGGATGGCTACATTCTTAGTATCGTAGGTTAGACACGAAGGTAAGAGAAGGGGCGAAGTGGCCATGCACTATATCGTATTGCTCGTGTTCAAGTTTTACTCCAACAGTCGTTTCTTGTTATAATACTGACACAGTTCCAATACAAATCCTACAATATCATATATCAAAAGTGTCCAATGCCAAAAATACTAAACAAAAATAAATATTCTAAACCCTACACCATCGGTACCTATTTGCAATAAATTAAACAAACAATAGCTTTAATTGTACAAAATGATTTTTAAAATAATTTATCATAATAAGGAAAATAAATTTAAGAAACAATATGCAATCCACCGGAGAATAACACTAACCCACAGGATACAGTAAAAAGCTGTCCGCTTCAAATGAATTAAAAACGATTGTGCTTTTAGGATAGTTACATTGTAAGCAAGTTAATTTCTACATTTTCTTGTATCTATGAACGAGTCCTTGCTTTTGCATTTGATTATGTAATTTAGAATTTCTTCATCAGAGTGATATCAAAATAATTATTGAATGTGTTCCTGTTTTACCAATGTTCGCTGCATAAGATAATATGAGTCTAAAAACGAAGTAATTCAATATGAAAATTACCAACCAGACGGACTGCAGTATAGTTGTAGCTGATAGCTAAATCTGCAACGCATATTACAGTAGTTTAAATCGACAAAAACAGAGTGTGCATATTTGTTAACTGACACCAGGTAAATCCACTGAATCGTGCTGTTTTCTGTTTAGCCATGCATGCGTGAATTACAATCGATTATTGCAAGATGTAGTCGAACAATACGTATTGGACGTAAAAATTAAAATACAGCAAACAAGAGCAAACGAAGGTGGTTTCTACATTTAAAAACTGTCATAGTTAATTTAAAAATATAAAATGTTTTACCGTGCGACCGTTGGGGCGAGCGCAGTATGTGATCAAATAATGAATTATAATAAATCAATAAAAATAAAGGTAGCAACGTAACGTAAATGAATTTGAATGCAAAATAAAATAAACATACCTATCTTTTTCCAGTAAATTTCATTATTCATAATTAATAAGATTTTTTTTTATTTATTTATAAGTAAAATTTATTTCAGATATAATGTTGAATAATAAAAAAAATTAACATAATGTCCATTGCAGTTTAATTCCTCTTTTCTTGCAACAGACATTTTTTTAAAACTTGTATATAAAAATTGAATTATCATTAAGCCCCCCCCCCCCCCCCCCCCAGTCCCGTTTACTCGTCACTCCAAAGGACGATCACTGCGTTAGTCTTATGTAATGAAATTACGTTGCCAGCATGTACATGGTATTTTATCTTGTTCTCGTGAGAGTGTGAAACCATATTTACAGAGAACTGCTAGTCTGATAAAAACATTGCATTACTGGTCCGAGTAACTACAGCCAAAAAACCCGTTTAAACAATGTGCATCTAGTATGAATTTTTTTATTCACACGCACCTTGTCGGTAGAGCTCGCTTTGCTCGCCGGCGCTGCGCTCGCTATTATCACATCGATAGTTTTAAATAAAATACTGTTGTAAATCAATACCTATTTACATCAAAATATAATATGATTATTTTTAGCACATTAATTCGCCGTTTGTTTCTTGCATCCCTTTAAAATGTTGAAAACAAGTTAGATGTCTTCATTTAAAAAAATTAAAACGCACAAATCTTTCGTTGCTTTCAACCGCTGCGCCTATGTGCACTGCCCTTAAACTGATTGGAAAAGAAAATAATATCATTTTAAAAAAAATACTATAGAATCCGATTAATACAGGAGCAGACTGGTTATTTAGGTAGAGCTTGGAGCGATACATAATAAAAATTTGGAGCTTACTTTTTATACACATACCATTGATATTTTGACGTCTTATTCCTCCTCACGACAAAAAGTCATACAAGTTTTTAAATAGGTTAAATCACTTTCGATTCAACGAATTTATAAATGGTTAACTCGCTATCACCTCAAAACTAATATAATTCCGTTCTTATGGAACAAGGAAATTCCTTTCTAATGAAATCTACTTTCGTTTTGTTTGAATTGGTGTCATGACAACAAGATTCATAAATAATCATCTCGTACACAACAGGTCATCCCTGACGGAAACGAAAAATCAACTCATTCTTAAAATATGTCGACTAATAACTGAGCCCATGAACAATTCTTTCCTTTTTTATTTCACCAATGAACACCGAAAATGTAAACGCTGCCTTTCATATTAACGTCGAGGTAAATCAATGACCTGTATAAACACATGGATCAACTTGGATTTTGAAATCAATGACCTGTAAAAAACCTGGATCAACTTGGATTTTGAAATATATTCAAGACATTCGTAAATTATTTATAAAATTTATATCAGATTGCAAATAATTGAGTGGAAAGAGGAGAAAAACAAGCATGTCTGTAAAGAACAAAGGCAACCTCAAAAAATCTGAAAAAAGCAAGATAAAAAGACGGAGAGGGCATTTTGCGTAAGTCATGAACCGTCCAGAGCCAAATGAGCAGGCAAACACACTGGAAGCTGAAAATGATTGAGAGATTGACACAGAGGAACCATCAAACACTGAAGCCATAGCATCCCCAAAAAACAACAACAAAGCATCTGAAGATAACCAAAAACCAGCATAGTTATTCAAAAATCCAAACCTAGTAGCTGACATTTTACACCCATTATTCACCAAGATCTGGAATAAAAAATGCTATACCTACAACATGGTTCAAGGGAAATATCATCAAACTGCCTCAGAAAGGAGAACTAACTAACTGCAATAACTGAAGAGGCATAACCTTACTGTCAATACCTAGTAAGATATTTAGCATAATAATAATCGAAAGAATTAAGACTGTAGTGGATGCCAAAATAAGACAAAAACAAGCTGTTTTCAGAAAAGGAAAAAGTTGCTGCGACCAGGTCATTAGTCTAAGAAACATTAGGGAACAATGCCAGAGTGACAAAGACAGCTCCTTATCAACTTTATTGACTTTGAAAGAGCCTTTGACAGTCTTCACAAATAAAGCTTAAGGAATATCTTGAGAAACTTATGGAATACCATCAAAGATAGTGGAAATGATTAACGCTTTTTATCTGGAATTTACATGTACTATAGGATGTTCATCAGATACATGCTTTAAAGTAATGTCTGACTTGAGACAGGGATGTGTAATGTCAGCTCTCCTCTTTATATTAGCAATCGATTGGGTAATAAAATTGGCCCGTAGCGGCGACAACACAGGAATATGATGGACTCTTTTCACCAGTCTTGAAGACCTAGAATGTGCTGATGATTTTGCTCTACTGTTCACATCTAGAAAAGCATATGCAAAGCAAAACATCACAATTACAGAATAATGCAGAAAAATTGGACTGAACCCCCCCCCCCCCCCCCAGCAAGAAAGCAACTGCATTGAAGTAACCTAGCAACAAGATTTAGAAATGCCTAGTAGGTAGGCATTTCTAAATCGTTAATAAGGGTTTCGGGATCATTATAGGGGCTTATTTTCCTTTTATTTTTATCACACTAACTTGGAAACACACGCGTTACATAGCGGAAGTTTCTTAATATTTAAAACAATGATCTTAGGGCTTCTATCATATCTAATTGTGGCCACTTAACTCACTAAAACTTTGTAATTTTTTTAACTCATCACAGCGATATTGTAGTGAAAGGTGGGCTGTTATCTCCTTTTTCTTTAAAATGTACATCAAACGAATTGCTAGGCAATGCAGGAGACCTATAGGGCTATTATTTTTAGGTCTCAAATTTAGGCTTCACGGATACCACCACGTGGTTCCGAGGGGTTTATATCTCTTTTGATTTTGATCACACGATATTTACTGCCTCTGAAGTTGTCGATGGTCCTACTAACTATTGATATTTATTAAAATATGCCGATGATAAAGTAAAATATATTTTATGTTCGAGTACTGTCAGTACTTTGACGATTTTTCTTATTGAACGTTAGCTTCTACTGGTTTAATGGATGCTGGAAGTGGCCACTAACTTTAGCCTAAAAATTGAGTAAACTTTTCCTAGTTTTTGATTCATCCTTAATTCTGGGTGATGCACTTGCATACCAAGTAGTTTGTAGTAAGGGTAAATCTTTAATGCAAGTATAATCCATGAACAATAACGAGTTCTCTTTCATCGCCAATAAATAGAATTTTGTTTTATAGTGTCCTGTATCTCGAAATAATTTTAATGTTTTGTCATTCGTATTTTATAAAATACATTTAAATGCAACTCGTTAAGATGACAACTATTTCCGATATAATACGTCAGTATCTTGTGATAACAGAAGGACATTTATACCACTTGTTTTACATAAGTTCATTTGATAATGAATTTCAAATCATTTTTTTCTGTAAACTGCAGTAAATACAATAATGTAGAGACTATTTCACAAAACATAAACAAAATATACTGAAAAAAAATAAATCTATAAGGGGGCCATTTTTCTACAGGGGTCACTTTTATGGAGAGTGTGCTTATTTTTTTTTTTTTTTGAAAATGACACTTGTTCTTTGGGCGAAATTGTCATTTTTCTACGTAGAATAGTAGAATAATAATCGACGTAGAATAGTGACCAGGGGGTCATTATTCAACGTCGAAAAATGATCCCCGGTCATTATTCTATAAGGGTTATCATTTTTCTTAACACTGGCAATTTTGTGTTGTGACCGCCAAAGAAAATGGATCAAATATATATTAATGTTAAACAGTTAATGTTGAAACTGTCCCTGTCGTTTACTTAATTTTGTCCGGAATCTTGTTTACCTTGGAGGATGTGGTTGTAATTCATTGTCGCTACCATCGCGCAAATAATGAAAAAAGACTTTTAATCGTGCTGAATATACCTTTAATGCAATTTTAGCTCTTAATACAGCACGAGGATGAGAACATTAATAACCTCCCTGAACAGGAGAGTTTTGGATGCGACTACAAGTCTTTGTACTTATTCATCGTCGTACATATGCATTACAGGGAAACATTACACACTGACGCAGGTTTAACTTAAATCACCTGCTCATTTTTTTCTTTCATATATTGTTGCTCACTCTTTTCTTCCCTTCGTAAGAGTTCAAGAATGTTCACGCAATCTGTAATCAATATCTTGACAGCGCTGTTTGTAAACTCTACTATATGCTTTCTGGTAATTGTTCCCACTATTGTGAGTGTAGGGCGAATTTATTGGGTACCGGATGAAATCACCCATGCGCATCGAGATCGAGATCGTCTGCTGATCGAGAGACGCGTGCTAAAGCCTACCTGGTAAGTTGTTATTTATTCTTATTTGTTTCCCCAACTATCTCGCCATCTAAGCGGTAAGAAACGCAATAAATTGCGCTTCGGGCAGGGAAGGTTTCGATGTATTTAGGGCAAAATTCATTGCAACTACGAGACGACCTGGTAGGCGCCATCTATACTATTATATTAAAATAATATACTCGAATTTTTTAGCTTTAATACCGAGAAATCGGAGGAGTACTGTCTTTCGTTTTATATATTTTTAACATCATTGGTACTTGGAGATTACCAATTTGTTTTTATTTTTTCTCAATCAGGCTTCGTTAATTAATAATAAACGTAAATTCCTTTAAAAAATCCGGAAATCGTCTAAATTTTACGGATTTTACAATCTTACGCATGCGCATTACATTCACGCTAAATCAGAGATACTTTTTAGTTTATGTTTCAACAATATCACATTTGCATGTATAAACTAAAAAAACGATAATACAAATACGTGTAAATTATCATTAAAATTCTCCTATATATTCTGTTCATGAAAGAAAATACAGGAGATAACTCTAACTCAGTGGTTTAATATGAAAAATTCCGAGAGTTCTGAATGTAAACATGATGTGCAAAAATGATGTATCTATTTTGTTAATGCATCTGACATCATATGCAAAGTCAACCCGTGCACGCACGGGTCAAAGTCTAGTTTTGAAAAAAAATAATTGAGTGTTTAATTTTGTACTTGCGGTGAACAGCAGAATGTTTATTTGTTGATAAATTGGTGTTTTATTTATGGTTCACTGATTGAGTGTACTTTGAATTTAATATGGCTCACATAATGCAAACGGCAGGAATCAGTTAGGGGGCCGGGGCTTTCCGGATGGCTGTTTCGTTCAGCCTGAAAGAAATGGCCAGGATGGCATGGTAGGTACCTCAGGAAATAGCGGTAGGGATGGGTTATCATCTACCAGTAGAGTACATTTTGACCCAAGACTGTTTAGAACACCCCTTGTAATAATATCAATAGGTATTAACAGGTTGATATGTCGCTCATTCTAACAGAGGGTGAATCCAAGAGTCATGGGGAGAAGTACAATGGGAACTAGTGGACTTATTGTTCTCAAACAATAAGAGGTATTTTCACCTCATTGTGTTTTGTGTTAAAAATAGGATTGCTATAATATTTTATAGAGTAATTTTTATGCGTTACTTCATGAAAAAGTGTCAACAGATTAGATATGGATTTTTTATTGCTTGACTTTGACCTTAATAATCATTTTGGTCGGACAAGTTTGACGCTTCAATCCCAAAGGGTCCGATTTATCTATGATTATTGGTTCAATAATTATTGGTTGTTAGTGTTTACTTTGTAGTAATCGAAACGCTCTACCCAGCATAAAGGAGTGAGAGCAATCCAACAGGATCGAGTACTAGTGAAAACTGATAGTGCATACCTGAGGGCTGGTCGACCAATGACGCCAAAACGTATTGGTAAGGTCATCTTCACAACATCAAGGTTTTGTGATTACGGAACTCCACACAAACCCTTGACATAAGTCGCTATTTAAAGGCGGGCTCAAGCCGTCGTATTTCATTGGTTCCAAAACTTAATTTGGAGCCAATCAGAATGCGGTTCTTATTCAGAGAAAAAATGATGTAAACAAATATGGCTGCGCCTGTTCATCCAAGAGAATGGCAAACTCTCTATCTTTTTGTCGCATTTGTAAGGACAATAATTTAAATAAATATCGCCGATTGATTTTGGGGAAATCGTTCACTGTGTCAGAACAGCTTGCAGAAGTTTTACGGTGCAAGCCGAAAGAAAATGACGGAAATTCACCGTTCATGTGTCAGATGTGCTTTAACAAACTGAACAAACTTTACAAGATAGACTTCGAGTTGAAGCATAAAGTTGACCAGTTAAAAATAGAAAAATCTGAAATTCTAAGTAATCTACGTGCAAATGTCATCGTGAATACAGATGTTGCCCATGTAAACACTCCCGTGAAAGCTGTAGAGGCAGCCTGGCCAGAAACTGAATATGTTCATGCAGATTCAAATGTACAGACCCCTAAAAGATCTCACACCCCAAAGAGATTGATTCTACACTCCCCAACGCCCAGAAAAGCAAAACAAAGTTTGCTGAAGATATGTTCTCCCCATCGGATTTGTAAACCACCTTCAGGGACCAAGAAAAGACTTAATGTTGATTTGTCTCCAGGAAAAGCCAAGGTATGAGCTCGAGATTGTCAATTTTTTAATTTTTACTTTTAGTGGACGCCCTTATACTAAATCATATGGATCTGCACATGTATTAAAAATAATTCTATCAAGAAGAACATATTAGACAAAATTCAGAGCCTGTGGATTTAACCATTTTGACACTTTAACACTCAATACTTATATTTATTTTAATGTCTAAATTTTTTTATATATAGGAAGAGACTAAAAGAAGGCTATGCCTACTGCTCAATCCCATTCACTTTTTAAAACAATGTATAAATAATTATCAATGACAAAATTATTTGTTAATTAATATGGCAGTATACGAAATATTTGTGAACTGGCTAAATATTTCAGAAGAACATTTATTTGAAAACTGTTAATAGACTGAAATCCATACTATGAATAATTCATCTAACGGGTATTATTGTAAGTTCATGAAAATTATTTTGGAAAAAAATGAATAAATAATAAACTGATATTCTAACAAATGTCAAATGGTTTTATCTTTGAAACCTTTTCGTGTACACTTACACACATTTACACATTAACTAATCCCATTTGCAATTTTTTGCTTTCAGTATTAATACCACTTGAAATCTAATTTCTACTGTTATTAGGTATCATTTAGAGGCAGAGAAGACCATAAAGTCCGAACACGAATAATTAAAGATGGAGTATGGCAATCAGTTGTGAAATCAATTGTGAGGGGAGACAAAGGACCGAGTATTTCCAGGAAATTATACTCTATAGAATCTTTAAAGTCTGGATTGCAGAGGAGTGTTCTAAAAGAACTTGAAGATCAATGCAAAACTCTTTGTCAAGTGAAAAATAAATCATGGCTGCGAAACATTTCTCCAAAAAATCTGGAATCATTATCTTTCAAGAGTATCATTAACGACTGCCAACTGTATGCTCCTCTATTACTTGAGACCTTGGCATGTGTGATGAATCGGCCAACTGAAAACAAACTTGCAGTGGCCATAGCATTGCTACTAAGAAACAGAAATACACATATGTCTGCAGTCCATTATGTAATAGGTCAAATATTAGATCACGGGGGAGCAACCGATGAGGTATGAATATTAATAGAATTTAATTTTATAACCCAATTAAAAAAATATTAAGTACCGTATAGCTGACACCTAGATTTAAAATGATCCAAGTCTGTCTGTATACAAAAACTGTAGTATATTTTGTATCATTTAGATTAATCAAATCATTTGTTAGGAAAACAAAACATCTGTACATCATTTATAACGCTTATAACGTTTCTTTTTTTTTAGGTCATTAAATTACTCTCTATTATGGGATTGTGTATTGGACCCCAGTCCATGGGTCTTAAGAGGAGTGAATTTGAAATCAGTCAGAGACAGAAAATTAAACACATTGTCCAAGATCATGTGAAGCAGTGCCAAATGGAATATATGACACAGAAAGTTAAGAAAAGTTTGGAGACACTTCCAGAATCAGATACAACCATATCTGACAAATATCAGATTACGATTCCACCAGTGGTCTTGCCACAGAGTTTGACGACAACCGTATACCAAACAGGTATGTCATTTGTACACTGTCCACGTCTTATTCAGTAGCGGGATCATATGAATATTGTTTAGTACAAGCCAACTGTTATTCAATTCCTAAATACCCAGCTACTACAGGATTAAGTGCATTGCCTTTGAAAACACAAAATAAGACATTAGCAATAGAATTCCCAGCTGTTAGTCCTCTTTTTTGTGTACAGCCCAAAACTGACCCCTGTTTTGCGCAAGCAGAAAACAAGAAAACACGAACCTTATCACTGAATTTCATATCCAAACACTCTAGTTTCCTAGCCCAATCAATCCCAAGATTTGAAGTGATTGGAGACAATCTAGATTTAACAATATCACCTACCTCGATGACAAAAAAAAGACAGAGGAAGAGCATTCATTGGTTTTTGAACATTGCGTTGTGTAAGAGAGAACTGTCAGACCTTCCTGATGAGTGCCCCAAAGCCGAGATAATGAAAGTTCCAAATAGTGATTTCATACCAAATACAGGTGATTGCCAAGCCCTGGAAAATGATATGATATATCATATAATAAAGATCCTGTGCAAGCATGTAAAGTGTTTGAAGCAATTTCAGGCCTCTATCCCAGACTGTATTCAGCACCAATATATAGATGAAATGTGCAAAACATCTGAGTACAGAATAATTGATTTGCTTGACAAAAGTGAGAACAAGTCAGAGGACATGATTAGTATCCTACAACATATACATAAACACTGTGTAGCTCACTCTGAAGAAAACCCAACGAAGGTCATTGAAAAGATTGTATTTGGGGGTGATGTGTTGACCAACGAGAGAGCCTACAGTGCCCAGTTAGCCATGATGAATGCTGAGTGTGACTTAAATGGTTTGGCTGGTGTAGTACACAGACCCGAGGGTTTGCATCGGATGATGAACTTCCTTGGGGTATTTCTTGTCAGCAGTTACAGTTCCTTGTTTGGATTTGTTGCCAGTTGACCAGATGATGACCTCCATTTGGAATATCTTTTCTTACTAAAATTTTATTGTTCAGAGTGAGTTCTATTTTGGAATGAGTTATTCTTTACTAACCGTCATTCAGCATTTTGAGTTTACAGCATGTGCTTATGTAGAAATCTAGAATAGTAGTGTATTGTAGTTTTCTATCAAATTATTTTGTTTGTTTTTGTAATCATGCTATCAAGATTTGTTGACCATTCTTTTAATTACAATTAATTACAATTAAAAGAACTTCAGTTGTTCTAAAGGTTTTCTGATTCTAACTTAAATTGATAAATGTACAAATTGATGTGATACTGTATATATATCTAAAAATTACCGACAATACCACTTACACCCCACCCATCCATGATAACACCTCCCCCTTCACACTTATGTACTTCCTGTTTAACTTTGGATCTGTTAGTTTAAAAGACAAATTTAACTGTGGACAATATTAAAGACTTAAAGTTTTAAAGCTAATTAATAATAATTTACAAAAATTTAAATGGTACACTTTCTTCAAGTTTGTTGACAAGGGATATTTTTATTTTTTATTTTAGATCATATACAAGCAATTTTACAGCATAAAGTCTGCTGCAGACCAAGGAGGTTTGTACCAGTTGAGAAATGTTGTCAGGAGAGTTGATGTTCAAGGTCCAGAGGGAGTACAAGTTCATATAGGTAAATGAACTGCAAAGACATTACCAGTAATTTCCCTGAAATACATATCAGCATTTAGTTTTAATATTTTATGTAATTATTAGTTTTAGATCACATATGAACTTCGTGCAGGACTGCTTGGATTCCTTTGTGTTAGGAGCTTGTCTTCACATGTTTGGAATGGACTCTTTAGACGGTGTCCCAGTTAATGTTGAGATTCCTCATTTCTTACATCTGGCATCCATTGAGGAACAGTATGCTTGGCTCAAAGAACTGGGTGAACAGCTGTTTAAAACGTACATAAAACTAAACGAAGGTAAATTTTGATACATATATCCAGTGTAAAGATTCATGGTATCGTTATTTTTTTATGGAAATTATCTATAAAAAAAATTTACCTGAAAGTTACTGGCAATTTATTTAAATATATTATAGACAGCCTTACCAACATTCAAATGACTGATCAAGTATCGGAGATGGATGATCAAGAATTACTGTTGGCAGAAATGTACGACTCTCGGATTAATCACTACAGCTGTACATGCAACAAAACTTACAAAACTAAGGGTCATTTCAAAAGACACCTTGAAAAAGAACATGAATGGGACTTTGCTTTAAATCAGGATACAACAAATTCAGCAATACATTCAAAGGTGGATCATGTTGCAGTATGGCGAGCTTCATTCATGAAACTGTCTGTGCTACTCAGAGACACAGAAGATGCCTATCATTACGGTGATGGGGATCGTATTTTCCGAAATGCCAAATTCGAGATGCTTTGTGCCGATGCAGCCCACCATACTAAATACCGTTTATGGTTGTGGCGTATGCAAGCATACAAAACTGCCATCTTGAGTCAAAGACAAGCAGTTGAATATAAATGGAACTGCACAGCCAATACACATGGTGGGAAAGGTAAAAAATTCCGAATGACAATCTGGTAGATACTCTTGTGCAGAAAATTAAGACGAAATTTAGAGAACAGGGATCTAACAGAACCCACAACAGTGCACAGAGAATAGCTCTTTCTATTCAAATTCAGCAAGAATTGAAAGAAAATATATTACGACACTTCACAAGTAAGGAAAAGGGACGTTCAAAACCAACTGTTAACAGAGACTCTGAGCTTAATCTTTTGATGACAAAAATGCTGGATGGTGAAGTTTTCGATGTTATCCAGGGAAGGGAATTCCATGCTTTCAGGGGATTTAGTGATATATTTTCCAGAGTTAAAGCTGAAGAACTGCACAGATGGATTTCAGATCAAAAGTTCAGAGCAAGTTATGAAATGTTTTAAAACTTGTTTAAAATGAAAGGTTCTCTGTGAGTCTTTGAAACTGCATGGACCAATATAACACAATGTTTAATGCGCATCTATAACTCTTCCTTTTGATAATTAGAGTAAAAACACTCTTTCCAACATAACTGCCAATTAACTCATACTGTACAATAAAATAAGATTCTTAATCATTCATGTGTTTTATTTTTTAGCATAATCAGAAATTGATTTACTGTGAAATCATTTAAATTCGTGGGAGCCAATTTTCGTGGATTGTGGGTGTTTGGCTTATTCGTTGGTATGGAATTTCGTGGATGCGCAGGTTTTCAGTTTCAGTTTCAAAGATACTCTTTCTAAATTTGTTTTTGTTGAGGATGTAAATTCGTGGGGAGGGGCTTCCCGCGAATACCACGTAAATTGAGCCACCACGAATTGTACTGATTCCACAGTAATCTTTATTGTCAAAGAAAAATTAATATATTCATAAATATTTGTATTTATTGAGATTCCAACAGAGATTTCCCAACTTGTTCAAATTCTTATAGGGACAACAAATTCCATGATGCTTGCTTGAAAAAAAAATCTTCAGATAAAGTTTCAACTTGAAATTTTCTGTGGATCGATATCCATTTGTCATATTACATGTTTATATCGTCTGTAATAAGGCTGAAAATGAAAATCAATCACTTCCGATTGAAACTGAGAGTAAATCAAATTCTTTAATAATCCATGGAAAATGACATCAGGGTCTTTGTTTTGTTTCACTTTAATAACACTCATTTTAATGTTCTTTCTATCAGGGGTGTCAGATATCACACAAGCATTTTTTCCAAAGCACAACTTTGTCATGATTTTTCTTCTGTGACTTGGGCACGCAGTGGCAGTCAGTGCCAAACAAGAAAATTTTAAACAGAGAGAACGCACTTCACCTATGTGACCAAACCACTCGCGAAATGCAGCTTCCTGATTTTTTCCCTCACCCCTGAAAATAAAAGATATGGATTATGATAAATGGACCTCTGAGGTCTTCCAAATTTTCTTTGGGTGTTTCAACTTTGATTTATAACATGATTTCATATTAAGTTGGATGGAAAAATGCCTGATGAAAACCTTTCTGGCTCAAAACATATATCACTTATGAATGTTTTAAAGATAAATGTTGGGATATGATTTTGAGCACACTATTTTGAAAAAATTCAAATTATTTTATTACAGTAAAAAAAAAGTTCACTTTTTGTTGTTACCTTTATTTAATCTCACAATTAAGACAATTATTGAAATATCATGTAGATTTGTTTGTATCTGACTTTATATCATAATTTGGTTTATTAAACATTATACGGATACAATCATTTATGCAGTATATAATTTAATTCAGGTTTTTAATTTTTAAATTTTTTTTAAGGACAAAAATATAGTAGCTAGTCTGGGTTTATGGTCAATGTAGAGAGCTAGAGATAAGAACTTATGAACTTGATAAATGATATATTTGTATGTGTGTAAATTATTTGTTAACTGTATTATCTTACCAATGAATGATGGTATGCGCCTCGTTAACAACTATCAAACGATGTCTCTTTCGAAACTCCGGGTTCTTCAGAGCATCCCTCCATTTAGCTTCTCCAACAAGGACCTCCGGGCTAACAAAAACGAAGTTGTAGTAACCGCTTGTAACTCTCTCAACATCGGTTGACACTTTAACGTATACTGCTTTATATCCCAAGCTGGAAAACCGTTTTCCTTGTCCTGTGTGTTACCGCAGTTTCACCGAACACAAGTGGTACACATTCATAAATCAAGGATTTGCCACCTCTTGTCTTAGTTCCAACGAATACATCCCGGTTTTCTTTCAAACATGATATAGCCAGCCTTTGATTTTCAGTAAGACAATTAATATTGAATTTTTCGCAAAATCTCTTTTCTTGATCCGCCATCTTTGTACAAAACCCAAACTACGTTTTAAAAGGAGTTATTTCATTGGACAATATACTTTTAGAATTATTACGTTATGTTGAGCATGAGCCCGACTTTAAGTTAGCGACTTATGTCAAGGGTTTGTGTGGAGTTCCGTAATCACAAAACCTTGACGTTGTGAAGATGTGGTAAGGTGTACTCATTGGTTTTGATATGAGTGGGGAGCCGATGGACCACCATGCAGACGCTGTGAGCAAGAACTTTGAGTAAAACCCTCTTTGCTTAGCAGTTGTGCAAGAGGTGTGTTGCTAAAACGCGGAACGGAAAACGGAACGGAAGGGAAAACGGAAAATCTTATCTAATGTTATTTACCTCATAGATTTGTTAATCATGCTAAAACGATATACTTTATGTACCTTTTTAATTTTGTTTAAAAGATTAGCAATATTAGATTATTTATTCAAGAATATTTATTACCTCAAAATTAACAGTACATGCATTGACCACTATATTCTGTCCCAAAATATCCTCGATTCACTTTTTGCTGTATATTTACATATACCTCAGGGTTCAAGCAATTGTCTTTTACAAGCATTAAACATTCTCATTATTCTAAATTTATTCTAATATTTAAAACGTCCTCTCTAGCTTATCAGCTGGTATAAATACACGGCTAAAAATAAAGAAGTCTACGGTGTTTTGCATTTCAACAGACCCGGATGATAGTGTTGAAAAATTGTGCAAGGTCTTCTGAGTGACTTCCAAATGGAGAAAAGATGTCAACATTTTCCATTATAAATCGTCCAAATGTGCTGCATGAACTTTTTGGGGGTTGACAGACTATAGTCCCAATATATAATCGGAAAATCAAACCAGGCAACGTCTAGAGCTCTCTATTCGGATCATATGTATATAGCTGCTGGAATAAACAACTGCTTAGTAATGCAAACGTAAACAAAATTGAATTGCTAAAAATACTAGTTTCACAAATTACTAGTTTCACAAATTACCGGGTATTTTAATGTTTACTGTATCTTGATTTTTAATGTCGTCAGTCCTACGGGTTTTTTTCTTCCATCTCAATGATACTGTATCGTCTGTATGATAAAATATCGTCTAGAACACCGAAAATTCAATTTTGATGTAAGTATATACATGTACATCATATTTTAGCTGAAATATAAAAATACTCAAAACACGCATAAAACGTTTTCACTAACTGCGTACGTTACGCTGAAATGCCAGCAATACCATATAAGAAAAATAAGTAAAAAGTTATAGCTTATTTGCTCGTTTAATCATGTTAATGTTTCACAATTCGTATACATTTGATTTTTCCGTTTCCTTACTCAACTTAAGCCGAATGAATACAATGCTATAATTGATAGACATTCATATGAATATTAATAAGATAACAACATGTTGATAATCATTCATTAGATATAAATAAAAGATACAAAGTAAGTTCTGGCCAGTCTATACCCTTTTTAAGCGATAAACGTGATGATATTTTCCATTCCGTTCCGCTTTCCGTTCCGTTTTCCGTTCCGCGTTTTAGCAACACCCGTGCCAGAGATACTGATTAACTGCTTTTGATGTCCAGTGTATCTTCCCTATCCTCCCTGCAGGATACTTTTTCATTCTTTATCCCCTTGCGCAACTTGTTGCGAATGGGATATAGCATCGCTACCGTGTGTGTGTTCGTATGTGTGTATGTATGTATGCATGTATGTATGTGTGTGTGTGTGCACTCCATCTCAATTTTCTAGTAAATTGAAAAAAAACTTCCAACGGAATTTCCTTAACCTTTGCACAAGTATGCCTCATTGTAAAAGATTAAAACAAATGCAATGTTATATTAATAAGTCAATTTTTTATGCAAAAACTGAGATAAAATTACACCATTGTAAAGGAGGGGGGGATACATTATGACAAAATTCGTTCAAAACTAAAAATATTTTTCATAGATTGCACACTTCTGTAAAATAACAAATAAAAAATGCATGTGCCTTTCCAAACCATTAATACTACATGTATTACAAATTATTATTTCATTAAAACAATGTCATAATCAACTTTATATACGAGTTATCAGTCAAACTTTCTATGTAAGAGTTATCAATCTTCCGCTTCACTTCTTTGAAACCAAAGTGAAAGTAAGCAGTTTAAATCAACAACTTGATATTTTTATACCCCCCGCAAACAAAGTTTTTTTTGGGGGGGTGGGGGGGGGGTGGGGGTATATAGGAATCACCTTGTCCGTCTGTCCGTCCTTCTGTCCGTCTGTCTGTGCAATCGTGTCCGGTCCTTATCTTTCTTATGGAGAAACATCGGAAGTTTTTACTTCACACAAAGATGGCTTATGACCTAAGGGTGTGTCATGACCTTGAGCCAAGGTCATTTGGGCAACGTCAAGGTCACTGGCAGAAAAAATTCAAAATTCGTGTCCGGTCCATATCTTTTTTACAGAGTTACATTGGAAGTTCTTCCTTCACACAAAGATTGCTTATGACCTAAGGTTGTGTCATGACTTTGACTCAAGGTCATATGGGCAAGGTCAAGGTCACTGGCATAAAAAATTCAAAATTTGTGTCCGGTCCATATCTTTCTAATGGGGAAACATTGGAAGTTTTTACTTCACACAATGATTGTTTATGACCTAAGGGTGTGTCATGCCCTTGACTCAAGGTCATTTGGGCAAGGTCAATGTCACTGGCAGAAAAAGTGCAAAATTCGTGTCCGGTCCATATCTTCCTAAAGGAAAAGCATTAAATGTTCATACTTCACTCAAAAATTGCTTATGACCTAAGGCTGTGTCATGACCTTGACCCAAGGCCACTTGGGAAAGGTCAAGATCACTGGCAGAAAAAATGCAAAATTCGTGTCCGGTCCATATCTTTCTTATGGGAAAACATTGGAAGTTTTTACTTCACACAAAGATTGCTTATGTTCTGAGGGTGTGTCATGACCTTGACTCAAGGTCAATTGAGGAAGTTCAAGGACATTGTTCCAAAAATGCTAAATTATGTCTGTGTCATGTCTTGTATTAATGGAAATATTAGAAGCTAAAATTTGACACAAAGCTTGCCAGTCTCAGACCACATAAAACTATTTTTAGACTCTCATCCCTCTCTGAAAATGGCCTGCCTCGATGAATTTTTTTTAAGGAAAAAAAATTGTTGAACATTTTTTTTTTGGAAAAAATCCGGCTCAGTATACCAATAATTCAAAATGTTAAAATATTAAATTTTTCTTAGCGGGGGGTATCAATTGTGAGTTTGCTCACAGTGGATTTAGATCTAGTACAGGTACATAAAATGTAGTGTTTGCAGTAATGGAGGGTTAGCAGAATGTGGTCTTATCATTAACATAACTATATATTCCTAAATAATACATCCCTACACACAATAGCTCATGTCGCAAGGGGATGCTCCGCTTAGCGGTGCCCTTGTTTAAGTTGGTTAGAGCGAAGGGATCGCTTATGATGAAGGACTGTGGACCACCGGAAGGGACGAGTTACCTGAAGACCTTGGATCTTCGTGCTCCCATTCCGGACAGCCTTGTCTGTGATTGTATGATTGGCATTGACGGTTCGAACGAACTTTTTTATTGGTCGTCATAAATGAACTTCTTATATTTGTTTATTGTTTATTAGTAATAGTAAATCATAATGTTTTAGTTAAGTACACAAGTTTTGTTAATCACAAGGGTCAAACATGTGTTTACGTATATGTCTATTTCTATAATATCGGGGGTCTGGTCTTAAAAGTCGGGGGAAGTGTGGTGACATTACCTACTATTGTGAGTCACCGGATAATTCGACCATGTGCATTGGGATCGTCTGTTCGAGAGTAAAACGTTTGTAACTGTTAAAGTTGAACTAAATATATGCAGTGTTAAAGCCTAGTAATTGTTGGTTATTCTTTTTTTTGGTTTTCCCGACTATCTCGCCACTAGGCGGTGAGAAACGCGATACTTTTTCAATTCCATTAGACCTTTGTGCTAGTGTAAACTGTTTTTAAACTACATCGGCAAGCAATTTACAGTACTTTGGCAGAAAATTAGTTCCGATCCATTCTCTTATTTATTTTACTTCTGGTATTTATTTGTACTTCTTTTATAAATTGTCAAAAAATCTACCCCAGAATGGCCGTTATAAGCCTTGATAATGCATTCTGTAAAAACTGGAGTTTTACAAAGTTTCCGTAAACACAATACATTAAATTTTTCTTTGAATGGTCAAAACAGAACATAATATTTTTCATGTCTTCATTTTATGAGTTCAAAGACATAATACCAAATCTTTTCATTGCATACTCAGTCTGACATGTCTCACAAAGGACTAGAACATGACAGGGTTCTCCTAATAAATTTCACACTCCATAGAGAAAAAATAAATTAAAAAATGTTTGATAAACAATATTTAAACGTTCTTTGTTTCTGATTTCTGATAATCATATTGTGATAATACATATCTCTGATAGAAAAAATAAAAATAAATTTTGCTGTTTGTTTACGTAATTAAGATCATAACAGAAATGTTCTTTATCATCAATCTTAAACGAATAATTATATAATAACATTTCGTTAAAAGTAGAGTTATATAGTTTATTACTATTGCCGGTCTTGTTTTTTTTTTTTAAAGCATTTTAACATGAATAATATATATAAGCGAGGTTAAACCGGATGCTATGGGGAAAATTCAGCCTGCGCATGAGCTAGCCTGGTTCCTGTGCGTAAAGGGTAGCTAAGGGAACCAGGCTAGCACACGTTTATTTGAATCGGGATCGGGATTCCTACCATATGCACACATAAGTTCAAAGGCGCTGTAATTGTACTAAAGTTGTCGGTAAACAGTACAGAAACAAAGTATTCCTTTTAAAGAAATGATCAGCATGTGATATTAACTGTCAGTATTTTGAAATAAGTTAATGTTTTGCCGAAACTACAACACGCATCAAATAGCATAATTTGCAATGTTTTGTTGTTTTTCCGAATACACATGTAACTTAACTTTACTTTTATAGCAGGCGAGGCTAGAGTACTGCACGATTAAATTTTTTTAAGTATCATGATTTAATAATTATGTCACCGTATAAAAGTTTAAATCTCAAGAAAAATGCATCAAAATATGAAATTAATTTTCAAAAAGCTGTCACTGCATACGCGGCTAACAAACTAGTACGAATCGTAATTGGTGCGCAAATAGTAGAATTCGCCGAATCCCTGATACTATACGTGCAAACTTCATTGATATAGATCATAATTATTTTAGAAGTATGAACCCTTTAAATTCTGAGATAAACATACATATACGTAATACAACGTACAAATTTAGTGGTTAAAAGCAGGCGGCTATAGTGGGTGGAATCTCTAATAATCTTAAGGCTTTCATGTTTTCGTTGGAAACACATGCAAATGGTCCACCTATTGTAGTCCTTTTTTTAAAGGACAGCAACTTGTTTTGAGCCATTTTCTATGGCAATTTTTTGGAGGGGGATGCAAACTTATAGGTTTAAACACATAGCAAACTAAAACAGCGTGTGCTATCAAAATGATACAATATCAGAATGTAAGCCTATTGTGTAAGCTATAAATTGATACTTTCAAAAGTTTTTTTTATTCATTCCTGTAGCTGCGATATTAACCTTTAAGAAATCAAAGTACTGAGAGTACTAAAAGACGGGGTCTTGAAAGTTTGAATTTGTAATTGTCCTGGATTTCCTCGAATATGCTTCCAAAATTTATGAGTTTGAATTATTTGTTACAATCAATGTTAATTCGGCTTTTTTGGCAATTGTCTGATACTTTGTCTAAATTTTACTCTATCCCGGCTTTCATTATTGTAGAAAATTGACACAACGGTATATTATGTAAATTAAGACCCCAAGGTTAAATTTTTTAAAATTACTACTAACCGGGAAAATCAAACAACTATATCAAAGTAGATAATTTTAATCATTAGATGTATTCAATTTTGTGATCCAAGGGAAAATCCACAAGTCGGACGGTATCCTTTTTTAAAGTTTTATGACAACCCCGAAAACTCTAAAACTGCTGAATTAACAAACAAAGTGAACATTTTATATACCGAAAACAAACAAAGGCACCTGACTTTAGAAATATATTTTTTACAATAAGATTTCAAGAACTTTGACAATAAAAAGATTTGTCACAGTCGCCATTTTGATTTTTTTTCAGACCGACTTATCTGACACGATTTTCTTCATTTGCGATTCTTGCAAAATTAATTCCGTTCGCCACTTAAGACTTTTTTGTGTAAATTCGTTCATCACCTACCCGAATTACGATACAACCGTTCCTTTCATTAAAAATCATATTCCGAAAATCAGAGACATATATAACAGAGATTGGCAGCTCCGCCATTAACGTGTAAATGTTACAGGACCAACCTTACTTTGAGAACTACAAGTGCAACAGCAGTCTTGTATAAGTCATTAGATTTGAACCCGATAGAAAACATGAACATGAACCTGTAAATATAGGATTTAGCATGTTTTATTTATGAAAAATTTACAAAAACTCTTTATTTAGTTTTTAAATTTACTTTTTTAAAACTTATTGAATTTTTCACAAAGTAATGGTAATGCATGACTGTACTCATGTAATGGTAATGTAATGCATTACTTCAAGAAAATTAAGTAACTGTAATGGTAATTTAATGCCCTAGTTCATGAAGTAAAGGTAATGTAATCCATTATTTTACAATGTAATTCATCCCAAGTCTGATTCCAGCTAAGCCGGAAAACATGAACATTAACATTTAACTTGGTTCTTCAATCGATAAGATTGTATATATTATATGATGTATAAGTCTTCCAAAATGTATAATCTATACAATGCATTGTGTTAAATTTAAATTCAGTTAAATAAACTAAAGAGCCAACGAACGAGAAGGCAAATTCACACTTGTTTTTATATTCTTTGTACAAAATTCCTTTAGAGACGAACAGCAGTCATACCACAAGTAGACTGGAAGCCAACGACACACCTATTTAATTTGTGAAACATCTGTGTATAACCCGTCCCGATTTTAACTTCGGCTTGCGCATGCAGTTTGGTAGTATTAAGGTGAAAGATTGTCAAAATAAAATTCACAACTTTTCAAACATGGCACATTGCGTCTGGGAACTTTAATTTCGATTCTACCATCAACCTCTTCTATTGAATAATGAGCTCATACACCAACTGAATCGTCAACGGCGCTGTGCATTCAGGTACGTAACTGATTCCACATTTGAACCCGAGCAAGAATAGTTTGATCCATAAAACCATTTGTTTTTTTTTCTATATACACAGAGGACTTTAAAAGATTTAATGCGTGTTTTTATAATACATATTTACTGAAATGCATGAAAACTTTCTCCACTATTTTCTTACGCGTAGACTCAATTCATGTGTTCTATGCGTGCCTTCCGGTTTGGGACTTCACCTGACAGTAAACCAATCACGTGACCCCGTCTAAAAATGATACGTTCAACGTCCGTTGTCCCTGCCACAATGGTCTATTTAAAAGTTATAAGACGATACATTCAAAAGTTGTTTAAATGACTAAACGTTTATTGAAATAGTTCTGTTTTACAGAGATAAATATTGATTCTTGGAGTTTTTAACAAATTGAAAAAGAACCCTATAGGGTTTCAAAAGGAAATTATACGTTGAATACACCTTTAATCACCGTAATAATTGAACTTTAAGTTTGTATTAAAACACTAAAATGCTTTCGTTGGAGATTCATGGGGGATATGAATGTGGCGACATCGCAGAAAATATACCTGACACGCGTTAGTGGTTATGTATGTATTTTTTTTTCTGCGATGAACGCTACCTTTATACAAGTAACTTGCATGAATCATTAAAGAAAGCATTTTATTGTAAATATTTACATCTTTCTTTTAAGAAAATAATACATTGACCGTAAAAAAGTAATTTAAATTAACTAGAATAGTGCTCATGTGCAATCAGTGTATTAGAGAAAAGAAACAACCAAATGTCTTCTATAGGAATTTAAATATCAGCATGATTATCTCATGCAGACAGTATTGCTGAAGGTTTCAACTAATCGATAAACGTCGCGTATAGATTTCATTCTTGTCAGTTTTTACAGAACAACATGTGGGAGTGTACGATCAATTTCGAAAGAAATATAGATAATTATACCTCGAAAAGGTCAATTAAATTAACAGGAAACTATTTGATTATGAAAGAAATAATGATTAATAAACTTTGTATATGTCAAAAAAACTAAAAAATTGCAGTTTGGGGAATAATAAATAGATACATGTGTCAACAGATAGCCATGCTATGACCTTGAATTGCTAGTATTACATAATGGTCACTATGATATTTATGTATACCTAGATACTGCGCACTGAATGGTGTTAATGATAATTAACAGAATGAACTCTGTGATTTTTGTAGCAATGCGTAGTATTCTTAAATGATGTTATGAAACCAGGTGCATAATACGGGCATAATAATATCCAAATTGAGAGTTTAACAAGTGACATATTTGGTGATTCTGTGTCTGCAACGATAGCTCTAGTACTCTATATTGACTCATGTATTGTGTATTCTATATATTAACCTTTGTAACCTTTTATACTGTGTATGAATGAACGTATTATAAGTAAGTGATGCCTCATACTAGGTGGGGGACTCCGAGACCCAGGACTCGGAGACTCAAATCCTGCATCCGTTTGATTGGCAGTTTTGACAGGTTTGTTACTTTATTTAGAAATAAAGTATTAATCTTAATTTTGAACACTAAATGTTCACTCATGATCGTCGTAAATGGGCCGAACTAGTCAAAAATGTCCATCATATGTAAAATGTTATATATACCCATGTAAAATGATGTTGAGCTGATAGATTCCGCTTATGGAGATTCTGAGACTCTTGATTCGGGCTGCTTTTGATTGTTGTAATTTTAACAATACGATCACGATTGTAAATAAACTATTGGTCAAAGAAGTACTTGACTTCGTAGTTTGAGTATCATCTCCAGAAGAAAACAAAGATTGAAGGCTTACATGAACTTTCTTGGTGCCAGTGACCAGGACTGAGGAAAGTTCAAAACAGAATAAAGTAAGAACCATTTCTATTTTTTTTGGAAAATTTAAGAAAAGTCACTAAAAATTTTACACAATAATTGAAATGTTCTTAACTGTAAAAATAATACAAATTCCTAAACTCTTTTAAAAATGAAATACAGTCTATGAATGGCACTAAACAAACGCAAAGCATTAGGTTCTTATTCGCAACTTTTTATAAATATTCCAGTCCGAATTTCCCCTATCAGTTTTCAATTTCCTACCCTTTTTTGATGTAATTTTATTTAAAAAATAAATGATGATAAAGCTAAAACATTTATAGGATTAAAATAGGTATATTGACCTTACTCTACAGCATAAAAGTTACATGAGATCAATGATCAAAATTTCGAGATATGGTGTTTTCTATTGTTTTTAAGTATTTTTCAATATTTTTGTAGTGTGTGCGATTCGAATATCAAAACAAAAAGTGAGATAAAACCAACAGAAAAAATCAAAAATGATTTTGACTAACAAATAAAATCTTAGTTTTGAATATTACAGTAATACCAGAAATATTTCAGTGAAAAACAAAACATGAAAATTTTAGTCCGAATTTCCGTTGTTTCGCTAAAGGTCCAGCTTTGTTTGAGCCTAATTCCATAATAAAGTAAAAATATCGAATGGTTTGACAATAATAATTCAATTCATAAATACATTTAGTGTTTAGAACAAATTTTACTCATGACATTGAACTTTATAACAATCCGAATTTGAGATTTCAAACCCTGAGTAAACAACGTTCTTAAGCTATGTGTGTAGATTTAAAAAAAAATCTCATATGTGACAATTTCGACATTCTACTGTCTGATTTTTAGCTGGGGCCATCTAAAAATATTGAAAAAAGCACAAACTTTTGCAATTTATTTGAAGTTTTACAATAGTAGATTAGTATATTGGTTTAATTCAAATATTAAGAAAAAAAACCTCAGACGATAGCATTATTCAGTGTATAGATGTTGAATGACGTACATTTTTTTCTTTTGTTATTTATTGTAACACACTCCTATTAAGCTTCATTTTATCATAACGTCAAAAAAGCACAATGCCGTTGCTTACCTATCGCCTGACGGAAAAATAATTTAAAAGAAAGTTGTCTCCTGTGTTCAATTTTATGAATGATATTGTAAAAATAAATCATACATTTATTAATACACTGTATTTTACTAGAATGCGGAATAACATACGCAATTAAAACTAAAATCGGCCTCCTTGATGCGATTTTGATATCAATACCTTTACTTTCGCATGTTTAAATAGGATAACATTTACCAAAGCTTAAGATAGCACTTAACAGATATAAAGACGTTGTTGTGTAGAGGTATGTCGAGAGGTATGTTCAATGCACGACATTTTATCAGTATTATAGACATTGCAATGTTGGCCAATACCAAGTAGACATTGTGTTAATATCTTATTAATATATAATTATTAAATTTGCATTTGCAGCGTACCATATATATCTTGTTTACATTTTTGACATCGCAATGTTGACCAAAATGGAGTCGACATTATGTCCACATCGTGTGTCTTGTTTCTTGTTTACATCGTCGACATCGCAATGTTGATCATTATCGGGTCGACATCGTGTCTACATCGTTCCTCTTATATCCAGTTTACATCGTTGACATCGTCGATATCGCAATGTTGATCGACATCGAGTCGATATCGTGTATACATCGTGTGCCTTCTTTTTGTTTACACCGTCGACATTGCGGGGTTGATCAACAACGTGTACACTTCATGTCTACATCGTACCTGTTTACACAGTCGACATCGTTGACATCGCAATGTTGATCGACATCGTGTAGACATTTTGTCTACATAGTACATCTTATATCCTGTTTACTTCGTCGACATTGTCGATATCGCAATGTTGACCAACATTAAGTCGACATTGTGTCTACATCGTGTTGCTTCTTTCCAGTTTACATTGTCGACATTGTAATGTTGATCGACTCGAGTCAACATCCTGTCTACATCGTATTTCTTATATGATATTAACAACATCGACATTGTCGAAATCGCTATGTTAACCAACATTGATTTGACATCACAATGTTGATCGACATCATGTAGACATTTTGTCTACATCGTACCACTTATATCCTGTTTACATCGTCGACATTGTCAATATCGCAGTGATGGTAATATTCTATATCGATATTGTATATTCTATATATTTCTACTCGCGATGTAGACAATGTAAATTCGATTTATGTTCAACATCGTCAACGTTGCGATTTCGACAATGTCGACGACGTAAACGGCAAAGAAATATCGGCAATGTAAACGATGTAAATTCGTTGTCGGTTCAACATTGTCGACTGATTCTTGAATATCAATAAACAATCATTACAAAAATTAAAAAAAATATATCTAAACAAAATTCGAATCCGAAAAAAAAATTCTGAAAAGCGAGTTTTGGGACTACTTTACTTAAACCATAAAGTTATAACGGCTACAAGGGCTCAGTTAGTTCACCCATACCATGTCATTGTTAAACAATTTACAATGAATTAGGGGTTAATTACGCACGATTATATCTCTGATCTTTGAAGTGTGTATCAAACAAATACTAGTTAATGGACCTGTGGAAACTTCAAAGGCTCATTTCACTCACTCGAAGTTTGTCATTTTTTTTTACATTTCACGTTTTACAGAACCTTCTAAGGTAGCAAGGGACAGTTTCGAATAAAGTACCCGTCAATATTTATGTAAAATTGAGAGTTGCTGTACTTGAAGGCTTATGAGTGTTGCTAAAATTCATGAAATGATTTTTAATGATTATCATTAGTTAGATGGGTGTCTCTTGTCGAAATTGATATGCAATATGTAGGCCCCTTATGTTAGGTATATGAGAATCAGAAGTAAAATGCAAAACCTGCCGCTATGACTGTTGTGCTGACTTTACACAGTGAAATTGCAAGTTACAGACGGGAGGTAAAATAATACGAAAAGTAGGTGGATGGGACATTGTAAACTATACGACGGTAGGTTTCTGACATGTGATAGTGCAACATGCACGCGGTACGGAAGGTCAACCCTCTGCAGGGAATTAGCTGGGGGAGGTCTAAAAAGCTGAAAAATTAGCAAAATATGAAAGGGTCAAAATCTCATAAAAACCAGTATGTAGAGAATTTTACAGGTTTTGATTAGTAATTTTCTTCAGAAATTGGTGATTGGCCTTATAAAGAGTGAATTAAAGGTGTTTGTGCTGAATGGGAACTGAGGAAATTCTAGTTACAGAGTTCCGAAGACATGCATCCCCTGGCTACAATGAATTTATCAAAAAAACTGTCCCCTGCCACCTTCAAGACTACATGGTATTTTCATATTTCTTCTTTAAGTGTAATTTTGAGTGGATTTTGTACCATAAGTAATACATTTTTTTAAAATGGATGATTTTCTTGGCTATAGATGTCATGACATGATTTATTAGCTAAAATATTCAAGGGGAGTAACTCCCTATTAAATGTGTAGAATGATCACCACTAGAGTAAATTGGCCTAGAGAGTAGGTAATTCCTATCCTGATGACAATAAATAGGCTTAAGTTATTTACTGAGATAAGAATAAATACTTTAAAACAGTTTTTATCAATTAAATCATTAAATTTATGAATTTGCAGCCATTTTGCTGTCTGATTTTATGAAATAACATTAATCCACCTGACTTATATCACCCAATTTTTTTAAAACAGCATATTTTTATTTCAAATGAACTTTACATGTAGACAAATGCAGTTATCAAAGTATACAATATGTCAAAAAACTCAAGTTTCTGTTCCTTCCTATCAAAAAATGGTATTTTAGATGTATCTACAGAATTGGAAAAGCCACCCCTTCTTTCCAATGGCCTCCATTACCATTACATGTAGGATATGTAAATGTACATTTGACCTTGAAATAACATCTGCTATGATAATTACTCTTGAAATGAACAAAAAACAACATATGTTTACCCTTGTATTGTATATATGCATCAAAAATGTAGAAAAACATGTACAATTTGAACATTTGTCATGTAATTCTCATCCGTCCCCAGGTACCCGGGTGTGTTTGAATTTCATTTTAATTAAACTCGCACATCACACTTGTAGGTCTTACTAATTTAGCAAAGTTAAAAGGAAACTAGAAACCAGAATGTATAAGATATCCACTAAATATGATTATAGGCTTAGTTTTTCATGAAAACAAGAAATCACATGTAGGGCGACATGACTTTATGGGAATAAAAATGTTACAAATCATCCATTTACCAAAAAAGATCAATTTTAAATATCAGTGATGGTTGTTTTCAAATATGTGTAAGAAATGACTCAAAGAAACTGCCACAGGTTTCATAATATTAGGTTAGAGTGTTCAAACTAATGCTTTTTGTGAAAATCAAAAGATAGGGGGAGGGTATACATGTATAGGGATTTCTAAGTGATGTGATGCTTTTATCATGATAATATCAAGCAGATGTATGTAGTATTGAATAAGGTTTCTTATTTAAGGAGGTTGAACAACAGTTGACCTCTAAAAGATTAGGTAAAGATGCTTTATTTATGGAGAGCTCTGTGAATCTCTGTTAAATAGAGGAAAGTGGAAATGGTGGGTTCACTTAAATGGCCATATTTTTCTTAAATCTCAATGGAATTGGCAAAATGTGGTGTACTTTTTTTCAGAATAGCATAAGCTTTTTAATTTTAAGACAAGATGACTTTTCAGAGAATGTAAGTGTATGTTAAAGGTAGCAAGGGACAGTTTCGAATAAAGTACAATATTTTTGTAAAATTGAGAGTTGCTGTACTTGAAGGCTTATGAGTGTTGCTAAAATTCATGAAATGATTTTTAATGATTATCATTAGTTAGAGGGGTGTCTCTTGTCGAAATTGATATGCAATATGTAGGCCCCTTATGTTAGGTACATGAGAATCAGAAGTAAAATGCGAAACCTGCGGGTATGACTGTTGTGCTGACTTTACACAGTGAAATTGCAAGTTACAGACGGGAGGTAAAATAACACGAAAAGTAGGTGGATAGGACATTGTAAACTATACAACGGTAGGTTTCTGACATGTGATAGTGCAACATACACGCGGTAAGGAAGGTCAACCCTCTGCAGGGAATAAGCTGGGGGAGGTCTAAAAAGCTGAAAAATCATGAAAAATTAGCAAAATATGAAAGGGTCAAAATCTCATAAAAACCAGTATGTAGAGAATTTTACAGGTTTTGATTAGTAATTTTCTTCAGAAATTGGTGATTGGCCTTATAAAGAGTGAATTAAATGTGTTTGTGCTGAATGGGAACTGAGGAAATTCTAGTTACAGAGTTCCGAAGACATGCATCCCCTGGCTACAATGAATTTATCAAAAAAACTGTTCCCTGCCACCTTAAGCTTGTATACTTACTTACGTATAAAACAACAATATGTTAATATATGCATTTGGACTCTACTGGACATAATACAGTATGATTTTTTTTTCATCTAACAATTTGTAAAACAGTTGTTAAAATGCGACTTCTCATAGTGAGTAAAAGCTTTTCCAGGCCTTATTGCTTAGGAGCTTACTAATCATTATTTTGAATCTTAAAAATAACACTGAGATTTCAATGGGTTTATTGTAAATTAAACCAATGATTACAGAATATGTAACAATTACATTGACAGTTGATATACGAAGTATCTGATACCTCAGTTGCAAAAAGTAGTATAATATTACATAAAAGCCAATATTGTTTTTCGTTTTACACTATAATTTTAGCAGCAGATGATTTTAACACGAATATGGCTCATGATTTCACTGGGCTTTTTGTTTTTGAGAAGTTTCATTATTTTTCAATTCAATATACAAATTAACTAAAATACAAAGAAAATGATAAAATATTGGATATAATAAAAAAATGTAAAGATTAATTATTTTATTTTTGGAGCAATAACAATGGCAGGACACTGTTATTCAATGCATGTTACCTAAAACTAAACCAGATAAAGACAATATGACAAAAGAACTTTATCTATGGGAACAATATTCGTATCAGAATTTTTTTGACCCTGAATTGATTAACACTATAAAATGGTCGATCCCAGTCAGATATAATTATGGTCAAAATTTCGTTTTAGTATTTTTTATAATCATAAAAGCAAAGAAAGATGCTTAAAAGCATTTCTATATTGCGTATCTGTAAAATCTACCAATGTTATATCTTAAAAATCGCCAGAAAAGTTATCTTGACAACTGATGCATCATGTGTGCAATACACGTTTAAAAAAAGTTATATGTAAAAGAAATTGACAAAAATGATTATCTGCTGGTATGTGTATTTTTACATGAATTATAAATAACTAAAATTCAACCAACATTCATATTTCTTATATATGTTCAATAGATCTGCAAAACAGAACCTTCTTATCTTTAAAGCTGTGAAGGAGTTATATGCACAACTTAAATATATATGCAACTAGACACAATCTCGTTACGAGCAACAAAGAGGTCTTCCGGCCGATTTTAGAAGTTGAGATACATGTATGACATTGATTTTTTAATTTAAATAGGCTTGGTGGTCAATAAATTAACAATCAGGTCTAGATGATAATTTTTAGAAATAAAGTTTGGTAAACAAAAATAAATTAAATAATTTCCTTTATTTATATTTAATTTTTTTTTTATATGGAGATCAATGTCATTTGAAAATGGCCACGACTATCGAGCCCTTGTAACAGATAAGCGTGATCTGGAAATAGAAAAAATGAGTCTTTAATTTAAAGGCCAGAGACTATTTTGTTTCAGGTGTAAGAGCTTTGGCTTATGTTTGTACAAATATTTGTTTTACCTGCAGGCATCTTAAGACATACCATTTTGTTAACGTCATCATCAGCTGACAAAACCTTTGATAAAAATTGGAAAAATCGACGTCACATTATCAGTATATGTAAAAAAATGTTCCGTTAAAGATAAAGAAACCATCTCCGACGTCAGTATCCTTTGCACACTCTGTCTAGCACACAAAACTGGTAACTGTCTGTTCCCCTTATACTAAGTGATATCAAAGAAAGATAAACATTTGCTTGTGTTTATTTATTTTGAAAAGTGTCCTTTTTAATACCATAAGATTATAAATAGCATTATTTATTGCAATAACAATATTGAAATGTTTAAGTTGATTTTATCTTGGCAAGCTGTTATAAATAACGATGATATACATGTTCATAAATGCTACAAATTGTGGAAACAAATGCTCTATAAATGTGGCGATATCTAAAATACACCTACAGTTAATAAAATTTCAATGCACTATGTTACTAGTTTATACTTGTTTTGTAAAAGCATGAGATATCTCAAAAGAAAATCAAATGGCATTATTCCTAATAACTTGTGCAACGTATGATTGTGAGAAGATAAATTTCAAACTCCTTGACTTAATCTTCAGCATAAGGGTCCTTTGATATTATTGCGTTCCGTATTACCAAATATCTGGACTCCTTTCCAACAGCCTGTAAGAATAAAAAAAATGTCTTATAATTTGCTCATCGGAAATATCTAACTATTTTTCTATGTTTTATTTTGGTTTAAATAGATTATGCGGTATTTTTGAGATGCAAATTACCTATACCCCCTTTGTGACAGACGTATAATTTGCCTCAATGACATTTACTGTTAAAGCTGACGTTACAGATATTGATAATTTGTAATAAATGACGATAATTAAAAGGCATATTCATAAAAATGATGATTGACTGGTGTTCTAATATTAAATGAAAGATATACTTTAACTTGTATTTTTGTTT
This sequence comes from Magallana gigas, assembly GCF_902806645.1. NCBI lineage: Eukaryota > Metazoa > Mollusca > Bivalvia > Ostreida > Ostreidae > Magallana > Magallana gigas. The sequence continues at coordinate 24,367,545 of NC_047560.1, read as the reverse complement.
TAAACAAAAACAAGCCTGATTGTTCTTTTTTGAAAGAAACTCAGACGTGTGCTTAGTTAAAAATTGTTTGCTTCTACCATATTAATATTTTTGATTGACAATTATTATACCCGCACTTTCTAAAGAAAGTCCAGGTATATTGTTGTTACCCTGTTCCTTCCGTCCGTCCGTCTGTCACGTTCTACTTTCTCAAGCCGCTTTTACATCTTATAAACCAGCAAACTGAAGTCTTAGAGTTTTATTTGGGATGTCATGTTGTTTTCTTAAAAGGTTTCAAAAATTCTTTGGTAGTCCTGGTGGTAAAATAGTTGGTAAAAATGACGTTTTTTCACTAAAATAAAACTTCTTCCTCGAACTTCTCCTACATTTTTAACAGTAGACAAATCATCTCTTGGCATATGTTTTAGGGTATCCTATAAATGTGCAAAAAGGTTTCTTAAATTTCAATTGTGTCCCGGGGTTCATTTAATGGCTGAAAAAATGACTTCTTTTTATACAAAAAAACTGGTTTCAAAAACGTCAACATTTTTTGCAGAAGCCAAATGATCTTCTAGAAAATGTTTGAGGGTGTCATTTTTAAGTGTGATCAGGTTCAAAAATTCTTTTTTTATTAAGGGGATCAGTGGGCAACCAAAAATGACGTTTTTTGGCAAAAAAGTATGGTTTCCAGAACTCCTCTTACAACTTTTGGAGTAGCTACGTCATCTCTTAGAATATAATTGGGGCTGTCCAATAGATGTTCAAGAATGTTTTAAAAATTTGAAGTTTATCCAGGGAGTCAATTAGTAGCAGAAAATTGACGTTTATCACTCAAAAAAAAAATATAGATCCCAGAACTCCTCTTATGATTGAATGTATAGGCTCATCATAGCTTGGGATATGATAGGGACTGTTCTGTAGATGTGCATTAAGGTTTGAAAAAAAATAATTTTCATCCGGGGAGTCAAATAGTAGCAGAGTTGTGTTTATCACTCCAAAAAAAAAAACCCACAAAAAAACATAGATTCCAGAACTCCTCTTATGATTTAATGGGTAGACAAGTAATATCTTGAGATATGACAGAGACTGTTCTATAGATGTGCATTAAAGTTTTTAAAAATTAAATTTCACCCCGGGGCTTATGACCTTTATACCGTTTGATGCCCTCTAAGGATCAAGAATGTATATAGATATGGTGAAATTTTCCTCCGTTTTCGAGATAATTGTTCACTTCTTGTTCGAGGGGGTCACAACCACCCCCAGGGCCAATGACATACATATTGATTAATGCCTCTTGACACAAGGAACAAGAATTTATATGGTTTAAGGGTGGGGATCTCAACTGTGTTAAAGATATTTAGGGACTTGCTGTTCGAGGGGGGGGGGTCAAGACCACCCACAGGGCCCATGACCTACATAATAATTGATGCCCCTTGACAAAAGAAACACGAATATATAGTGTAGGGATCATGTTTATAACAGTTTCTGAGATATTCAGTAATTTCAAATTCTTGGGGGATGGGGATGACCCAAGGGGTCAAATCTAATAAACCCTATGTATTGCGATTAACAGTCAATTTATAATTATGAAAACCCTATAGTATTATTTTTGTCCGTTTTCAAGTAACCATTTACAATAAAGTCTACAATTCTTTCCATAAGGTTCAATCTTAGACCCACACCATTTTGACCCCCCCCCCCGGAAAAGTGGTTGTCTAACTCCAAAAACAACTTGATATGCAGGCCTATCGTATCCTAGAGTTTTGTACAATTCTGCTCAGCCATAGATCTCTGAGAAACAAGTTCAGAGCGGGAAAGAATAAAAAGAAAATGAATAATAATGATAATACATGTAATAAGAACCGTACAAAAGTAATGTCTCCAAATTTCATTTGGGAGATTTAATAATAAAGATTAAATAGAAATAGGGTCATCAAACACCAATATTTTAAAGATAATTGACAATTTCTGATTCTAAGGGGGTCAGGATGACCCCTTGGGGTCATGACTTACATACCATTATGCTCTGATGCGTCATGATCAAAGGAGGAATAATATTTTTGGATTAAGGTGGGGATCTTAATGTTTTTTTTATGATATTTGATAATTTCAGGAAGAGCACTTGGGATATTGACTGTACATACAATCTGAAATGCCTTGAACAAAGAAACAATAAAGTTATAAGAAAATGGTATATGATTCAATTTAAGAACTCAGATATAGATCTATCATTTATGTTTTGAAATACTTCCTATGGATTGTATATATACATGTATTAGTTTGTGTTTTGTGCTATACTTAGTCTATTCATGTTCATGACTATAGTATGGCGTAGTCTTATTTTAAACTATATTAAAATTTTTTTAAATATATGACTTGGAACCCCAACCCCAAAACAAAGTCAAATATAAACTGTCGCCACTCCTCCTTCCCCCTGAAAAATGTGATCCAAGCATGATTTCCTCAAACTATCAATAAAATGAAAGAATAAAAAACCTTGCATTTATTAATGCTTAGAATGAAAATAACCGTACATTTACACTTTTCTTAATTGTCGAATGATTTATTAAAATCAAAATATAATTTGGGGTCTTAATTTTTTTTATAAACTGGTATAACATGTTTTACTTTAAAAAAAATCTCATAACACCTTGTATAATTGACAAATGATCTATTGAGATATGATCAGAAGTCGTATATCTACCTTTGGATCAATAACTAATATTCATTGACAAGTTAATTAAAAATTAATAACAATATGATTCAAATTATAAATTTTTATAGTCCACAACTACCCCCCCTCCCCTCCCCATTCAAACCTGGTTCTAAAGATTCAGTCTTCTTACACGTACATTCGTACATATGTACAGTAGCAAATTTTAAATCTTTTCTTGATTGCTTTTTCTCTCCTAATGCACATTAACATTTTGGAAATTACTTAATTAATTTTTTAAGATTTATAAACAAATTGTTATATGTATGTGTAATCATCTATTTGGGGCAATTCCAACGGAAGACCTTATTGTTTTTGCTTTGATTTTTTTCCTCTATTATTATTATTACTATTTTTTTCTGTCCAGATTTCTCAAACATGCTTCAGCCGATTTGGATAAACTTTTATTAATGGCAAAATTCGTATGAATATTACACGAGATTGTTTTGATCATTACTTTCGGTACCGAGATTTAATGTTTTTTGCTTGGGCACAATTTTTATCAAAAAGTATTCAAGATAGAACTTTCAAATTTCAGAGATGGTAGGAAGTGAACGGCCGCAGTGCCCTTCGCATATCCGAACGTCCGCCGTCTCTTCCGGTCGTCAGCGAAAGGATATGAAAAACCTTAATTTTTCAATTTTTGGAATTAATTTTTTTTAATGTTTTTATTCGATAGAGACGCCCTCAAAACTCCTGAATATGAAATTTGTTTAAAAATCGATCCACGCTTTCTTGAAATTTTGGGCTCAAAAGTCCTGAAGCGATAGTCTGCGTAGCTCAGTCGTTAGAGTGTTGGACTTGTGCCCAGGCGACTCGGGTTCAGTCCCAAAGTGCCGAATGTTTTTTATCTCTCTAAATTGTTTTTGGATTAACGATTTTATCTTTAAAATAATGTATTTGAATGTTTTCCGTTTTTTGTTGTTGTTGTTGTCATAAATCAAAATAATAGCGGCTTTTTTTTAGTACAAATATAGCGCTCTTTCCTGTCAGCAGCTCGCTAAATTCAGACGCTCGTCGCATTGCCTGCATCAAAGACTTGCGGCCAAAGCACCCATGCAGTTCGACCGCATTAGCATTCACTAGGTCGCTTTGCCGGTGTAATGAAGTATAATGACCCCCGTAGAATAATGACCGGGGGTCATTTTTCTACGTAGAATAATGACCCCCCTAGCTGAAGAATAATTGGATTTTTCTGAAGAAAAAAGACCCAGGGGTTATTTTTCTTCATGTTAAACATGAAGAAAAATGACCCCCATAAAAAAATGACCCCCCCCCCCCGTAAACATGAATAGAAATTGGTTACCCCGTATCCAAGATATGACTTTGAAATTACTTTATTTTTCAGTCTGTTCAACTGATTTTGAAGTTATAAACACCGATCTTGTAAATAAATCGCTGTATATAGTTTTTCCTATCCGTAGCAAGCACACGCAAAACACTCTTACATTGCCACAAATTGATTGTTAACAGTTACGTTACTTCTCTCGTCGACAAACGGCGGGAAATGACGCATATAAAGAAAAATTCATACACAATGAGCATATTGTGTAATAATTAACGAACAATAATCATGAAAGAATAATTGTTGTAATAATATAAGCAATATTCATTGGTGAATGAATTGTCAATCGAAGAATGATACTTGTATATATCTTTATGGAAAAAGACTAAGGGGGCAGGTAACGTAGGAATACGAATACTTCTTATTTACATTTCTTGGGGAAAGTGATTTTTAAAAAAGCATTCTGCGTTAGTTTTGTTTTCTTCTGCGTAATACATGAACATCAATATTCTAAACATTTGTTGTAATGTTGTATTTGTGATCATGGATTGACTTTATTCTTTTAGAGCAAATTTGTGAAGAGTACCTGACTATAGTAAATCTTAATAGATAATAAACACTGATCGATTATAATAAGAAAAGATTGTTTCTAAAAGCGTTGATAAGAGGTTAACACCCATGTTAGGGGTTTATATCCCGCTTGATTTTGATCACACGATCTTTATTGTATCCAACGTTACCAATGCTCATACAAACTATTGATGCATTAATCATCTTGATATTAACTAAACTTACTAAAGTATGCCGAGGATAAAGTAAAATATATTTTCTGTACGAGTACTCTCAGCACTTTGACGATTTTCCTTATTGGCCGTTAACCTCTACTGGCGTAATGGCTCTAACTTCAGCTTGGCTAAAATGCCTAACAGTGGAGTAAACTTTTCATAATTTTGGTTTCATCATTAATTCTGGGTGATGCACTTGTATACCGAGCAGTTTGTATTGCGGAAATCCTCAATGCAATTCATGAATAATATGGAGAATATAGAAGATGCGACGGCGAAGCGCGAAGATGCGAAGACGAAAGTGCTAAGTTGCGAAGGCGAAGAAGTGATACTACTACCGCTTCTTGCCTTTGCAACTTCGCACTCTCGCCTTCGAATCTTCGCGCTTTCGCCTTTTTAGCTCACCGAGACGAAGTCAATGGGAGCATATGCTTTACCGTCGGCGTCCGGAGCTGGTTAAAGTTTTAGTTGCAGCTCCTGTATCTAAGCTATTACTTGTCCTCTCTTCACCAAAGTTACATGGAGGATGCATCTGGACCTACTGAATCTGGTTCCTAACTTTCAGATGCTGGAGGAGGTTAAGGTTTTTGGAGCAGGTGCCTTAAATAGCAATATTTAAGTTACTGCCGGTCCGTACTTCACCAAACTTGCATAGATGGTGTGTCTTATGATATTAATATACCAGACAGGCTTGAGTGCTGAATCTGAGTTATAGATTTCAGATGCAGGAGGAGGTAAAGGTTTTTGCAGCTGGTTAAAGTTTTTGGAGCAGGTGTCCTCTAATGATAATATCTTAGTTACTACTGGTCCTAACTTCATTAAACTTGTATGGATGGTGCGTCTTATTATAGTGATGCACCTGACAGGCTTAAATACTGAATCTGAGCCACAGGTTTCGGATGCTGGAGGAGGTTAAGATTTTAAGAGCTGGTTAAAGTTTCTGAAACATGTGCCCTCTGATGACGATATCGTATTATTACTGGTCCTAACTTCACCAATCTTGCATTGATATAGTCTTATGATACTGATGCACCTGACAGGCTTGAATGCTGAATCAGAGCCATAGGTTTATGATTCTTGATAAGGTTTAGTTTTTTGGAACAGGTCACATGTTTTATAGCTAGATAGATAGCTTGCATAGTTGATTTAACTATATTATAAATGAAACGCAGAGGTTGCTTCAGATGCAGAGCCTGATCTCCATTATCAAGGATGCTAAAGAAATCTCCTACCTCACTCAAACCTGCTTGATAGATAGATATGGTTGTTGTTAAATGATGTAACATGATCCCTATGATATTGTAATATTATAAAATATCGTATCATACGATATTGTATAATATGATATTGGTTTATATGATTTATTATTATATCACATGAAATTGTATTCTATGAGATTTTAATATATATTATTGTATCATATGATACAATGTGTATAGTATGATTGTATTAAATAATATTTTACTTTATCCCATGATATTGTATCATTTGATATGATAGAATGTTTATCAAATTATATTGTATTATATAATACAATATCATATTACGTATCAAATATGATACAGTATCATACAATACAATATCATACTATAATGTTTACATTCACTTTCTTTCCCTCTATTAAATTGCATTAGTTAATTTTAGTGATATTTACACACAACACAGAAGACCCAATCACCAAATCTGGTGCGTATGAATACATTCAGTATTTCTTCAGTATTTCTCGAAGAACAAGAACTAACTCTTCTCGCGACTTCAAACCGGATAACGACCTGATATTATACTTACGCTGATAAATATTTCATTGATGTAAATATATTTTGACACTTAAATTAATTCAATTGATTAATTTCTTAGTATACCAAGACTAAATTCATTAAATTACAGAAAGAAAAAAAATAATTGTGTTATTAGAATTTAAAACGCTGCGTACTATTTTTGTCAGTATATTTCGGCTGTTCCAGTGGCCATTCTGTTAATTTCGCATTACTTGTTGAATAAGACAGAGCCTTTAAAAAAAAATCATATTTGCGGGAAGGAAATACATGTTTAAAAAACGTAAATATAAGCATTGAATCATTATTTTTTGAAAGATGTGGTCTCATAACTGCAACAATGAGTGCAAACAAATTTTCATAACGCGCTAGCACGCGTTATACAATTTGTATGCACACACCGTTGCAGTTATGAGACCACATCTTTCAAACAATAATGATTCAATGCTTAATTATACAATATAATATCATATGTTTCAATGTTATGATGTATTGATGCAGTTTAATATTGTTTCATATAATACTATATTGTATTATGTTTTATGATATTGTATTGTTTGATCAAATACAATAATGTATAACACAATACAATGTCATATCATACGTTACAATATCATATCTCACATTTTTTTACGGTATTTTATGGTATTATATGATATATATTGTAATTATGATAGGATGCAATTTTAATTTTATATTATTGTATTGATTAACATATGAACATATGAATAACATACAATTTTTTAACAGATGATATACGATATTGTTTTCAAACAGAATCCATGAATATCCAAGATCATAAAGGATGGTTTTCATATAATATGAGAGAGGTGGTCTCATAAAGGTGATGCCTCATAAAGGTGATGCCTCGTCTCGGTGAGCTTTGTAATCTGTGATTACCTATGTTTTATAATTGCGGAGCTCTCCATCGTTGAAATGGTTCCGAGGCATATTTTGGAAATTTTATTTTTATAAAATTAATAAAATAAAATTATCCTGGGGGATGGGGTCCGAACTCCCTCTCCCCTTTTACTGCGTGAAATTATTAATATTGAATTTTCCGGGGGGGGGGGGCGGACCCCCTTTCCCCCTCTAGATCCATGCATGAGCAAGGAGTGTCGCATAATGAAATTACATTGTTACTGGGTTTGGTCCACGGTAAAGAGACGGCTGGTAAGTGACAGTCCTGAGTCTGGAAGTGCATATGTACACATTATGGCGGACATTACATTTAGTGTGGAGTAGATAATGATTAGGCATAGCCAGCACTGGTAAACATATATGTTACATTTACACATTAAAATATTTATAAACATTCATAGTAAGCGCGATGGCCTAGCGCATGCTTACCAATAATAGCATGGATTAATCTGAAAACCTTGGCGAGTACGGTGCCTGTATAAAATTCTATATAATCGACCGAGACTTGCTGAATGCAATCAAAAAAGGCGACGGCGAAAGTGCGAAGATGCGAAGGCCAGAGTGCAAAGTTGGGAAGGAGCGATAGAAGTATCGCTCCTTCGCCCCTCGCACCTTCGCATTTTAGGCATCACATCTTCGCGCTTCGTCGTCGCATCTTCGCACTTTTGCTCTTTCGCCTTCGCACTATCGCATTTGCAACTTCGCATCTTCGCCCTAAGGTCGAAGTGGCCCTATCGGAACACCATAGATATATGTAAATGTAATTGTTAAGATGACAACCATACCCCTATGCAATACGTCAATATCTTGTTATAACGGAAGGATTTTTATTTTCTAAGATATACCCCTTCTTTCACTTTAAGTTTATTTGAATATGAATTATAATTTCTGTTACTTTCTGTAAACTGCAGCAGTAAAATTGCAATAGTGTAAAGACTATTTCACAAATAATAAAAAAATATACTGAAAAACTTTAATCTACAAGGGGGTCATTATTCTACAGGGGTCACTTTTCTTCATGTGGAGTGTGCTCATTTTTATGAAAATGACACTTATTCTTCAGTCAAAGGGGTCATTTTTCTACGTAGAATAATGACCGGGGGGTCATTTTTCTGCGTAGAATAATGACCGGGGGGTCATTTTTCTACGTAGAAAAATGACCCCCGGTCATTATTCTACGGGGGTCATTATTCTTCATTACACCGGCAACAAGGAAATGCAGCCATCTCAATGATTGTATGCACACAACATTAAGCATAGAATGACCCACGTTATAAGATTTGTACATGGCTTTACAAAGAGGACTGTTTTAGTTTATAATCACATATACAGATGCGTGAATGCATGTACACATGCGTTTATTGACATATGTTCCTTATATATTGATTTCCTATTAAACCTCTCTCTCTCTCTCTCTCTCTCTCTCTCTCTCTCTCGCACGAATTTTTCAGTTTTTGAATAAGAACTACTACTTATAACATGCAGTATTGTGGCTATAGGCTTAATTTACATTTTGCATCCAGAATTATACACGCATTTAATTGTTGTTACAGGAAAATGACTATGGATTCAAATAATTTGAAATTGATTGTTTAATGATTGTCTTCTAACTGAGTGAAAATCAACGCTAAAAAGTCATTTTTATTAAAGACGTTGTACCTTTTCTTTCTTTATGTATGTCTATATGCAATATAAATCTGTTGTTTGTCTGGGATTAAGAAAAATCTCAAAAGTTTACGCTCGGAACTACCGTATACAAACGTGTAAGGTGTGTAAACAGATCATGCGTGTATATGCAAACACCGATCGGGGAAATACACTGTTAAAACAAAAATTCGGATTTTCACTTTTGATAAAAACATCAATACGACAGGGTGCGTCGGATTTATAATCATATATTTACATTCTACTGTGTTTTCCCATTAAATTCCGTGATGTTTAAATGCCTCTAAATGCAACACCTATTCACTGCGTATGAATTTACGAGTAATTTACATAAGTAGTTCTCAAACAGTGATTCCTATGTTATCTGTTAAAAAAACATTGCATGAATGTTGTCAAAACACCATGTTTTATACTTATTCAACAAAAAAGTTGACTTTATTGTTAAAAACAACATTTCAAGAGTTATTTATCATGGATTATATTTTCATGCTCGTCGATCGCATCTCAACAGTCTATGTGAAAACCAGTTTGAACCGGTTTTGCAAAACAGCTGTTCTTGCTGTTACTTACTCACTCCCTCCGTGATCTGCACTTTATATCGATTTATTTAAGTAAACAATTGATTTCTTCAGTAAGGGAATGTAAATATAAGCATTAAATGATTTATTTTTGACGTCGTCGTGTCAATAACTGCCGTCAGGTGAGCAAACAAATTATCATAACGCGCTAACGCGCGTTATTCAATTTGTCTGCTCACCTGACGGCAGTTATTGACACGACGACGTCAAAAATAAATCATTTAATGCTATATTAAAATCTGTCTTAAATTTATAAATATTTACAAAGGTCTACACACTTATAAAGTTCGTCCAAAAGCGAAATTAATTATATCTATTGATAAAGCATCGAGGTCAAAAATTCAAAAATTTCCTATTTTATTAACCGATTGATTAATAGAGGTCATTTAGACATAACACTAAGATAGCGAGTGGATTTGGAAAAAGGGGAATAATGAACCATACTACATTTGTTTGATGTATGTTATATTATTTGCCGATCTAGCAGAATTTTTTATCACACAGTGTTAGTCGGCAAAGATAAACGTAAGACAAAAAGAGTAATAATTGATATGCAAAATAAGCAGATAAAACGATAATCAATTTCTTTATCAAATCGATTTCTGATTAATTCATCTCTCTCTCTCTCTTTCTCTCTCTCTTCCGAATTTGGATCTTCTCATATTTGCTGATTGCATTCTTATTGATGAAATAATCGCTCGCTTTGCTGATACTATATAAAAGGTGTGTTTCGATCCCGTACCTTTTGTCGCAAGTTAGGAACGCTGCGGTGGATTGAAAATACACTTCTTCTTACTACAGTTCCAGTCCAATGTTTTCTCAGACGTCTGAGTCAATTTGTTCACGTCCATATGAAATGTTTTGACGGTATCAAGTTAAATTGACGTAAGCTGTACATTTCAATTTTGCCAGTTAATGTACCGCAGTCTTATGTATTTTAAGCAAAAGCAAAGCAATCTACGTGTGGGCTCGAAATTCGCTTAAACATATGTCCTATTAAATCCTTATAGAGGGTTAAATGGAATTTGAAGAAGTGTTTAGAAATGATCGAAAAGAAAAAGTATCCAAATAGCGTAAGGTATATTTAAACGTAAGACCTCTTGTTGCCCGAAACGAGCGTCTAGAAAAATCTTATTGTTTTTGTACGGTTCTTATTATTAAGGTCTTCCGTTTCCAACGGAAGACCTTATTGTTATTGCTTTGTTTCTGTTTCCCTGTTATTATTTTTTTTCTTACGCTTTTTTATACAAGCAATTTCTTGAAAACGACTCGACCGATTTTTGTGAAAATTTCAGATCTTGTAGATTGCCTGTCATTTCCGTTCGGGAGATATTGCCGTTTTAGCGATACGATATATATATATATATATATATATATATATATATATATATATATATATATATATATATATATATATATATATATATATATATATATATAATAACGTCATTTCCGTTCGGGAGATATTGCCGTTTAAGGGTGTTGTTTACTCAGGGTTTGAGTTCTCGAATTCGGATTGTTATAAAGTTCAATGTCATGAGTAAAATTTGTTCTAAACACAAAAAGTATCTGTGAAATGAATTATTATTGACATAACATTCGATAATTCTACTATATTATGGAATTATGCCAAAACAAAAATAGACTTTTAGCCAAACAGAGGAAATTCGGACTAAATTTTGCAGATTTTGTTTTCTGCTAAAACATTTTTGGAAGTACTCTAATATTAAAAGTTAAGATTTTATATTTTAGTCTATATAATTTTGCATATTTTCTGGTAGTTTTACCTCATTTATTCATTATGATAACAGTATGGCATGAATTTAAAAAATATTGAAATATGCTTAAAAACGAGAAAAGACACCATATCTCAAAATTTTGATCATTGACCTCATATAAACTATATGCCAACAGAATAAGACCAATAAAAGTAGTTTAATACTATAAATGTTTTTATATTATCATCATTCAATTTTTTGTAAAATTGGATCAAAAATGGGTAGGAATTTGAAAAGTGATAGAGGAAATTCGGACTGGAATATTTACAAAAATTGTGAAGGAAAACTTAATGCTTTGTATGTATTTAGTGTCACTGCCATTCATAAATTGTATTTCATTTTCAAAAGTGTTGAGCAATTTGTATTATTTTCACAATTAAGAAAATCTCAATCATAGTGTAAAATTTTAAATGATTTTCCTTTAATTTTCCAAAAAAATACAATGGCCATTAACTCAAAAAGTAGGTCATTGACCTACTTTTTTGAAAATGAAAAATAACACTACAATAAAAGGTCTATAACACACAATAGTTGGTTTTTCATTATCATCAGTGGAATTTTTTTTCATTCTGAGTAAACGTCATCCTTAAGCGAATTTTAGAGGGTCGGTTTGACCTGCTATCTTCTCCTAAACGAAAAAAGATATTGAATTTAAATTTTCAGGGGTTTTAGTCGAAAAAGTGTTGATGTGTTTAAAGGCATTTATGGTTGTCTGGCTTCCCCATCCCCCACCCCCCCCCCCCCCCCCGTAATTGGAAATGACCATATATCTCAGAAACTGTTAGAATCCTGACCCCTAAACCATATAAATTCTTGTTCCATGTGTTAAAAAGAATCAATTCGTATGTATGGCACGGCCCTGGGGTTGGTCCTGACCCCCCTCAAACAGGAAGGGCACAAATATCTTGAAAACGCTTGAGATCCCACCCTTAAACCATATATATTCTTGTTTCTTGTGTTAAGGAGATTTAAATGGTATGTAGATCATGGGCCCCGGGGATGGTCCTGACCCCCATAAAACTTGAAGGGAACAAATATTATGTAAACGGTTCAGGTCCCCAACCCTTAACCATATATATTCTTGTTCCTTGTGTTAACTGTAATCGCATGGTATGTAGGTCATGGGCCCCGGGGATGGTCCTTACCCCCTCAAACAGGAAGGGCACAGATATCATGTAAACGCTTAAGATACCCATCCCTAAACTATATATATTCTTTTTCCTTGTATTAAGGAGAATCAAATGCTATGTAGGTCATGGGCCCCGGGGATGGTCCTGACCCCATCTCAAACAGAAAGTGCTTAAATATCATGAAAATGGTTGAGATCATCAGATGAGCATCAAATGGTATGTAGGTCATGGGCCCCGGTTTTGAGCCCACCCCCCTCAAACAGGAAATGCCCAAATATCTTGAACGATATCTATATTCTTGTTCCTTGGGTCATGTTTGTTCACTTAATGTATAGTAAAGGATCCTTGGGGAACATCATGAATCTTCAGAAAAGAAATTAATCAAGTTCTAAATCTTTTTGTTCGTAAAGTTTGACCCAACTCCGAATAATGGCCTCGTTCGTTTGGGAGACTTTATAATCGCCCGATTATAATTACATCTTGTTTTTAAATGTACTTCCGGAACTTGCAAGTGCCTTCATTTTTAATTAAACTGCACAAACCAGTGTTATTAAGGGGCAAACACTTGATGCGGGTATTACTGTCTAATGACAACATCTAGTTATTTTATTGTATTTTTTTTGACTGTGCGTAAATATACGTAAACATATTTTTGACAGCTGAATATTGAAGTCTATGTGATATATTTTTCTTGTTTTGGGACAATAACATTGCACGAGTCCTCAGATGCCAAAATATTGAGAAACGCACAACCTTATGTTTGGTTGATATCCATGATTAGCTATCGATGCCTATCTAGGATTAGAGGATTCACAAGAAAAGGTAAGAAGTAGAGAAAAGGATGCCCAGAAGTTAAAGAAAGATTACACTACGCTTACAAGATGGCAAAAGTATCATTGGAATGAACTCGAACAGGTATAAAGAGAATTATGATCACGGTTTTCGGTTTGAGAATTTAGATATTGATGATCGAGCGTTAGTAAAAATGTAAGTGTTTTCAGGCAAAGCCAAACTCTCAGATAAGTGGGATTGAGACCCGTGTAATGTAGTCGAACAGCCTGTTTCGATTAGTCCAGTTTATAGGGTAAAAGAAATGAGGTGTCTGGGGAAAAAAGAACGGTACATAGAAATTTTTTATTGCCTTTTATGTGCATAACTGAATCGTCTAGTTCAAATATAGAGTCAACTGACAAAGGCCAAAGCCAGAGCTAAAAGAATCAACAGAGAAATCAGATATTTCCGAATCAGAATCCAGTGATGAAGGAACTATCATTAGGAAAAGGAAAGGTATATGAAACTAAACGATATTTGAGCAGTACTTCACAATGAGACCATCTTATTCAACTAGCCGGTCATCTATCACAAGGGATTCAGCAACAGCGTTGGAATCGCCAACACCGGAAATAATGGAACCAAGAAGGTCTGAAGGGATGCGAAAACCCCCAGAAAGGTATGGTACCTGGGTATTTCCCAAACAAACCCAGGTCTGGTATGTCCGACAAGAATATTGTAGATTAGGGAATTTCTGCAGACACGATAGTGAAATTCTGCAGACAAAATCGCATAATGTGTTGAATTTCAATTACATATTTCTTTGAAGTTGAGTTTTAAATATTGTGTTAAAAGTAGAATGTGGTATGCTTATTTTAGAGTTGATAAGATTATTATGTTAGATTATTAATCTTTCATGGTTTACTCGTGTTTGACTGGTATTCGTATTCTGTCACGTGATTGTGTTATTTTGGGTTGTGATTCACCAAATACGGTAATTGCTAAAATATGTCTATATTTGGAAGTGTTAAAACAGGTTTTCATGGGTGTGTGTGGTCAGTGCGCAAGTGTGAGTGATAGCACTTAATCTATAGTGTTTTGCACCATGATTTTAGAACATAACTCGCTTGCAATCCGAGAGCGACAGTTTTACGACTTTTCTGTTTAAATAGTTTCAGACTGTCATTAGTTTCATCCATTACGTTTGAGTTCTACTGAAGGCTAATTTTGTGAGAAATACTCTCTTTAATTGTTTTTACCTAAAAGTTAAAATGTCTGTATATTATAAAAATGTATGCATCAATTGTATGCATGTTTGCATTTCAGGTCACCTTCACATCATTATCATAATTAAGTAAGGTTGGAAAACTGAACCATGGATCCTTTTATTTATTTTGTACGAGGAGGAACGACTTAGTGACCCTTAGTTATCAGTATTATTAGCTTATCTAAATGTTCTTCATGAAGTTACTAAATTGTTTCAATTTAATCTTGTCTATGCATAAAGTGTGAAATGACTGATGGCAGTTTGAAAGGCATTGTGGACAAAGAAAAAAAACGACCAAGGCAGGAAAATTACTTACCAGAAAATATTTCAACTTAGAAAGCAATTGGCATCAACATGTTTGCTGGCTCATGAAGCACTGCAGACGTTTGAGGAATGCTGTAAGTAAAACTATAATAAAAAGTCAAAGTCTTGATATTTCAAGGCTAGGGATTTTATTCTGATTTTACTTTCAACCGACAATAACGAAATTCTAATGCAGTAATAAATATGACCATTTAAGTTGTCAAAAGAATAGGACAAACAGGATAATAAGATCGATTTAAATTGACATGTACAACTATTAACTAAATACAATGTTGGATAGAATATTAATATATGATACCAGACTTAAGTAAACCGCTTGCAACATATGTCGTTTTGGGAATCGAAACAAACTGAAAAATCAGGTACTGGACATTTGTTAAACTTTCTTCCCAGGAAAAACTGACTTATTTGCAGATATTAAGGTAAATTGTTCACTGCCATCAAATCAACATGAATCCATGAATGCTTTTTGAATAAATTTTCAAGATGTTCTAACAAATCAACACAGTAGAACCGATCCTCTACAGGACAAGGTTCATTTAACAACGAAATACTCTTTCAGGAACAGGATATATTTGATTCCGTATACTGGTACTGTACCACTTATCGGCTAAGACCAGTTATCGGCTAAAGTGAGAGTTCGGGTTTATAGCACGCGACAATCCAATTTTTTTTTAATTCAGTCGTCTTTTTCGAATAAAGAAAAGTAAGTTTGCTTGAAAACTTTCTTGCATATGTTTTATACATGAGGTTAAACGATCATTGTTTACCGCTGATTTTACATCTTTGCACTTTCAGCAGTGGGGGAAGTGACGTAATAAGTTAAAAATAAAATATTACCTCTTTGTGATACGTTATTATATCCCTTCTTTGATTTGACATATAAAATCAATACATTTAACATGTATAAACAAAAGGAATTCACGAATTTCCGAGAGATCCGTAGCGCAATTGAACGCCTGACTGCACAATTATGTATTGAATAGTATAAGATTTGGTGTATTACCGTATGATAATAAACGAATTATTTTATGAGTTTGTTTATAATGTACCATGACCCCGAATACTTTAGTCTGACCTCACAAGGGGCATAATTCAAACTACATTTAGCAGAGTATAAAATCAACACGAACACGGATTTTTACTATGTTATTATCACGAAGCCGATAACTGGTACAGTAAATCGTAAAAACTTGGCAAATTCGGGGCGTGCTTAAAAGCACAAAACAAGATGTGTTGGGTTCTAAATAATGATATAAACTAACAGATTGATGAATGAGGAGTTCATTTTTTAAAGTATGTCAAGTTTTATCCAAAAATATCAAGAAATAAGGAATTACGAAAAGAAAACGTTAAATTTTAGCCGATAACTGGTACAGTGCCAGTAGAGTTATAAACGGACATTATTGAAACAAAAGAGTCAATAAACGAAAGTTAGATTGTCGTTGCAAGGAAAACCAATAAGCAAGGAAATCTGCTTGGAATTCCGAAACTTTAATAACTAAAGGTAACGATTTTTTTCACCCTCAACAAATACCAGATACTAAAGAAATTATGACTGAAAACAGGTACGGTCGTTTCTTTTTTTGTTTATGAAAAGTGTAGTCACTGTGGCAAATTTCTTTAAAGTACGTAATTTTTAACACCAGATTTGCTGTAAAATATAAGGAAATGCTGTTTGGGATGTTTAATAGTACTGCAACCTTAAACAGACTCATGTCAAAAAACTTAAAAGTGAAAAGCACACTAACGAGTCTGTTGGTGAAATTCTCTTCAAAGAGAAACTTTTGAAGAACATGTCGCAGAACAAAGAAATGTGTTGGATAGATTAAAAACAAGACGTAAATAAAACCCATTGCCTGGAAACGTGAGACAGAACTGCATAAGTTTGGCCATTTAGAAAAGAAAGAAAGATAACCTTTTTTTTAATTTGAAAAACATAGACTTGAAAAAAAAACCCCAGAATCGTGTTAAATATCTACGACAAAAATGTACATTCATATAAACGTTACAAATATAAAACAAATGTACTGATAAATGGGCTGATAGTCAGAATGAATTTACAATTACTTAGAAAACAATGTAATATATAGTAGTTTAGAATACTTTAGGAAAAATATGTGCTATATAAGATCCGAATATGATTTAGGAACTCACCTGATCTTCCTTCTTTTCACAAAAATATAGAGGTTCACAGGTCGTCTAATGTTGGGTTAAAAAAAAACAAAAAGAAACATTCACGTACTTGTATTTATTTAAAAATGCACGTTGTGTACTTCCTTTGAGGTTATTATAGAAAATGATTAAAGAAAACAATTTATTTATATACATTTAGTAGTTTTAAAATACTTCTGTCAAATATATTTGTTGTTTCAGATCCGAATATGTCTAAGTAACTCATCGAAAATTCTTTTTTTTTATTAAAATTTAGAGGTTTCATGGTCTTCTAATATTATATTAACTAATAAACTAATAAAACAAGAGGCCCATGGGCCCCATCGCTCACCTAAGCAATAATAGGCATTATAAAATCAGCATTCCAGAGTAATATGCCAAAAAAAATATGGACATGTAGTCTAACAGATCTTGTATATAAAAAAAATCTGTTTTTATCCTAAATATTCTGTTTATCATTGATCCCTTTTTGTCACAGTATAGTCATTTCACATATTGAGCATTACAGTTCTCAAGAAGATCTAAATCAAATGGGATATAAAGATACATCAAACTTCTGAAGTCCAAGAATTGTCCAGAGGCCAAAGTCTAAACAATTTTAAAGAATCAACAATTTGTCGAAATGCTTGCATATAAGTTAAACCATATATCATAACATTTAAATTTTGGTGAATTTAAACTTTTCTTCTGTAAAATTGGACCCCCCCCCCACCAATCCTAATCCATCCTACTCCTGAAAAATATGATTTTGAAAAATTTGAATCTACACTATATAAGGTTGCTTTTAATAATGTTGAACCTTTTCTTAGAAAATGTTTTCTTTTTTGAAAAAGATTTTTCTCAATATATTCCTTTGTAAAGATTTATCCGGTAGCCTTTGTGCCCCTACCCTACCCCCGGAATCATAATTTGACCAAACTTGAATCTACCCTACCTGATGATACTTCACAAAAGTTACAGCTTTTCTGGCCAGTCGTGTTCTGAGTAGAAGATTTGAAACAAAAATTCTCTTTATATTCCTATGTAAAAATTTGACCCCCAGTTGTGGCCCAATCTTACCCCCACAAACAATGATTTGAGCAAACTTGAATCCACACTATCTGAGGATGCTTCCACACAAGTTTTAGCTTTTCTGGCCAAATGGTTTTTGAGACGAATATTTTTAATGATTAACTCTAAATACTCCTATGTAAAACTACGACCCCAGTTGTGGCCTTACCTTACCCCCGGGGACCATGATTTGAACAAAAGTTTCAGCTTTTCTGGTCAAATGGTTTTTGAGAAGAAGTTTGTTGAAAAAATCACCAAATCCTAATTATTTCTCCTTAAAATAAAGCGTATCCCTTTATTTTAGCAAAATTGAACTCCCTTTACCCAATGATGCTTTGTGCTAAGTTTAGCTGAAATTGGCCCAGTGGTTCAGGAGAAGAAGTCGAAAATGTAAAAAGTTTACAGACGGACGCCGGACAAAAAGTGATCAGAAAAGCTCACTTGAGCTTTCAGCTCAGGTGAGATAAAAAAGGAACAAAACAAAAAGACTAAATATTACTTATTTTTTACCTACTAGTCATTAAGAAAGTATGTGTTTTATATTTTCTTTAAAAAATATTTTATACAAAAAAGTAAAGTCAGATCCATACTTTGTTCCAGATATATACTTTTACAATTTTATTAGAATATATTTACAATTTTAGAAAACTCTATTATCACAACATGTCATCAATAGTTTGAAATTGTTATGTCAAAAATGTGTGCCAAGTTATGATAAAATTCTATGTATGTTAATTTTAAAAACAGGAACTTCGGAAAATCTGTTTAATAACTACGACAATAATGTACATTCATAAAAATGTTCCAAATGAAGAACAAATGTACTTTTATTTATCAACTTATAAAAAAAAATGTAGTAGTTTAGAGTACTTCTATCAAAAATATGTACTATATAAGATGATTTAGTAACTGACCAAATCGTCCTACTTGTCTTTAAAAAATGGAGGTAGTTAAAGATATATGTGGCGTATTTGAAGAAAAATGTTTGACATAAGTTTGAGTAAAAATATAATCGTGCTTCTTATAATTAGACGCTTCACATACTACAAGCCCGTTAAACATGTTCTTTCTTTAGTTATTTGTCTCTAAACTTTGCTACACGTCTGATGAATATTAATGTGATCCGCCATTTGCAAGGCCACTGCGCATGAGTGCGGGAAACCTTGTATTGAAAACACGATGGAAGAACAGTTTGTTTACAAATTAGAGTCACGTTTTTCACGATATAAATTATTTATTATATCAGATGATGCCCAAAGCATTATTTCTCCGTTATTCCTTAATGAAGAAAGATATAAATTGCTAATTATGTGTAATAAATATAAAACACGATTTTAGCATCAACGACACGGTAAAATGAGTGAATACACCTCTCCCTGAGGGATTCATGTGCTGAGAGTGTTTATTTGTTCTTTATTTAAAAAAATCCTCTACCTGTGGTTTATAACTTATAAAGTAAAGACATGGAACACATGGCGTACGTACGAACCTGACTAGCAAAACCCCTACAACTTCATGATAAAAACTTAATTCGGCTTTAATTGCTATTCCATCATTCTACATGTTTTCCGATGGGAATCTTCCCTTTGTTCCTATCCTTGTCAGTCTGTCTCTTTTTTCGTTCTTTGCCATATCTGTCAAACTTAACGGTATATCTATCTTTCTCGTCGTCGGCATTGTTGTTGTGATTGACTGTGCGTGGGATCACGTGACCGATTTAAGGCGGGGTTTATTCAAATGCTGGATTTATTATCGACTCCACAATAATTATAAAAACTATTTATTTATTTTTATTTCTTTTTAAACCGAATGATATAAACTGCGTAATTTATTGTGAAGATATATTTTCATATAGCTTATTTAAATAGATCAATCAATCAAATAGTTCTCAGCATGAAAAATACGCCAAATATATCTCTAAGAACTGTAGTTAAGAAGTAATGTGTAGCCATTGTACGAGCACTAAAGAAATTCCAGCCATATTTGTATGGTAAATTATTTACTATAGACTATTTTTTATCATAACCAGTAGAGTAAAGTTTTAAGCGGTCGTTGGTCTCATTTTCTACAAGCGTTAATATCTAGAATAAATGTTATTTAAGGTGTTGATAATATTAAGACGGACTTCCTTAATCGTACTTTACGAGTAATTTGCAGTTTTGTTTGACATTGTGTAAAACATTTTATTAGGTTTTTTCTTTCAGTTGTATTTTGTGTTTTATAATCGGCATTCAGAAGTTGGAGTTCTATTCGCTTTTCGCTATTCACTATTCGAATAGCGAATAGAATTCTGTGGTCGGTTCGCTATTCAAATTACCGTAAACATGCTAATAAACGTAAATTCAAAATTTCATATAAACTTCCCTTTTCAATTGATAAAAATAGTTTCATAGTAAAAACTATTACTTCCTCACCTAACCTGAACATTGACATAATGAACACGGCCGGTAAGAGGCTTAGCTAGCCTGGCGAAAATGCGACATTTCGTATAATACAGTTATAATGGGATTTTTTCAAGGGGCTCGCTAACATCCTGTATCCCATATTTGGACCTTCATATTTGGTGAGGATGGGGCCCCGGGACAGCCCAGTCGACTCTCAAAAGAAATTGGGTTTACACAGCCAGTAAGAAGCTTAGCTAGCCTGGCGAAAATGCGACATTTCGTATAATACAGTTATAACGGGATTTCTTTCAAGGGGCTCGCTAACACCCTGTATCCCATATTTGGACCTTCATATTTGGTGAGGAGGGGTCCTCAGGACAGCCCAGTCGACCCTTAAAATGAATTGGGTTTACACAGCCAGTAAGAGGCTTAGCTAGCCTGGCGAAAATGCGACATTTCGTATGATACAGTTATAACGGGATCTCTTTCAAGGGGCTCGCTAACACCCTGTATCCCATATTTGGACCTTCATATTTAGTGAGGATGGGGCCCCGGGACAGCCCAGTCGAATCTCAAAAGCAAAAGGAATTGGGTTTACACAGCCAGTAAGAGGTTAAGCTAGCCTGGCGAAAATGCGACATTTCGTATAATACAGTTATTATGGGATTTCTTTCAAGGGGCTGGCTAACACCCTGTATCCCATATTTGGACTTTCATATTTGGTGAGGATGGGGCCCCGGGACAGCCCAGTCGACTCTCAAAAGAAATTGGGTTTACACAGCCAGTAAGAGGCTTAGCTAGCCTGGTGAAAATACGACATTTCGTATGATACAGTTATAATGGGATTTCTTTCAAGGGGCTCGCTAACACCCTGTATCCCACATTTGGACCTTCATTTTTGGTGAGGATGGGGCCCCGGTACAGCCCAGTCGAATCTCGAAAGGAATTGGGTTTACACAGCCAGTAAGTGGCTTAGCTAGCCTGGCGAAAATGCGACATTTCGTATGATACAGTTATATCGGGATTTCTTTCAAGGGGATCGCTAACACCCTGTATCCCATATTTGGACCTTCATATTTGGTGAGGATGGGTCCCCGTGACAGCCCAGTCGACTCTCAAAAGCAAAAGGATTGGGTTTACACAGCCAGTAAGAGGCTTAGCTAGCCTGGCGAAAATGCGACATTTCGTATAATACAGTTATAACGGGATTTCTTTCAAAGGGCTCGCTAACACCCTGTATCCCATATTTGGACCTTCATATTTGGTGAGGAGGGGTCCCCAGGACAGCCCAGTCGACCCTTAAAATGAATTGGGTTTACACAGCCAGTAAGAGGCTTAGCTAGCCTGGCGAAAATGCGACATTTCGTATGATACAGTTATAACGGGATCTCTTTCAAGGGGCTCGCTAACACCCTGTATCCCATATTTGGACCTTCATATTTAGTGAGGATGGGGCCCCGGGACAGCCCAGTCGAATCTCAAAAGCAAAAGGAATTGGGTTTACACAGCCAGTAAGAGGTTAAGCTAGCCTGGCGAAAATGCGACATTTCGTATAATACAGTTATTATGGGATTTCTTTCAAGGGGCTGGCTAACACCCTGTATCCCATATTTGGACTTTCATATTTGGTGAGGATGGGGCCCCGGGACAGCCCAGTCGACTCTCAAAAGAAATTGGGTTTACACAGCCAGTAAGAGGCTTAGCTAGCCTGGTGAAAATACGACATTTCGTATGATACAGTTATAATGGGATTTCTTTCAAGGGGCTCGCTAACACCCTGTATCCCACATTTGGACCTTCATTTTTGGTGAGGATGGGGCCCCGGTACAGCCCAGTCGAATCTCGAAAGGAATTGGGTTTACACAGCCAGTAAGTGGCTTAGCTAGCCTGGCGAAAATGCGACATTTCGTATGATACAGTTATATCGGGATTTCTTTCAAGGGGATCGCTAACACCCTGTATCCCATATTTGGACCTTCATATTTGGTGAGGATGGGTCCCTGTGACAGCCCAGTCGACTCTCAAAAGCAAAAGGATTGGGTTTACACAGCCAGTAAGAGGCTTAGCTAGCCTGGCGAAAATGCGACATTTCGTATGATACAGTTATAATTGGATTTCTTTCAAGGGGCTCGCTAACACCCTGTATCCCATATTTGGACCTTCATATTTGGTGAGGATGGGGCTTCGGGACCGCCCAGTCGACTCTCAAAAGAAATTGGGTTTACACAGCCAGTTAGAGGCTTAGCTAGCCTGGTGAAAATACAACATTTCGTATGATACAGTTATAATGGGATTTCTTTCAAGGGGCTCGCTAACACCCTGTATCCCATATTTGGACCTTCATATTTTATGAGGATGGGGCCCCGGTACAGCCCAGTCGACCCTCGAAAGGAATTGGGTTTACACAGCCAGTAAGAGGCTTAGCTAGCCTGGCGAAAATACGACATTTCGTATGATACAGTTATAATGGGATTTCTTTCAAGGGGCTCGCTAACACCCTGTATCACATATTTGGACCTTCATATTTTATGAGGATGGGGCCCCGGGACAGCCCAGTCGACCCTCGAAAGTAATTGGGTTTACACAGCCAGTAAGAGGCTAGCCTGGCAAAAAGGCGACATTTCGTATAATATAGTTATACCGGGATTTTTTTCAAAGGCCTCGCTAACACCCTGTATCCCATATTTGGACCTTCATATTTGGTGAGGAGGGGTTCCCAGACAGCCCAGTCGACCCCCAAAAGGAATTGGGTTTACACAGCCAGTAAGAGGCTTAGCTAGCCTGGCGAAAATGCGACATTTCGTATGATACAGTTATAATGGGATTTCTTTCAAGGGGATCGCTAACACCCTGTATCCCATATTTGGACTTTCATATTTGGTGAGGATGGGGCTTCGGGACCGCCCAGTCGACTCTCAAAAGAAATTGGGTTTACACAGCCAGTTAGAGGCTTAGCTAGCCTGGTGAAAATACGACATTTCGTATGATACAGTTATAATGGGATTTCTTTCAAGGGGCTCGCTAACACCCTGTATCCCATATTTGGACCTTCATATTTTATGAGGATGGGGCCCCGGTACAGCCCAGTCGACCCTCGAAAGGAATTGGGTTTACACATCCAGTAAGAGGCTTAGCTAGCCTGGCGAAAATACGACATTTCGTATGATACAGTTGTAATGGGATTTCTTTCAAGGGGATCGCTAACACCCTGTATCCCATATTTGGACCTTCATATTTGGTGAGGATGGGGCCTCGGGACCGCCAAGTCGACTCTCAAAAGAAATTGGGTTTACACAGCCAGTTAGAGGCTTAGCTAGCCTGGTGAAAATACGACATTTCGTATGATACAGTTATAATGGGATTTCTTTCAAGGGGCTCGCTAACACCCTGTATCCCATATTTGGACCTTCATATTTTATGAGGATGGGGCCCCGGTACAGCCCAGTCGACCCTCGAAAGGAATTGGGTTTACACAGCCAGTAAGAGGCTAGCATGGCAAAAAGGCGACATTTCGTATAATACAGTTATAAGGGGACTTCTTTCAAAGGGCTGGCTAACACCCTGTATCTTATATTTGGACCTTCATTTTTTTTTGAGGATGGGGCCCCGGGATAGCCCAGTCGACCTTCAAATGGAATTGGGTTTACACGGCCATTAACAGGTCTTGGTATCTTGGCGACAATAGATATAAGTATGATACAGTTATAATTGGAATATCGGCTGTCCAGTCTACCATCAACTGGAATTTGGTTTACATGACTTACAGACATATTTGTTGATAGCTACTTGAAGTTGCAAATATCATGGAAATAGCTATATGGGAAAACTATTATAGGAAGTGACCTACATATCCATATCTTCATTTGTCACAATATAGTACTTGGTGAAATCAATGGACATTTAAGAAAGAGTTATTGTTATGAATGTATACATGTGTAAGGACATTTATACCATACAATTTTTACAACAGTCATCTTAACACTTTTTAAAATTAGATAGTAAAAGTCAGCGCTATCTCTCTTAAAGGATCAGACATAAATAATTATGGGTATTACATGTAATAACATTTGCATGCATGTAGCAGGTTTTTGATTTTTATAGTGTATAAAATCAATAACGAAACAAAATTTTATGTAATATGTTCTTTAATCCCGTGAATAAAGGTCAACGAATATTTAAATCAAAACGGGTCTTAGTTCGACTTGGTTTATCTCTCAATACATATACTGGAGTTCACACAGTGTGTTATTTCATAACGATTCATGTGCCATATGATTTATTATATATTAAGTGAGTATTATATGAAAATATAAAAAGGTCGACGGTACGGTTCAAACCCCGGTGTGGCCACTTGCTATGTTTTGTGTCCTTTGACAAAACACTTTATCTACATTTGTATTAGTGCATAAAGATAAAATTGGGTCCCGGTTCAGGTTGGAAGTTGATCTACGATGGACTGCTGTCCCATCCAAAGGGAGTCTATGATTTTCATCCTATAAGCACCACGATAACCAGGATTAAAATAACGACGGTCACCCTCATTGGTAGGAGAAAGAATGGAAATACTATCAATAATTCAAATACTTCCAACAAACTTGTTCCCCTCTTTACAGAACGTTAAATGCTTCGTTTGTGCTCTTATACCGCTGAATCGCGGGAAACTTTCTTTTGTTTTAAATATCATAAATCTGTAACTAATATATTTCTTTCCAAATCGAAACTTACTATCTACCAATCAAATAAGTATAAGTACGAGTATGAAAATAAACCTGGTAGCTGCCGAGACGAAAGCTTTCCCTTCACATAGAATGTATTTGATGGACATTGCCTCATGATCAGTTTTTATTTCAGAAACAATGATACATTTTTCAACACTTGATGAATTATTTCAATTTTGTATGTATTTTAACATATTTACATTTTCAACTGTCTGTCCGTGATAACATAACAAATCAATATTGAAACCTTAAACCCAATAACCTCACAAAACATGAGTGACACAAAATGGGCGTGTCTTATAGCATAACCGAAAAACGGTATTGGCTGCGCCACGTAGTAATACATATTATTATACTTTCATGTTAAATACCGAAATCTGATTGGTTTGGACGCAGTTGGTAATCCGTTCTAATACCCTCAGCGTTTGCAACACACTTGGCAAAGCGTAACACAACGAATATTATGCGCGTACGGTTCGCCGTAGAATTCGCGTCATTTCTATATATTTACATCTACCATGCATAATTTCCACTATTTCTTACGGAAACTTATAGTTAATTCATAACTCTACAGAAACAGCCAGACTGAAATCTACACGCCCTATTTATCGATTGGTCGAAATCTACAGCGGCTGAAAGTGACAGGACTGAAATTGACACGCCCTTTTTATCGATTGGTCTGAACCTACAGCGACCTTAGTAAAATCCCAGACTGCACGAAATAATCATGACGATGCCAGACTCAAAGTCTCACAGGAGACGATTTGGCTGTTTCTTTTAGCTAACGTACTTTTGTACATTAACAGTAATTTAGTGAATTTGACTAACTTTTCATAATCAGTTTATTAAATAGTTAAAGAAAGATGTAAATATAAACAATAAAATGCTTTCTTTGAT
Organism: Magallana gigas; assembly: GCF_902806645.1. NCBI lineage: Eukaryota > Metazoa > Mollusca > Bivalvia > Ostreida > Ostreidae > Magallana > Magallana gigas. Next base: position 24,341,350 of record NC_047560.1, on the reverse strand, counting down.
GATTCATGCGGGTTATGAAGGTAGCAATCATTGCAGGAAAAATTTACATAACCCGCTAACGCGGGTTATGTATTTTTCCTGCAATGTCGCTACTTTCATATCCCGAATGAATCACCAAAGAAATTTTAATTTTGTTGCCGGTGAACACAAGTTCAGTTCTCTAAAACCATCACAATTTTGCATGTCGATAAAGAGTGGGAACATTTGTTCTGGCGTAGCGCGAAATTTCTATCATCTACATGGATGCGGATTTATAGAGAGAGAGAGAGAGAGAGAGAGAGAGAGAGAGAGAGAGAGAGAGAGAGAGAGAGAGAGAGAGAGAGAGAGAGAGATAGATGCCTTCTAGATCAAGAAAACTTAACCCAGAAGAAGGGGGCTGGAAATTTTTTTTATTTTGTTTGCCGGGTGGGGGGGGGGGGGGGGGGGGGGGGTACGACCCCCTCACTCTAGATATACGCATATAATTACCAATTCTAGGTGAAGTTAGTTTTTCTCTGGTATCTATAAAAATTATATATAATGTTAATTGACTTAATGTCATATACACACGGCCTCCTTTTCATAAAATGTTGTAAATCAGTGAATAACTGGTCGAAGGAAAGGCATATTTCAGGTGTTGGGGTGGGGTGGGGGATAGGGGCCATTGCTGCTTATAAACTTTTTGGATCTGATGCATAGTGAGATTAAGAAATAAACAAGATAAAGCAATTTTGTGTCTTGTGCGGGGTTTTTTTTAAATATTGAAACCGAGCTCGACTGTCATGTCAACAAACGGATATTTTGTTTATTAGGATAGCATATTAGGTGGCATGGGACGGTTTCGCAGGAAAGACCCGGTCAAATTTAAAAAAAAAAGGTAAACGTGAGGTTTGGTTTGGTATTTGAGGGGTATAAATTCCTAGAATATCTATTTCATTTATTCTGTGGATAGAAGAGCTTATGTGTATATTATTGACATGCGACACTTTAGATGCGAAACTGTGACCTTAATTTTCACTTCCGATTTTATAATGGAAGGGGGGGGGGTGTCAGAACATGAAATCTCACTCGGAGGGAACGTGTATGATTTCAAATCAATTGTTGAATATTTACATGGCTATAGCTGCAAATCCTGTCGTAGTTTATGGGAATTGCCGGGGATTGGAGAGTATACGTATATCAAAAACAGCGAAAAGGGACAAATCTTCAAAAACTTTTGAGATCGACCCTGGCTATTAAAGTAAATGTTTTATAAAAGTTGTACATTATTTATTCTGCAACATCTCAAATGAGTCCTGACCTTCAGACCTTGTCTCCCCTACATTTAAACCAGTTTAAACAAATCAAAAAATCCGCTGAAAAATAAAACAGAAATACGACCAGTATCTGCTTAACATTTCCTCCACAAAGAAAAAAAACTCTTCTTTTTCAGCCTAAAGTTTGATATGAATGAACATCTCGAATTTTAGCGAACAAAAAAAAAATAAACAGATATATAAATGAAATACAAAGCAACGAGTAAAATAAGGTGTATATAATTTATTTTCGATTCATTATTAATCCTCACAAACAAAAGAGACCGGGCTTCACCTGGGCCCCATCCCCACCAAATATGAAGGCCCAAATATGGGATACAGGGTGTTAGCCAGCCCCTCGAAAGATATCCCATTATAATTGTATTATACGAAATTTCCAATTTTCGCCAGGCTAGCTAGGCCTGTTAATGGCCGTGTAAACCCAATTCCTTTTGAGGGTCGACTGGGCTTCCCCCGGGCCCCATCCCCACCAAATATGAAGGCCCAAATATGGGATACAGGGTGTTAGCCAGCCCCTCGAAAGATATCCCATTATAATTGTATTATACGAAATTTCCAATTTTCGCCAGGCTAGCTAGGCCTGTTAATGGCCGTGTAAACCCAATTCCTTTTGAGGGTCGACTGGGCTTCCCCGGGCCCCATCCCCACCAAATATGAAGGCCCAAATATGGGATACAGGGTGTTAGCCAGCCCCTCGAAAGATATCCCATTATAATTGTATTATACGAAATTTCCAATTTTCGCCAGGCTAGCTAGGCCTGTTAATGGCCGTGTAAACCCAATTCCTTTTGAGAGTCGTCTGGGCTTCCCCTGGGCCCCATCCCCACCAAATATGAAGGCCCAAATATGGGATACAGGGTGTTAGCCAGCCCCTCGAAAGATATCCCATTATAATTGTATTATACGAAATTTCCAATTTTCGCCAGGCTAGCTAGGCCTGTTAATGGCCGTGTAAACCCAATTCCTTTTGAGGGTCGACTGTGCTTCCCCTGGGCCCCATCCCCAACAAATATGAAGGCCCAAATAGGGGATACAGGGTGTTAGCCAGCCCCTCGAAAGATATCCCATTATAATTGTATTATACGAAATTTCCAATTTTCGCCAGGCTAGCTAGGCCTGTTAATGGCCGTATAAACCCAATTCCTTTTGAGGGTCGACTGGGCTTCCCCTGGGCCCCATCCCCACCAAATATGAAGGCCCAAATATGGGATACAGGGTGTAAGCCAGCCCCTCGAAAGATATCCCATTATAATTGTATTATACGAAATTTCCAATTTTCGCCAGGCTAGCTAGGCCTGTTAATGGCCGTGTAAACCCAATTCCTTTTGAGGGTCGACTGGGCTTCCCCTGGGCCCCATCCCCCCCCAAATATGAAGACCCAAATATGGGATACAGGGTGTTAGCCAGCCCCTCGAAAGATATCCCATTATAATTGTATTATACGAAATTTCCAATTTTCGCCAGGCTAGCTAGGCCTGTTAATGGCCGTGTAAACCCAATTCCTTTTGAGGGTCGACTGGGCTTCCCCCGGGCCCCATCCCCACCAAATATTAAGGCCCAAATATGGGATACAGGGTGTAAGCCAGCCCCTCGAAAGATATCCCATTATAATTGTATTATACGAAATTTCCAATTTTCGCCAGGCTAGCTAGGCCTGTTAATGGCCGTGTAAACCCAATTCCTTTTGAGGGTCGACTGGGTTTCCCCTTGGCCCCATCCCCACCAAATATGAAGGCCCAAATATGGGATACAGGGTGTTAGCCAGCCCCTCGAAAGATATCCCATTATAATTGTATTATACGAAATTTCAAATTTTCGCCAGGCTAGCTAGGCCTGTTAATGGCCGTGTAAACCCAATTCCTTTTGAGGATCGACTGGGCTTCCCCTGGGCCCCATCTCCCCCCCCCCAAATATGAAGGCCCAAATATGGGATACAGGGTGTTAGCCAGCCCCTTGAAAGATATCCCATTATAATTGTATTATACGAAATTTCCAATTTTCGCCAGGCTAGCTAGGCCTGTTAATGGCCGTGTAAACCCAATTCCTTTTGAGAATCGACTGGGCTTCCCCTGGGCCCCATCCCCACCAAATATGAAGGCCCAAATATGGGATACAGGGTGTTAGCCAGCCCCTCGAAAGATATCCCATTATAATTGTATTATACGAAATTTCCAATTTTCGCCAGGCTAGCTAGGCCTGTTAATGGCCGTGTAAACCCAATTCCTTTTGAGGGTCGACTGGGCTTCCCCCGGGCCCCATCCCCACCAAATATGAAGGCCCAAATATGGGATACAGGGTGTTAGCCAGCCCCTCGAAAGATATCCCATTATAATTGTATTATACGAAATTTCCAATTTTCGCCAGGCTAGCTAGGCCTGTTAATGACCGTGTAAACCCAATTACCTTTTGAGGGTCGACTGGGCTTCCCCCGGGCCCCATCCCCACCAAATATGAAGGCCCAAATATGGGATACAGGGTGTTAGCCAGCCCCTCGAAGATATCCCATTATAATTGTATAATACGAAATTTCCAATTTTCGCCAGGCTAGCTAGGCCTGTTAATGGCCGTGTAAAACCCAATTCCTTTTGAGAGTCGTCTGGGCTTCCCCTGGGCCCCATCCCCACCAATATGAAGGCCCAAATATGGGATACAGGGTGTTAGCCAGCCCCTCGAAAGATATCCCATTATAATTGTATTATACGAAATTTCCAATTTTCGCCAGGCTAGCTAGGCCTGTTAATGGCCGTGTAAACCCAATTCCTTTGAGGGTCGACTGGGCTTCCCCCGGGCCCCTCCCACCAAATATGAAGGCCCAAATATGGGATACAGGGTGTTAGCCAGCCCTCGAAAGATATCCCATTTAATTGTATTATACGAAATTTCCAATTTTCGCCAGGCTAGCTAGGCTGTTAATGGCCGTGTAAACCCAATTCCTTTGAGGGTCGACTGGGCTTCCCCGGGCCCCATCCCCACCAAATATGAAGGCCCAAATATGGGATACAGGGTGTTAGCCAGCCCCTCGAAAGATATCCCATTATAATTGTATTATACGAAATTTCCAATTTTCGCCAGGCTAGCTAGGCCTGTTAATGGCCGTGTAAACCCAATTCCTTTTGAGGGTCGACTGGGCTTCCCCGGGCCCCATCCCCACCAAATATGAAGGCCAAATATGGGATACAGGGTGTTAGCCAGCCCCTCGAAAGATATCCATTATAATGTATTATACGAAATTTCCAATTTCGCCAGGCTAGCTAGGCTGTTAATGGCCGTGTAAACCCAATTCCTTTTGAGGGTCGACTGGGCTTCCCCGGGGCCCCATCCCCACCAAATATGAAGGCCCAAATATGGGATACAGGGTGTTAGCCAGCCCTCGAAAGATATCCCATTATAATTGTATTATACGAAATTTCCAATTTTCGCCAGGCTAGCTAGGCCTGTTAATGGCCGTGTAAACCCAATTCCTTTTGAGGGTCGACTGGGCTCCCCCGGGCCCATCCCCACCAAATATGAAGGCCCAAATATGGGATACAGGGGTTAGCCAGCCCCTCGAAAGATATCCATTATAATTGTATTATACGAAATTTCCAATTTTCGCCAGGCTAGCTAGGCCTGTTAATGGCCGTGTTAAACCCAATTCCTTTGAGGGTCGACTGGGCTCCCCCGGGCCCCATCCCCACAAATATGAAGGCCCAATATGGGATACAGGGTGTAGCCAGCCCCTCGAAAGATATCCCATTATAACCCAAGGTCCTTTTGAGGGTCGACTGGGCTTCCCCGGGCCCCATCCCCACCAATATGAAGCCCAAATATGGGATACAGGGTGTTAGCCAGCCCCTCGAAAATATCCCATTATTTGTATTATACGAAATTTCCAATTTTCGCCAGGCTAGCTAGGCCTGTTTTGGCCGTGTAACCCAATTCCTTTTGAGGGTCGACTGGGCTTCCCCGGGCCCCATCCCCACCAATATGAAGCCCAAATTGGGATACAGGGTGTTACCCCCCCTCGAAAGTATCCCATTATAATTGTATTATACGAAATTTCCAATTTTCGCCAGGCTAGCTGGCCTGTAATGGCCGTGTAAACCCAATTCCTTTTGAGGGTCGACTGGGCTTCCCCGGGCCCCATCCCCACCAAATATGAAGGCCCAATATGGGATACAGGGTGTTAGCCAGCCCCTCGAAAGATATCCCATTATAATTGTATTATACCGAAATTTCCAATTGTCTGGTCAGGGGCCCCATCCCCACCAAATATGAAGGCCCAAAATGGGATACAGGGTGTTAAGCCAGCCACTCGAAAGATATCCCATTATAATTGTATTATACGAAATTTCCAATTTTCGCCAGGCTAGCTAGGCTGTTAATGGCCGTGTAAACCCAATTCCTTTTGAGGGTCGACTGGGCTTCCCCGGGCCCCATCCCACCAAATATGAAGGCCAACAATATGGGATACAGGGTGTTAGCCAGCCCCTCGAAAGATATCCCCATTATAATTGTATTATAAACGAAAATTTCCAATTTTGCCAGGCTAGCTAGGCTGTTAATGGCCGTGTAAACCCAATCCTTTTGAGGGTCGACTGGCTTCCCCGGGCCCCATCCCCACAAAATATGACGGCCCAAAATATGGGATACAGGGTGTTAGCCAGCCCTCGAAAGATATCCCATTTAAATTGTATTATACGAAATTTCCAATTTTCGCCAGGCTAGCTAGGCCTGTTAATGGCCGTGTAAACCCAATTCCTTTTGAGGGTCGACTGGGCTTCCCCCGGGCCACATCCCCACCAAATATGAAGGCCCAAATATGGGAACAGGGTGTTAGCCAGCCCCTCGAAAGATATCCCATTATAATTGTATTATACGAAATTCCAATTTTCGCCAGGATAGCTAGGCGTGTTCGGGCCGTGTAAACCCAATTCTTTTGAGGGTCGACTGGGCTTCCCCGGGCCCCATCCCCACAAATATGAGGCCCAAATGTGGGATACAGGGTGTTAGCCAGCCCCTCGAAAGATATCCCATTAAATTGTATTATACGAAATTTCCAATTTTCGCCAGGCTAGCTAGGCCTGTTAATGGGCCGTGTAAACCCAATTCCTTTTGAGGGTCGACTGGGCTTCCCCCGGGCCCCATCCCCACCAAATATGAAGGCCCAAATATGGGATACAGGGTGTAGCCAGCCCCTCGAAAGATATCCCATTATAATTGTATTATACGAAATTTCCAATTTTCGCCAGGCTAGCTAGGCCTGTTAATGGCCGTGTAAAACCAATTCCTTTTGAGGGTCGACTGGGCTTCCCCGGGCCCCATCCCCACCAAATATGAAGGCCCAAATATGGGATACAGGGTGTTAGCCAGCCCCTCGAAAGATATCCCATTATAATTGTATTATACGAAATTTCCAATTTTCGCCAGGCTAGCTAGGCCTGTTAATGGCCGTGTAAACCCAATTCCTTTTGAGGGTCGACTGGGCTCCCCCGGGCCCATCCCCACCAAATATGAAGGCCCAAATATGGGATACAGGGTGTTAGCCAGCCCTCGAAAGATATCCCATTATAATTGTATTATACGAAATTTCCAATTTCGCCAGGCTAGCTAGGCCTGTTAATGGCCGTGTAAACCCAATTCCTTTTGAGGGTCGACTGGGCTTCCCCGGGCCCCATCCCCACCAAATATGAAGGCCCAAATATGGGATACAGGGTGTTAGCCAGCCCCTCGAAAGATATCCCATTATGATTGTATTATACGAAATTTCCAATTTTCGCCAGGCTAGCTAGGCCTGTTATGGCCGTGTAAACCCAATTCCTTTTGAGGGTCGACTGGGCTTCCCGGCCAATCCCCCCCCCCCACCAAATATGAAGGCCCAAATATGGGATACAGGGTGTTAGCCAGCCCCTCGAAAGATATCCCATTATAATTGTATTATACGAAATTTCCAATTTTCGCCAGGCTAGCTAGGCCTGTTAATGGCCGTGTAAACCCAATTCCTTTTGAGGGTCGACTGGGCTTCCCCGGGGCCCCATCCCCACCAAATATGAAGGCCCAAATATGGGATACAGGGTGTTAGCCAGCCCCTCGAAAGATATCCCATTATAATTGTATTATACGAAATTTCCAATTTTCGCCAGGCTAGCTAGGCCTGTTAATGGCCGGTGTAAACCCAATTCCTTTTGAGGGTCGACTGGGCTTCCCCCGGGCCCATCCCCACCAAATATGAAGGCCCAAATATGGGATACAGGGTGTTAGCCAGCCCTCGAAAGATATCCCCATTATAATGTATTATACGAAATTTCCAATTTTCGCCAGGCTAGCTAGGCCTGTTAATGGCCGTGTAAACCAATTCCTTTTGAGGGTCGACTGGGCTTCCCCCGGGCCCCATCCCCACCAAATATGAAGGCCAAAATATGGGATACAGGGTGTTAGCCAGCCCTCGAAAGATATCCCATTATAATTGTATTATACGAAATTTCCATTTTCGCCAGGCTAGCTAGCCTGTTAATGGCCGTGTAAACCCAATTCCTTTTGAGGGTCGACTGGGCTTCCCCGGGGCCCCATCCCACCAAATATGAAGGCCCAAATATGGGATACAGGGTGTTAGCCAGCCCCTCGAAAGATATCCCATTATAATTGTATTATACGAAAATTCCAATTTTCGCCAGGCTAGCTAGGCCTGTTAATGGCCGTGTAAAACCAATTCCTTTTGAGGGTCGACTGGGCTTCCCCGGGCCCCATCCCCACCAAATATGAAGGCCCAAATATGGGATACAGGGTGTGCCAGCAGCCCTCGAAAGATATCCCCATAATTGTATTATACGAAATTTCCAATTTCGCCAGGCTAGCTAGGCCTGTTAATGGCCGTGTAAACCCAATTCCTTTTGAGGGTCGACTGGGCTTCCCGGGCCCCATCCCCACCAAATATGAAGGCCCAAATATGGGATACAGGGTGTAGCCAGCCCCTCGAAAGATATCCCATTATAATTGTATTATACGAAATTTCCAATTTTCGCCAGGCTAGCTAGCCTGTTAATGGCCGTGTAAACCCAATTCCTTTTGAGGGTCGACTGGGCTTCCCCTGGGCCCCATCCCCACCAAATATGAAGGCCCAAATATGGGATACAGGGTGTTAGCCAGCCCCCTCGAAAGATATCCCATTATAATTGTATTATACGAAATTTCCAATTTTCGCCAGGCTAGCTAGGCCTGTTAATGGCCGTGTAAACCCAATTCCTTTTGAGGGTCGACTGGGCTCCCCCGGGCCCCATCCCCACCAAATATGAAGGCCCAAATATGGGATACAGGGTGTTAGCCAGCCCCTCGAAAGATATCCCATTATAATTGTATTATACGAAATTTCCAATTTTCGCCAGGCTAGCTAGGCCTGTTAATGGCCGTGTAAACCCAATTCCTTTTGAGGGTCGACTGGGCTTCCCCGGGCCCCATCCCCACCAAATATGAAGGCCCAAATATGGGATACAGGGTGTTAGCCAGCCCCTCGAAAGATATCCCATTATAATTGTATTATACGAAATTTCCAATTTTCGCCAGGCTAGCTCGGCCTGTTAATGGCCGTGTAAAACCAATTCCTTTTGAGGGTCGACTGGGCTTCCCCGGGGCCCCATCCCCACCAAATATGAAGGCCCAAATATGGGATACAGGGTGTTAGCCAGCCCCTCGAATTCGCCAGGCTAGCTAGGCGTTAATGGCCGTGTAAACCCAATTCCTTTTGAGGGTCGACTGGGCTTCCCCGGGACCCATCCCCACCAATATGAAGGCCAAATATTGGGATACAGGGTGTTAGCCAGCCCCTCGAAAGATATCCCATATAATTGTATTATACGAAATTTCCATTTTCGCCAGGCTAGCTAGGCTGTTATGGCCGTGTGTAAACCAATTCCTTTGAGGGTCGACTGGGCTTCCCCGGGGCCCCATCCCCACCAAATATGAAGGCCCAAATATGGGATACAGGGTGTTAGCCAGCCCCTCGAAAGATATCCCATTATAATTGTATTATACGAAATTTCCAATTTTCGCCAGGCTAGCTAGCCTGTTAATGGCCGTGTAAACCCAATCCTTTTGAGGGTCGACTGGGCTTCCCCGGGCCCCATCCCCACCAAATATGAAGGCCCAAATATGGGATGCAGGGTGTTAGCAAGCCCCTCGAAAGATATCCCATTAGAATTGTATTATAGGAAATTTCCAATTTTCGCCAGGCTAGCTAGGCTGTTAATGGCCGTGTAAACCCAATTCCTTTTGAGGGTCGACTGGGCTTCCCTGGGACCCCCCCCCCACCCCCAAATATGAAGGCCCAAATATGGGATACAGGGTGTTAGCCAGCCCCTCGAAAGATATCCCATTATAATTGTATTATACGAAATTTCCAATTTTCGCCAGGCTAGCTAGGCCTGTTAATGGCCGTGTAAACCCAATTCCTTTTGAGAGTCGACTGGGCTTCCCGGGCCCCATCCCCACCAAATATGAAGGCCCAAATATGGGATACAGGGTGTTAGCCAGCCCTCGAAAGATATCCCATTATAATGTATTATACGAAATTTCCAATTTTCGCCAGGCTAGCTAGGCCTGTTAATGGCCGTGTAAACCCAATTCCTTTGAGGGTCGACTGGGCTTCCCCGGGCCCATCCCCACCAAATATGAAGGCCAAATATGGGATACAGGGTGTTAGCCAGCCCCTCGAAAGATATCCCATTATAATTGTATTATACGAAATTTCCAATTTTCGCCAGGCTAGCTAGGCCTGTTAATGGCCGTGTAAACCCAATTCCTTTTGAGGGTCGACTGGGCTTCCCCGGGCCCCATCCCCACCAAATATGAAGGCCCAAATATGGGATACAGGGTGTTAGCCAGCCCTCGAAAGATATCCCATTATAATTGTATTATACGAAATTTCCAATTTTCGCCAGGCTAGCTAGGCCTGTTAATGGCCGTGTAAACCCAATCCTTTTGAGGGTCGACTGGGCTTCCCCGGGGCCCATCTCCCCACCCCACCAAATATGAAGGCCCAAATATGGGATACAGGGTGTTAGCCAGCCCCTCGAAAGATATCCCATTATAATTGTATTATACGAAATTTCCAATTTTCGCCAGGCTAGCTAGGCCTGTAATGGCCGTGTAAACCCAATTCTTTTGAGGGTCGACTGGGCTTCCCCGGGGCCCATCCCCACCAAATATGAAGGCCCAAATATGGGATACAGGGTGTTAGCCAGCCCCTCGAAAGATATCCCATTATAATTGTATTATACGAAATTTCCAATTTTCGCCAGGCTAGCTAGCCTGTTAATGGCCGTGTAAACCCAATTCCTTTTGAGGGTCGACTGGGCTTCCCCCGGGCCCCATCCCCACCAAATATGAAGGCCCAAATATGGGATACAGGGTGTTAGCCAGCCCCTCGAAAGATATCCCATTATAATTGTATTATACGAAATTTCCAATTTTCGCCAGGCTAGCTAGGCCTGTTAATGGCCGTGTAAACCCAATTCCTTTTGAGGGTCGACGGGCTTCCCCCGGGCCCCATCCCCACCAAATATGAAGGCCCAAATATGGGATACAGGGTGTTAGCCAGCCCCTCGAAAGATATCCCATTAAAGTATTATACGAAATTTCCAATTTTCGCCAGGCTAGCTAGGCCTGTTAATGGCCGTGTAAACCCAATTCTTTTGAGGGTCGACTGGGCTTCCCCGGGGCCCCATCCCCACCAAATATGAAGGCCCAAATATGGGATACAGGGTTGTTAGCCAGCCCCTCGAAAGATATCCCATTCTAATTGTATTATACGAAATTCCAATTTTCGCCAGGCTAGCTAGGCCTGTTAATGGCCGTGTAAACCCAATTCCTTTGAGGGTCGACTGGGCTTCCCCTGGGCCCCATCCCCACCAAATATGAAGGCCCAAAATATGGGGATACAGGGTGTTAGCCAGCCCCTCGAAAGATATCCCATTATAATTTGTATTATACGAAATTTCCAATTTTCGCCAGGCTAGCTAGGCCTGTTAATGGCCGTGTAAACCCAATTCCTTTTGAGGGTCGACTGGCTTCCCCCGGGCCCCATCCCCACCAAATATGAAGGCCCAAATATGGGATACAGGGTGTTAGCCAGCCCCCTCGAAAGATATCCCATTATAATTGTATTATACGAAATTTCCAAATTTCGCCAGGCTTAGCTAGGCCTGTTAATGGCCGTGTAAACCCAATTCCTTTGGAGGGTCGCTGGGCTTCCCCCGGGCCCCATCCCCACCAAATATGAAGGCCCAAAATATGGGATACAGGGTGTAAGCCAGCCCCTCGAAAGATATCCCATTATAATTTGTATTATACGAAATTTCCAATTTTTGCCAGGCTAGCTAGGCCTGTTAATGGCCGTGTAAACCCAATTCCTTTTGAGGGTCGACTGGGCTTCCCCCGGGCCCCATCCCCACCAAATATGAAGGCCCAAATATGGGATACAGGGTGTTAGCCAGCCCCTCGAAAGATATCCCATTATAATTGTATTATACGAAATTTCCAATTTTTGCCAGGCTAGCTAGGCCTGTTAATGGCCGTGTAAACCCAATTCCTTTTGAGAGTCGACTGGGCTTCCCCCGGGCCCAATCCCCACAAAATATGAAGGACCAAATATGGGATACAGGGTGTTAGCCAGCCCCTCGAAAGATATCCCATTATAATTGTATTATACGAAATTTCCAATTTTTGCCAGGCTAGCTAGGCCTGTTAATGGCCGTGTAAACCCAATTCCTTTGAGGGTCGACTGGGCTTCCCCCGGGCCCCATCCCCACCAAATATGAAGGCCCAAATATGGGATACAGGGTGTTAGCCAGTCCCTCGAAAGATATCCCATTATAATTGTATTATACGAAATTTCCAATTTTCGCCAGGCTAGCTAGGCCTGTTAATGGCCGTGTAAACCCAATTCCTTTTGAGGGTCGACTGGCTTTCCCTGGGGCCCCATCCCCCCCCCCCCCCCAAATATGAAGGCCCAAATATGGGATACAGGGTGTTAGCCAGCCCCTCGAAAGATATCCCATTATAATTGTATTATACGAAATTTCCAATTTTCGCCAGGCTAGCTAGGCCTGTTAATGGCCGTGTAAAACCCAATTCCTTTTGAGAGTCGACTGGGCTTCCCCTGGGCCCCATCCCCACCAAATATGAAGGCCCAAATATGGGATACAGGGTGTTAGCCCGCCCCTCGAAAGATATCCCATTATAATTGTATTATACGAAATTTCCAATTTTCGCCAGGCTAGCTAGGCCTGTTAATGGCCGTGTAAACCCAATTCCTTTTGAGGGTCGACTGGGCTTCCCCCGGGCCCCATCCCCACCAAATATGAAGGCCCAAATATGGGGATACAGGGTGTTAGCCAGCCCCTCGAAAGATATCCCATTATAATTGTATTATACGAAATTTCCAATTTTCGCCAGGCTAGGTAGGCCTGTTAATGGCCGTGTAAACCCAATTCCTTTTGAGGTCGCTGGGCTTCCCCCGGGCCCCATCCCCACCAAATATGAAGGCCCAAATATGGGATACAGGTGTAAGCCAGCCCCTCGAAAGATATCCCATTATAATTGTATTATACGAAATTTCCAATTTTCGCCAGGCTAGCTAGGCTGTTAATGGCCGTGTAAACCCAATTCCTTTTGAGGGTCGACTGGGCTTCCCCCGGGCCCCATCCCACCAAATATGAAGGCCCAAATATGGGATACAGGGTGTTAGCCAGCCCCTCGAAAGATATCCCATTATAATTGTATTATACGAAATATCCAATTTTCGCCAGGCTAGCTAGGCCTGTTAATGGCCGTGTAAACCCAATTCCTTTTGAGGGTCGACTGGGCTTCCCCGGGCCCCATCCCCACCAAATATGAAGGCCCAAAATATGGGATACAGGGTGTTAGCCAGCCCCTCGAAAGATATCCCATTATAATTGTATTATACGAAATTTCCAATTTTCGCCAGGCTAGGTAGGCCTGTTAATGGCCGTGTAAACCCAATTCCTTTTGAGGGTCGACTGGGCTTCCCCCGGGCCCTATCCCCACCAAATATGAAGGCCCAAATATGGGATACAGGGTGTTAGCCAGCCCCTCGAAAGATATCCCATTATAATTGTATTATACGAAATTTCCAATTTTTGCCAGGCTAGCTAGGCCTGTTAATGGCCGTGTAAACCCAATTCCTTTTGAGGGTCAACTGGGCTTCCCCTGGGCCCCATCCCCACCAAATATGAAGGCCCAAATATGGGATACAGGGTGTTAGCCAGCCCCTCGAAAGATATCCCATTATAATTGTATTATACGAAATTTCCAATTTTCGCCAGGCTAGCTAGGCCTGTTAATGGCCGTGTAAACCCAATTCCTTTTGAGAGTCGACTGGGCTTCCCATGGGCCCCATCCCCACCAAATATGAAGGCCCAAATATGGGATACAGGGTGTTAGCCAGCCCCTCGAAAGATATCCCATTATAATTGTATTATACGAAATTTCCAATTTTCGCCAGGCTAGCTAGGCCTGTTAATGGCCGTGTAAACCCAATTCCTTTTGAGGGTCGACTGGGCTTCCCCCGGGCCCTATCCCCACCAAATATGAAGGCCCAAATATGGGATACAGGGTGTTAGCCAGCCCCTCGAAAGATATCCCATTATAATTGTATTATACGAAATTTCCAATTTTCGCCAGGCTAGCTAGGCCTGTTAATGGCCGTGTAAACCCAATTCCTTTTGAGGGTCGACTGGGTTCCCCCGGGCCCCATCCCCACCAAATATGAAGGCCCAAATATGGGATACAGGGTGTAAGCCAGCCCCTCGAAAAATATCCCATTATAATTGTATTATACGAAATTTCCAATTTCGCCAGGCTAGCTAGGCCTGTTAATGGCCGTGTAAACCCAATTCCTTTCGAGGGTCGCTGGGCTTCCCCCGGGGCCCCATCCCCACCAAATATGAAGGCCCAAATATGGGATACAGGGTGTAAGCCAGCCCCTCGAAAGATATCCCATTATAATTGTATTATACGAAATTTCCAATTTTCGCCAGGCTAGCTAGGCCTGTTAATGGCCGTGTAAACCCAATTCCTTTTGAGGGTCGACTGGGCTTCCCCCGGGCCCCATCCCCACCAAATATGAAGGCCCAAATATGGGATACAGGGTGTTAGCCAGCCCCTCGAAAGATATCCCATTATAATTGTATTATACGAAATTTCCAATTTTCGCCAGGCTAGCTAGGCCTGTTAATGGCCGTGTAAACCCAATTCCTTTTGAGGGTCGACTGGGCTTCCCCTGGGCCCCATCCCCCCCCCCCAAATATGAAGGCCCAAATATGGGATACAGGGTGTAAGCCAGCCCTCGAAAGATATCCCATTATAATTGTATTATACGAAATTTCCAATTTTTGCCAGGCTAGCTAGGCCTGTTAATGGCCGTGTAAACCCAATTCCTTTGAGGGTCGACTGGGCTTCCCCCGGGCCCCATCCCCACCAAATATGAAGGCCCAAATATGGGATACAGGGTGTTAGCCAGCCCCTCGAAAGATATCCCATTATAATTGTATTATACGAAATTTCCAATTTTCGCCAGGCTAGCTAGGCCTGTTAATGGCCGTGTAAACCCAATTCCTTTTGAGGGTCGACTGGGCTTCCCCCGGGCCCCATCCCCACCAAATATGAAGGCCCAAATATGGGATACAGGGTGTTAGCCAGCCCCTCGAAAGATATCCCATTATAATTGTATTATACGAAATTTCCAATTTTTGCCAGGCTAGCTAGGCCTGTTAATGGCCGTGTAAACCCAATTCCTTTTGAGGGTCGACTGGGCTTCCCCCGGGCCCCATCCCCACCAAATATGAAGGCCCAAATATGGGATACAGGGTGTTAGCCAGCCCCTCGAAAGATATCCCATTATAATTGTATTATACGAAATTTCCAATTTTCGCCAGGCTAGCTAGGCCTGTTAATGGCCGTGTAAACCCAATTCCTTTGAGGGTCGACTGGGCTTCCCCCGGGCCCCATCCCCACCAAATATGAAGGCCCAAATATGGGATACAGGGTGTTAGCCAGCCCCTCGAAAGATATCCCATTATAATTGTATTATACGAAATTTCCAATTTTCGCCAGGCTAGGTAGGCCTGTTAATGGCCGTGTAAACCCAATTCCTTTTGAGGGTCGACTGGGCTTCCCCCGGGCCCTATCCCCACCAAATATGAAGGCCCAAATATGGGATACAGGGTGTAAGCCAGCCCCTCGAAAGATATCCCATTATAATTGTATTATACGAAATTTCCAATTTTTGCCAGGCTAGCTAGGCCTGTTAATGGCCGTGTAAACCCAATTCCTTTTGAGGGTCAACTGGGCTTCCCTGGGCCCCATCCCCACCTAATATGAAGGCCCAAATATGGGATACAGGGTGTTAGCCAGCCCCTCGAAAGATATCCCATTATAATTGTATTATACGAAATTTCCAATTTTTGCCAGGCTAGCTAGGCCTGTTAATGGCCGTGTAAACCCAATTCCTTTTGAGGGTCGACTGGGCTTCCCCCGGGCCCCATCCCCACCAAATATGAAGGCCCAAATATGGGATACAGGGTGTTAGCCAGCCCCTCGAAAGATATCCCATTATAATTGTATTATACGAAATTTCCAATATTCGCCAGGCTAGCTAGGCCTGTTAATGGCCGTGTAAACCCAATTCCATTTGAGGGTCGACTGGGCTTCCCCTGGGCCCCATCTCCCCCCCCCCCCAAATATGAAGGCCCAAATATGGGATACAGGGTGTTAGCCAGCCCCTCGAAAGATATCCCATTATAATTGTATTATACGAAATTTCCAATTTTCGCCAGGCTACCTAGGCCTGTTAATGGCCGTGTAAACCCAATTCCTTTGAGGGTCGACTGGGCTTCCCCCGGGCCCTATCCCCACCAAATATGAAGGCCCAAATATGGGATACAGGGTGTTAGCCAGCCCCTCGAAAGATATCCCATTATATTTGTATTATACGAAATTTCCAATTTTCGCCAGGCTAGCTAGGCCTGTTAATGGCCGTGTAAACCCAATTCCTTTTGAGGGTCGACTGGGTTTCCCCCGGGCCCCATCCCCACCAAATATGAAGGCCCAAATATGGGATACAGGGTGTAAGCCAGCCCCTCGAAAGATATCCCATTATAATTGTATTATACGAAATTTCCAATTTTCGCCAGGCTAGCTAGGCCTGTTAATGGCCGTGTAAACCCAATTCCTTTCGAGGGTCGCTGGGCTTCCCCCGGGCCCCATCCCCACCAAATATGAAGGCCCAAATATGGGATACAGGGTGTAAGCCAGCCCCTCGAAAGATATCCCATTATAATTGTATTATACGAAATTTCCAATTTTCGCCAGGCTAGCTAGGCCTGTTAATGGCCGTGTAAACCCAATTCCTTTTGAGGGTCGACTGGGCTTCCCCCGGGCCCCATCCCCACCAAATATGAAGGCCCAAATATGGGATACAGGGTGTTAGCCAGCCCCTCGAAAGATATCCCATTATAATTGTATTATACGAAATTTCCAATTTTCGCCAGGCTAGCTAGGCCTGTTAATGGCCGTGTAAACCCAATTCCTTTTGAGGGTCGACTGGGCTTCCCCTGGGCCCCATCCCCCCCCCCCCCAAATATGAAGGCCCAAATATGGGATACAGGGTGTAAGCCAGCCCCTCGAAAGATATCCCATTATAATTGTATTATACGAAATTTCCAATTTTTGCCAGGCTAGCTAGGCCTGTTAATGGCCGTGTAAACCCAATTCCTTTTGAGGGTCGACTGGGCTTCCCCTGGGCCCCATCCCCACCAAATATGAAGGCCCAAATATGGGATACAGGGTGTTAGCCAGCCCCTCGAAAGATATCCCATTATAATTGTATTATACGAAATTTCCAATTTTCGCCAGGCTAGCTAGGCCTGTTAATGGCCGTGTAAACCCAATTCCTTTTGAGGGTCGACTGGGCTTCCCCTGGGCCCCATCCCCCCCCCCCCAAATATGAAGGCCCAAATATGGGATACAGGGTGTAAGCCAGCCCCTCGAAAGATATCCCATTATAATTGTATTATACGAAATTTCAAATTTTTGCCAGGCTAGCTAGGCCTGTTAATGGCCGTGTAAACCCAATTCCTTTTGAGGGTCGACTGGGCTTCCCCTGGGCCCCATCCCCACCAAATATGAAGGCCCAAATATGGGATACAGGGTGTTAGGCAGCCCCTCGAAAGATATCCCATTATAATTGTATTATACGAAATTTCCAATTTTCGCCAGGCTAGCTAGGCCTGTTAATGGCCGTGTAAACCCAATTCCTTTTGAGGGTGGACTGGGTTTCCCCTTGGCCCCATCCCCACCAAATATGAAGGCCCAAATATGGGATACAGGGTGTTAGCCAGCCCCTCGAAAGATATCCCATTATAATTGTATTATACGAAATTTCCAATTTTCGCCAGGCTAGCTAGGCCTGTTAATGGCCGTGTAAACCCAATTCCTTTTGAGGGTCGACTGGGCTTCCCCCGGGCCCCATCCCCACCAAATATGAAGGCCCAAATATGGGATACAGGGTGTAAGCCAGCCCCTCGAAAGATATCCCATTATAATTGTATTATACGAAATTTCCAATTTTCGCCAGGCTAGCTAGGCCTGTTAATGGCCGTGTAAACCCAATTCCTTTTGAGGGTCGACTGGGCTTCCCCCGGGCCCCATCCCCACCAAATATGAAGGCCCAAATATGGGATACAGGGTGTAAGCCAGCCCCTCGAAAGATATCCCATTATAATTGTATTATACGAAATTTCCAATTTTCGCCAGGCTAGCTAGGCCTGTTAATGGCCGTGTAAACCCAATTCCTTTTGAGGGTCGCTGGGCTTCCCCCGGGCCCCATCCCCACCAAATATGAAGGCCCAAATATGGGATACAGGGTGTAAGCCAGCCCCTCGAAAGATATCCCATTATAATTGTATTATACGAAATTTCCAATTTTTGCCAGGCTAGCTAGGCCTGTTAATGGCCGTGTAAACCCAATTCCTTTTGAGGGTCGACTGGGCTTCCCCCGGGCCCCATCCCCACTAAATATGAAGGCCCAAATATGGGATACAGGGTGTTAGCCAGCCCCTCGAAAGATATCCCATTATAATTGTATTATACGAAATTTCCAATTTTCGCCAGGCTAGCTAGGCCTGTTAATGGCCGTGTAAACCCAATTCCTTTTGAGGATCGACTGGGTTTCCCCTTGGCCCCATCCCCACCAAATATGAAGGCCCAAATATGGGATACAGGGTGTTAGCCAGCCCCTCGAAAGATATCCCATTATAATTGTATTATACGAAATTTCCAATTTTCGCCAGGCTAGCTAGGCCTGTTAATGGCCGTGTAAACCCAATTCCTTTTGAGGGTCGACTGGGCTTCCCCTGGGCCCCATCCCCCCTCAAATATGAAGGCCCAAATATGGGATACAGGGTGTAAGCCAGCCCCTCGAAAGATATCCCATTATAATTGTATTATACGAAATTTCCAATTTTTGCCAGGCTAGCTAAGCCTGTTAATGGCCGTGTAAACCCAATTCCTTTTGAGGGTCGACTGGGTTTCCCCTGGGCCCCATCCCCACCAAATATGAAGGCCCAAATATGGGATACAGGGTTTTAGCCAGCCCCTCGAAAGATATCCCATTATAATTGTATTATACGAAATTTCCAATTTTCGCCAGGCTAGCTAGGCCTGTTAATGGCCGTGTAAACCCAATTCCTTTTGAGGGTCGACTGGGCTTTCCCTGGGCCCCATCCCCACCAAATATGAAGGCCCAAATATGGGATACAGGGTGTTAGCCAGCCCCTCGAAAGATATCCCATTATAATTGTATTATACGAAATTTCCAATTTTCGCCAGGCTAGCTAGGCCTTTTAATGGCCGTGTAAACCCAATTCCTTTTGAGGGTAGACTGGGCTTCCTCCGGGCCCCATCCCCACCAAATATGAAGGCCCAAATATGGGATACAGGGTGTTAGCCAGCCCCTCGAAAGATATCCCATTATAATTGTATTATACGAAATTTCCAATTTTCGCCAGGCTAGCTAGGCCTGTTAATGGCCGTGTAAACCCAATTCCTTTTGAGGGTCGACTGGGCTTCCCTCGGGCCCCATCCCCACCAAATATGAAGGCCCAAATATGGGATACAGGGTGTTAGCCAGCCCCTCGAAAGATATCCCATTATAATTGTATTATACGAAATTTCAAATTTTCGCCAGGCTAGCTAGGCCTGTTAATGGCCGTGTAAACCCAATTCCTTTTGAGAGTCGTCTGGGCTTCCCTGGGCCCCATCCCCACCAAATATGAAGGCCCAAATATGGGATACAGGGTGTTAGCCAGCCCCTCGAAAGATATCCCATTATAATTGTATTATACGAAATTTCCAATTTTCGCCAGGCTAGCTAGGCCTGTTAATGGCCGTGTAAACCCAATTCCTTTTGAGGGTCGACTGGGCTTCCCCTGGGCCCCATCCCCACCAAATATGAAGGCCCAAATATGGGATACAGGGTGTTAGCCAGCCCCTCGAAAGATATCCCATTATAATTGTATTATACGAAATTTCCAATTTTCGCCAGGCTAGCTAGGCCTGTTAATGGCCGTGTAAACCCAATTCCTTTTGAGGGTCGACTGGGCTTCCCCTGGGCCCCATCCCCACTAAATATGAAGGCCCAAATATGGGATACAGGGTGTAAGCCAGCCCCTCGAAAGATATCCCATTATAATTGTATTATACGAAATTTCCAATTTTCGCCAGGCTAGCTAGGCCTGTTAATGGCCGTGTAAACCCAATTCCTTTTGAGGGTCGACTGGGCTTCCCCTGGGCCCCATCCCCCCCAAATATGAAGGCCCAAATATGGGATACAGGGTGTTAGCCAGCCCCTCGAAAGATATCCCATTATAATTGTATTATACGAAATTTCCAATTTTCGCCAGGCTAGCTAGGCCTGTTAATGGCCGTGTAAACCCAATTCCTTTTGAGGGTCGACTGGGCTTCCCCCGGGCCCCATCCCCACCAAATATAAAGGCCCAAATATGGGATACAGGGTGTAAGCCAGCCCCTCGAAAGATATCCCATTATAATTGTATTATACGAAATTTCCAATTTTCGCCAGGCTAGCTAGGCCTGTTAATGGCCGTGTAAACCCAATTCCTTTTGAGGGTCGACTGGGTTTCCCCTTGGCCCCATCCCCACCAAATATGAAGGCCCAAATATGGGATACAGGGTGTTAGCCAGCCCCTCGAAAGATATCCCATTATAATTGTATTATACGAAATTTCCAATTTTCGCCAGGCTAGCTAGGCCTCTTACTGGCCGTGTTCATTATGTCAATGTTTAGGCTAGGTGAGCAAGTAACAATTTTTACTATAAAACTATTTTTTTCAATTAAAAAGGGAAGTTTATATGAAATTTAGAATTTACGTTTATTAGCATGTTTACGGTAATCTGAATAGCGAACCGACCACAGAATTCTATTCGCTATTCGAATAGTGAATAGCAAAAAGCGAATAGAACTCCAACTTCTGAATGCCTTTATAATCACAGGTATCGTCACAATAGAATTTGTGCCAATGAGTTTTTATCAAACTTTGTTGTTTTATTTTCGTATATTTAATGTCAGAGAAATTGTTCGTTTCAAACATTGGAGTTATCGTTCATTTTTTTGTTCGCAATGTCGGTACATTCTCGATAGTACTTTATATTGATTAGGATTCATATCGAACTTGCCTGATAGATTCAAACTGGGTTAAGTTTATCTACTTAAAACTTCTTTGATGAGTATGCACGTGCTGTCTGTTAGTTTTTGAAAGATGTCTAAACGCAGAGCAGTATTTTTGTGCCCTAGCTGTGTGAACGTAGGTATGTCTTAATCAACAGCTCATTTACCAATGTTTAAGACTTTTTTTAAAAAAACATAAACTTATGTGGTCAAACAGGTTGTTATGTTCTTAGGCGTGGCAAACATTGGTGGATCGTAGTGAAGCGATGTGGATGATGTATGGAACTAAGAATGCCCTTGAGGAACCATGATATAATATATTTGTTGTACATGGTTAGATAAATTTATTGTAACCTTTTTTATATTGTGTTATACATTAGGCAACAGAGATCATCAAAAATTAAGCAATTACTTATTTTGGGTAGTTCTTTTTAGTTCACGTTCTGTTGTGACACATCAAAAAATCAAAGTACTGAGAGTACTGAAAGATGGGGTCTTGAAAGTTTGAATTTGTAATTGTCCTGGATTTTCTCGAATATGCTTCCAACATTTATGAGTTTGAATGAATTGTTACAATCTATATTAATTCGGCTTTTTTGCAATTGTCTGATACTTTGTCTAAATTTTACTCAATTCCGGTCTTCATAATTGTAGAAAATAGACACAACGGTATATTATGTAAAATAAAGGATCATTTTCAAAAATTACTACTAACCGGGAAAAATCAAACAACCATATCAAAGTAGATAATTTTAATCTTTAGATTTATTCAATTTTGTGATCCAAGGAAAAATATACAAGTCGGACGGTATCTGTAATAAAAGTTTTATAAAAAAAAAACCAAAACTCTAAAACTGCTGAATTAACAAACAAAGTGAACATATGTATACCGATAACAAACACAGGCGCCTGACGTAGAAATATTTTTTTTTATTTGATTCCAAGAACTATTTGACAATAAAAAGATTTGTCACGGTCGCCATTTTGATTTTTAAGACCGACTTATCTGAGACGATTTTTTTCATTTGCGATTCATGCAAAATTAATAGGTAAAATAAATCCGTTCGCCACTTACTACTTTTTGTGTAAACTCTTGCATCACCTACACGAATTACGATACAACCGTTCCTTTCATTAAAAATCATACTCCGAATATCAGAGACATAAATAACAGAGATAGTCAACTCCGCCATTAGCGTGTAAATGTTACGTGACCAACCTTACTTTGAGAACTACAAGTGCAACAGCAATCTTGTATAAGTCATTAAATTTGAACCTGATAGTGAACATGAACATGAACCTGTAAATATTTTAGGCATTTTTTATTTATGAAATATTTACAAAAACTCTTTATTTAGTTTTTAAATTACTTTTTTAAAACTTATTGACTTTTCACAAAGATATGGTAATGCATTTCTTTACTCATGTAATTGTAATGTAATGTATTACTTCAAGAAAATTAAGTAATTGTAATGGTAATTAATTTAATGCCCTAATTCAAGAAGTAATGGGAATGTAATGTATTATTTTACAATGTAATTCACCTTAAGCCTGATTCCAACTTAGCCGGAAAACATGAACATTAACATTTAACTTGGTTCTTCAATCGATAAGATTGTATATATTATATGATGTATAAGTCTTCCAAAATGTATAATCTATTATAGATTTTGCTTACAATGCATTGTTTAAAATTTAAATTCAGTTTAAGCAACTAAAGAGGCAACGAACGAGAATGCAAATTCAGATTTGTTTTTATTTTCTTTGTACAAAATTCCTTTAGAGACGAACAGCAGCTATACCGCAAGTAGACTGGAAGCCAATGAGACACCCCATTAATTTGTAAAACATCTGTGTATAACCAGTCCCGATTTAACTTCGGCTTCCGCTTGACGTTTAGTAGTATTAAGCTGAAAGATTGTCAAAATTAAAATTCACAACTTTTAAAAAATGGCACATTGCGTTTTGGAACTTTAATTTCGATTCCACCATCAACCTCTTCTATTGATTAATGAGCTCGTACACCAACTGAATCGTCAACGGCGCTGTGCATTCAGGTACGTAACTCATTCCACATTTGACCCCGAGCAAGAATATTTTGATCAATAAAACTATTTGCTTATTTTCTAAATAGAATTTTGTTTATACACAGAGGACTTAAAAAAGATTTTTGGCATGTTTTTATAATACATATTTACTGAAATGCATGAAAACTTTCTGCACTATTTTCTTACGCGTAGACTCAATTCATGTGTTCTACGCGTGCCTTCCGGTTTGAGACTTCGCCTAACAGTAAAGCAATTGACGGGGTCACGTGACCTCGTCTAATAATATTTTTGACAGCAAAAATCTTGTTTACTTTTTTATTTATTATTAATTTGCCTTTAAAAATTCTAAATAATACAAACATAATGTTTGATTACAATTAAAAAGGTTTGCTTTTGTGTTATTTCCATTAATTTATTTACTTAAGTAAACTACAAAAGTGTCATTATTCTGATTCTTTGGATAATCTAATTAAATAAAATTGATGCTCTTCAAACATTAGGTATTTGTCTTTAGGATTTAATTCCCCTAACAGTTAAGCGGAACATCACGTTGCCAAGAAAGATTTTTTTTAAAAAATATAGTTTTAAAGAGAATGTATGCAATTTTGTTAAAAGGTTATCTGTTTTTGCTCATGTGTATGTTTATATAACGCTATGAAAATGTTTTTTGAAATTTAGATTTTATATATTGAAAATAACGATTATATACATTATACATTATTGAAATATGGATAATGCAAACACAAATGATTTTATTGCTCTGAATATTAAAAAAGTACTATTAACTAGGATTTAATGTGCACTTTTAGTAGTGTTCTGTCTAAAAAGGTGCCATTTTAGATAAAACTTACAGAGACGTCTTTCATGCCACTGCGTCCAGAATTAAAAATTGGTGAACTGGGCCTCTAATAATAGAAAATTAAAGAAAGATTAACTTTTTTCTGTTAAGTTAAAAATATAGACTTTATAAAAACCCAGAATTCTGTTCAAAACTCAACATTTATGGACATTAATATAAACGTTCTAAATATAAAAAAAATGTACTCATAGATGCGCTGATAGTCAAAATGGGTTTATAATTACTTAGAAAACAATGGAATATTTAGTAGTTTAGAATACTTTTGGGAACGATATGTGCTATATATAAAATCCGAATATGATTAAGTAGCTCACCAAATTTTCCTTCTTTTCATAAAAATATAGAGGTTCACAGGTCGTCCAAAATTCGGTGAAAAAAAAACAAAGAAAGAGACATTCACGTACTTGTTTTTTTTTTTAAAATACGCTTTGGTACTCCCTTTAAAAATTATTATATAAAATGGTTAAAGTTAAAGAAAAACAATTCGATATTTACATTTAGTACTTTTAAAATACTTCTGTCCTGATATATTTGCTGTTTCATATCCGAAAATTCGAATATGACTAATTAACTGACAGATTTTTCTTTTCCTTTTTTTATTAAAAATTAGAGGTTTCACGGCCTTCCAATATTAGGGAAAAAGCGGAACAAAACAAAAAGACTAAAAATTACTTAGTCTTTACGTACTAGTCTTTAAGACATTATATGTTTCATATTTTTTATATTTTCATCGAAAAATATTTTACACGAAATACTTTGTTCCAGATATAGAATAAATGTACTTTTAAAATTTAATTAGAATATATTTACAATTTTTGAACACTCCCCTTTATCACAACATTTCATCAATATTTTGAAATTGTTATGTCAAATATATGTGCCAAGTTAGGAAAAATGTTATGTTTGTTAATTTGAAAAACAAGAACTTACACAGGGTAAAACCAATCTTTAAAGGTGGCGTAAAGGTGGCTTAAAGAATATACAATCTTTATGCCACCTTTAAGTCACCTTTAAGCTGAGCTTATATGTTCTTAATGTCCAAACTTCTTTCAGTCACCTTTAAGCCATTTTTAGGCCACCTTTAAGCATCTTGAAGTGGCATATCCGCTCCCTTTAAGTTGTCATTAAACAATCTTCAAGTTCCCTTTAAGTGAAGTTTGATCATGCTGAACAATAAAAACATATATAAAAATGCAAAAGCTATTTAATAGGGATGGGAGGGGGTGATTAGAGTGATAATATGATTTACAAAGAAGAGGGAGGGGTGTTCCAGGCGGTTTTAATTGTTGCTCCATTAAACACAGATCGCTATCATCAACACCGCTCCGATGGACACAGGTTACCTTTATAAAATTCTTCATAACTTTTTTTTTGGTTTCAAAATTATTGTAGGGGTGAGCGCAGTCTCTGTATCTAAATCTGTGCATAAAATTATATTAAAGTATGTTTGTTTCCGGTTATAAATTAATCGGTGAAATCTCTCTCTCTCTCTCTCTCTCTCTCTCTCTCTCTCTCTCTCTCTCTCTCTAAGTTCATCCTGTTATTAAACAAAATAAAGATAATGAACCAAAAATGCATGATTTAATTAAATAATCGGTTATATGTGTGTGTTTTTTCCCCAATTTTTATTATTTCTAGGTCTTATTCTAGATCTCTAGATACATGTGAAAGTTATATCGGGTAGGATATTACTGTTTTGTTTGTGTGTCGTATGCCCAGGTGCACGTTTGTGTATATCTAATTAGAGTCTATTGTTTGTCCAACATAAAAAACAACTGGAACTAACACATAATATACCAGCTATACACAACAGGTTTGTCGTGTGCCCAGGTGCACGCCAGGGTTTCTAAAGGCATTAAAATCTTAGTAAAATCTAAGTATAATAAAGGGTTGGGTTTTTTTTTTTACATTTGTTATGCATTTTCAAAGTAGTATTCCCTAACTCTGGGTTCTAAAAATGTTACGTCTACAAATTAAAGATACATGTATATAAGAGTAAATTCTAAAGCTAACTAATTAATTAATTACTGTACCGGTGATCATAAATATGGGTTTTTTATTCAAATATATGTATAAAGGTAAATATGTCTCATACCTGGCCTGATACATCATACAACTGTATGTAAAAGTATATGTATTCATCATTTGCAATTACCACATGCAGTAAATACGTCACCTTTAATTGGTAATATTGTTTGTTTTAGAATTGATAGTCAAAAAATCTTGTAATCAATTAAATATTTAAACATACTGGAACGGCGCCGTGATCATGAAAACCGGGAAATTGGGTAGAACTAATACCCTAAAAGTTTTGATGCATTTAATAAAAAAAAAATGATTTTATCTTCTTCATTGCATTTCATTTAGCTATGAATAAGATGAACGTATATCTACTCGGTTTAAATTTATTAACTACATGTAATTAGGCCTACTAGCAAGCCTAACGGTTTCCATTTAGGTATAATTTTTTTTTCAAGGAAGACCAAGTTCGGTATTTCATTCTAAATACATGCATTCATGTAATTTATAAATTAGATATATTTGATTATTACAAACTGAACTGAAGTTAAAATCTTTCAATTCATTCATTCATTCATTCAATATTTTATTCCTCTTTTCAGAGAGTACATGGAATGTATGTTATTGAACAAAATCAAACATGCATATTATACAACAATTATGAAATATTTATAAAGAGATACAAAAATATATATATATATATACATGTTTTAACAAGTGTGAAAATGTGAATATTATAATTGAAAGGTGAAATATATCGTGCTAAATAAATTCAATGAGGTGGTTACAGAAAAAAAAAATTACAACGATAGTAATAAAAATATATATATATGTACAGGACTACTGTGTATCATTGACTGTTCTTTTATATAATGCAAATACCTTAATAAGATAGTTTCCACATAAAAGTATGAGTTCTTTTTCATTTTGTTCCGATAATGGGGTGGCTGGGATTTTACCCAATAGATATGAGTACAGTTCCTCCTCGTCAAGAGCGCAAAGTTCAGCACAAATGCCCAGATCGAAGTTAATTATATCACTCCAGAAAATGTCCCTGTTTGTGGAGAAGTACGCGCAACTACAAGCAACATGCTTAAAAATGTCTGTGTATTGAGTGTTGCATAGTTGACAGGTGCTTATATTTCTTGTAGGGGTAATAGTCCAGAGTTTTGTTATAACTTTGATTATATTACTTTGTTGTGCCGACCACGCAAATTTCCAGATTCTTGGTAAGCCCGTTCCATTATGGAGTATAATAAATCTTGTAAAGTCCGAATCATGAATTGTTCGATTAGTCCATTGGTGACTTTCGTAACGGAAGATTTCCGACTTTATCATTTTTTTCCATTCGGTTTTGCTCGGGAAGATACCTGTTTCCAAATAAGAAGTAAGATATTGTTCTAAAGAATATTTGTGAAGAATTGAGAATATATCTTTAACATATCCAAACGATTTATCTTGCTTGTCGTTCAAATATGTAAACAGTCTGAAGAGGAATATTTTTTTTACTAATATGTCATGGGAAAAATTACACAGTTTTTCAAAAAACAGTAATTTCTTTTTATCAATTTCTGATGTGATGGGTCTTAGACCTACTAGACTTTCACACATATCCGATCGTGTTGATGTTTTCAGGCCTTGAATGTCTTTGACAATAAAGTGTTGAAATTTATTTAATAATTGATAATCCTGTAGTTTAAGTTCATTCCAAATTTCACAGCCATAAAGTGTAGAGGGTAATACTACTTTTTTGTAAAGATTCACAAGAGTTACTGGGTTAGAGTTTCCAGACGACAAATTTTTTATTGCGTAATATGAGCGCCGGCCTTTGTCGCATGCTTCTTTTGTTCTAGTAATAGATTTAAAATTGCAGTTTTGGATTATGCCAAGATGGTTATAATCTTTTTGTATAGGTATAATTTCGTTTCCAATTAACCATTGGTGCGTGAAGTTAGTTTTGGGATTTTTTCCAAACACTATTATGCATGATTTTCCAGCGTTGAAAGAGAATCTCCATTTGCAAGAATAGTAGTACGCTGTACTAAGCATGGTTTGAAGTGAGTATGGGTTTGAAGATAGACAAGCAATATCGTCTGCAAGGGCTGGGGTTGATGATTTGATTCTATTGATTCCGAAGTTCTTACTTATGACTTCCAGCTCGTTAAGTAAGTCATTAATGAAAACTGTATATAGAAAACCCGATAAGACGCCTCCTTGACGAATTCCTTGTTCTACAGGAAACCATTTTGACTGTTGATAATTTACAATCACTGCACTTTTAGTATTGATGTGACAGTCGTCTATTAGCATCCATAGCTTTCCTTTTATTCCTATATTATTGAGTTTGTACAGTAAACCTTTTCTCCAAACTGTGTCGAATGCTTTCCGACTGTCTAAAAAGCAGGTATATACATGAGATCCATTTTCGATGTAATGATGTATTGTTTCTTGAAGGTTGAAAGCTGCAGTTATAGAACTTAAGCCTTTACGGAAGCCCTGTTGCTGGGGGTTAGGAAATAATTCTTCGTTAGATAAAGTGTCCATAATCCTAGTGTGGATAATTTTTTCGAAAACTTTAAATAAAGTCGATAGTAATGAGATAGGTCGGTAGCTATCCGGAGATGTTTTTGGTTTATTTCCACCTTTATATATTGGGACAATAAAGCCTTGTTTCCAACCAGAGGGGATTTGGCCTAGATTTAATATACTATTAAACAAGACACATAAGTATTTAGACAGAACTTCTTTTCCGTGTATTAGGTGTTCTGACTGTACTTTATCTGGTCCAGGAGCTTTTTTGGATTTTAATAGTGAAATAGAGTCAAGAACTTCTTTTTCCGTAATGCGGTCATCCGGACAGAAAATAGAATTTTGAGTTTCTTGGGATTTAATATTATTGTATTCATTGATGATACTGTTGTAGAAGTCATTATCAAAGGTATAATTTTGTTCAGTTTGATATATTGTGGAAAAGTATTCAGCAAATACCGAAGCAACGCTTTCTGGTGTGTTACCAGTCCGATCTGCAAATTGTATTTCTGGATATATTTTTGATTGACGTGGTTTTTGACGACGAATGAGTTTCCAAAATAAGCGAATGTCGATTCCTGCAGCGTTGTCAATGTCTTCATAAGTTTGTTTCATGTATTCTTCAGAAGCGCTTTCTTGGCATTGCCGAAAATGTCTTTTTTTACGTTTATACTCTGCATAAGATGGGTGCTGCATTCCTCGAGGTTTTCCTTCCTTGACCCATTTTATTCTGGATTCCATTTCGCGTTTATGCGCCTCCTTAACTGTAGTGTTCCAGTAGGGTTTGGTATGAGGATTATAGGAACACGTTGGGATAGTTAGAGTAGTACTTTTTATTACAGCATTTACGATTGTTGTAGTGTAAAAATCTATTTCATTCAGTGACATTTCATCTTTCTCTGGTGGAAGATGTTGGTTTAACTCTGTTTGCAGTTGATTACAATATGATTTTTTTGAGTCCTTACATATCCTGTGCCATGCGGGCCACTTAGTGGTGTTTGGTAATAGGATATGGGGGTTCTCTACAATCTCAATTTTAGCGATCACAGGTAAATGGTCTGACGTGTTTGATATTACACCTTCGTGAATAATATCATAATCTACTAGGTGGTTCTTCAACGATTCACTGACAAATGTGTAGTCTAACATTGTTTTACATGGTATAAAAGTATATACATCTTTGCATTGTTCAACATTATGAAAAGGAAAAAACAGGTTGTTTTTTCTGTAAAATGTTACAAGTTCTGCTGATTTATAGGCATTTGTTCTTTCAACATCTTTTTGTTGAAGGCTACCATTCATGTCACCAGCAAAAATAACATGGCCATGATTAGAATAGATTGTATACAAGTCGTGAAGTACATTTAGTTCTTCTCTATATTTATCTACATCATTTTCAGATGGTAAATACACACCAAAAATATACAATGGTACATGGTTTGGCGTTTTTAAACAAATACCAATGACTCTGTTTGAGTTTGTGTTAACCAATGATGTGTAAAATTCTAGGGATCTTTTATATAATATAGCTACACCTCCTTTGCCTTTATCCCCATTGGTTAACGATTTTTCAAATGTTGCTGTACTGATATAACTTTGATCAATACTGTTTAAAAATTTTGAACAATTTTCAGGTAGTTTGTGTTCTGAGATTACAGCGACATCACACTTTGTTAAACGTAATAAATTTGTCAAACAAACATTAGAGGACATAATACCTCTTACATTCCAATTCAAAATTGAAAACAACATGATAAACAAAAGATCAATGTGCATTGTGTACTCTTTATGTATGTTCATGGCTAAACAAAAAGTTTATTTTTTTACATTGTCTGATTCGCAACCTTGCTGTCTCTCATGGGCGTTTATCCATGGTCGGCATTTGACTCCGCGAGGCCAAAATGATCGCATATTGATAGTTTCACGGTTTTCTTCCGGAATGTGGATTTTTGCTGATAAACAGTCCGGATTATACTTTGGTTGGAATAGAGAAAGATATGTTACACGGATATCCCTATCTCGGACATAGTTAATAATACCGTCTCTAGTGGTTTCTCGATCAATTCCTGTAAGGTAAAATTGGGCGTTTTTGCGCCTGCGATGTGTTATTCCAAGGAATACATCCCGTTTATCATTTCCTTTTTCTGTGCTTGGTTTGTTAAATTTTTTTGATTCAGTTTTCATAGGTACAATTTTCTCTCGTGAGATGTGCACCGGAATCGGAAGTTTGTTTTCGTTCATTTGTTGTTCTGGTGTGCTTTTAATTGTTTCGGGTTGTTGTTCATTGTTTTCTGTTTTTATCGGAGACTGCTGTAAGTCAGTGACCCCCTTTACTTGCATGTTAATTTGATTTGCCCCAGAAGAGTCCTGTACACGATGTGGGGAATTCCCCAGTGTTGTAGTATTTATACCGTTACCTGGCGTATTGTTTTCAGGTGGATTTTGTGAATGGTCAGTGGACCGCGAAGTACTGTCACTGGTCTGAAGACGGGTAGTAGGGGCCTTCGGCGGGGAAACGACAGCAGCAAATGACTTTTGGAATTTTAATTCTGATAATTGTTTTTGGTGATTTTGACAAATTTTTGATAATTTTAATAATTCGTTGTCGACTCTTTGTGATTTGGCATGTTCTTCCGTGGAATCAAGACCGTCAACACATTTAAGTCGTGAATTTGTGGTTTTACGAAATGTTTCACACGTTATTGAATGAGCTTCGAAATCATTTTTCACTTTATCGATATCAGCTGTTAAAGCAGTGTTTTTGGACTTTAGGTCTGATATCGTTTTTTGCATATTTTTGATGACCTTGCTTGTATTGGAGACAGTTGATTCAAGTTCGCGTACACGTTCTAACAAAGTTTGTGTCAGGCAGTGTAGATCTATGTTAAGTGATTTTGGCGTATCTGACGGGTCATGCTTTTTGTCAAAAACGTCAGTAAGATGGGAAGTATCACCATTACAAAACATATAAAGGGCATAGCAGTCTTTTGCATATCTTACTGAGCTTGGGTTACCTTTGGTGGTTCTGCGTTGAATGAGGTTTCCTTTTGGACACCCTTCAATGGTTTTTGCTCTTGTACACAAGAGTGCTCTATATTCAATAATTATCTGTTCATTGCTTGAGGATAATTGTAATAATTTTTCAATATAAAATTCTTTTGGTACATTTTGCAGCACATTATCAAATAAGACAAAGTCATTTGTACTAGTTGATGGTGCATCATTCAGGTAAGTGGCATCGACTTGATTGTCGTATTCGGGTTGATTTTCGTTCACTCGATTGTTCATCAATACATCCACCATTTCGGTGTTTTGTGGGCTGTATGCACAATGTACCATGTCATGATCATTGAAAACATTGTCCGTATTATCTGCTAAGTTACTTACAGAGTCTGTACGGGGACACACATTCCGTAGCTCTGTGTAGATTTTCTCAGGCGACGATTGTCGTCCGCCATCGGCGAGCGCCATTTTTTTTTTTTTTTTTTTTTTTTTTTTTTTTTTTCCCGGGTTCAATTCTCGTCTTGGGTGTTTTTAATTTTTTTTTCATTTTTTATTTCTTGAACGAAAACCGTTTTTAATACCTTTTCTATCACAGAGTTAATACATTTTGTTGGCAAATTAAGCACAATATTGAAATAAAAGATTTGTTAATGGCTTAAAGGTGGCTCAAAGGTGGCTTAAAAGTAGCTTAAAGAAGTATGGAAATCAAGGGCCTATACGTTGTCCTTAAAGGTGGATTAAAGATCGTCTTTAAGCTGCCTTTAATCCATCTTTACGCTTTCTTAAAGCCATCTTTAAGCAACACATATAGCTTAAAGGTGGCATAAAGATCGTCTTTAAGCTTCCTTTAAGCACCTTTAAACTATCTTTAAGGAGAACTTAAAGATGGTCATTCATCCTGTGTTGGGAGAAAACTGTTCTTAATAGTTATGACATTAATGTGCATTCATTAAAATGTTCTAAATAAAGAACAAATGTACTTTTAATGTACTTTTAATAATCAACATGTAATAGTTTAGAGGATTTCATTCAAAAATACTAGACTTTAACATATTAGACATTTACTAATTAAATACATCGACACACCGTGTTGTTGACATTTACATCACCAAGCTTTAAGCAGCTGTTAAGCGTACAATAATGCTATAAGTTTTACTACACTCTGCTTAGTTAAAATAATCTAACTCTGTCTCAAGACAGGCCTTCACCACAGTTAAAATGCCTCTCATATACCCGTAATGTACAGTGGCGTCGAAAGCAAATTGAAAGTGGGGGGAGGGGGGGGCTAAACTAGTCCTCAGAAATCTTGACAAGCAAACCCCAAAAAAAATAAATAAATAGATAAAACCCAAAGTCATGAAAAACCTAATCCGGGGAGGGGGGGGGGATAAAAAATATACTAGTAGTTTCAAAAATTCTTACCTATCAAAATTTTTTTTAAAAATATATCTATGACTCCAACTTCTCAATATTCCCATCTTTTCAAGGTAAATTTAGGAATAAATTTCTCTGCTGCGGGGGGGGGGGGGGGGGGGGGGGGGGGGGGGGGGAGGGGGGCTGTGCCCTCTATGATGCTATGTGCCTAATGGTTAGGTCTATTTTTGCAAAAATAGTTTCTGAGTTTGTCCATGCAAATGTAATATTGTGGAAACATAAACTAAAGAGCCTATCGTGACTTAGCGTAAATGTATTGCGCATGCACAAGATTGTAAAATCCAAAAAATCCAGATGATTTCCGGATTTTTTTAAGGAATTTTCGTTGATTATTAATTAGCAAATCTTGATTGAGAAAAAATAGAAACAAATTGCTAATATTTAAATACCAATGATGTTTAAAATATTGAAAACAAAAGACAGTACTCTTCTTCTGTCTTCGAGTCTATTATTTTGATATAGTAGTAAAGATGTGCTATCTAAGATCTGAATATCATTTATTAACTCACCAAATCGTCCCTCTTTTCATAAGAAATTGGAGGTTTACGGATCTTCTAATATTTGGTGAAAAAAATCAAAGAAAACAATTTAATATACACATTAATAGTTTTAAAATACTCCTGTAAAAATATGAATTATTTCATATCCGAATATGACTCGGTAACTCATCGAATCTTCCTTTTTTGAATCAGTAATTTAGAGGTTTCATGGCCTTCTAATATTAAAAAAACAATTTTAAAGAAAGACCAAAAATTGTTTTTTACCTACTAGTCTTTAAAAAAGGTATTTTTTTTCTAATATAAGATGAAGAAAAAAATAAAGGAAACATTTTTACTTGTGTTATTAAAAAATATGTTTTGTATTTTCTATTAGAATATTTCATACAAAGTAGTAAAGTCAAATCCACACTATGTTCCAGATATAGAATAAATGTACTTTTAAAGTTTTCATAGAATATATTTACAATTAGTTTGAAAACAACGTAATACATAGTTGTTTTAAAATACTTCTGTCGAAATTGAGTGCTATTTCTTTTCTGAATATAATTGATTAACTCACCGAATCTTTTTTTTTTCCACCAAAATTCAGAGGTTTCCAGGCTTTCTAATATTACGTGAAAAAAAAATTAAAAGGGGAAAAACTTTAATTACATGTATTTATTTAAAAAATATGTTTTGCATTTTCCTTAATAAAATATTTCATACAAAATAGCAAAGTCAAATAAACACCAGAATCGTGTTCAATAATTATGACATAAATGTACATTCATATAAATATTCCATATATAAAACAAATGTACTCATAAATGCACTGATAGTCAGAATGGATTTACAATTACTTAGAAAACAATGTAATATATTGCATTCTGGAAAACTTTTTGGAAAATATGTGCTATATAAGATCCGATTTTAATTTACTAACTCACCAAATCTTCCTTTTTTTCACAAAAATATTGAGGTTCACAGGTCGTCTAATGTTGGGTGAAAAAAAATCAGTTTTTTTCAAAAGTTTAGCTTTTATATATTGAAAATAACGATTATATATATGTATATATTTAAAACATAGATAATGCAAAAAAGAAATGATTTTATTGCTCTTAACTTTAAAAAGGTACTATTAATTACAATATAATGTGCAGTTATAGTAGTTGGGAGTTGTTCTGTCAAAGAGGAGCCATTTAAGATAAAACTTACAGAAGCGTCTTTCTTGCCACTGCGTCCAGAATTAAAAATTGGTGAACTGGGCCTCTAATAATAGAAAATTAAAGAAAGATAAACCTTTTTCTGTTATTTTGAAAAACATAGACTTGAACAAAAAACCAAAGTTGTGTTCAATAACTCAGAATTATTTTACATTCATATAAAGATTCCAAATATAAGCAAATGTACTGATAAATGCACTGGTAATCAAAATGGATTTATAATTACTTAGAAAAAAATGGAATATTTAGTAGTTTAGAATACTTTTGGGAAAGATATGTGCTATATATAAAATCCGAATATGATTAGGTAGCTCACCAAATTTTCCTTCTTTTCATAAAAATATAGAGGTTAACAGGTCGTCCAAAATTCGGTGAAAAGAAATCAACGAAAAAGAGAAATTCACGTACTTGTATTTTTTTTTTTAAAAATGCACATTTTGTAATTCCTTTAAAAATTATTATATACAATGATTAAAGTTAAAGAAAAACAAGTCAATATATACATTTAGTACTTTTAAAATACTTCTGTCCTGATATATTTGCTGTTTCATATCCGAAAATTCGAATATGACTAAGTAACTGATTGATTTTTCCTTTTTTTTTTTTATTAAAAATTAGAGGTTTCATGGCCTTCTTATATTGGAAAAACAAATAAAAAAAAGAACAAAACAAAAAGATACAATTTAATGTTTGTTAATTTGAAGAACAGGAACTTGGTAAGAAAAAACCGTGTTTAAAACTACGACAGTAATGTACATTTAATAGAAAAAATATTCCAAATAAAAAACAAATGTACTTTTGATAATCAACTAGTTAAGATTACTTTTTTCAAAATATGAGCTATATAGGATGATTAAGCAACTCACCAAACCGTCCTTCTTTTCATAATCAATTGGAGGTTTACGGTTCTTCTAA
The DNA here is from genome assembly GCF_902806645.1 of Magallana gigas. Lineage (NCBI taxonomy): Eukaryota > Metazoa > Mollusca > Bivalvia > Ostreida > Ostreidae > Magallana > Magallana gigas. The sequence continues at coordinate 24,305,808 of NC_047560.1, read as the reverse complement.
TATTTGGTAAAAAAAAAAAATAATTTAATTGACACATTACGTAGGTTTATAATACTCCTGTGAAAACTATGTGTTATTTCATATTTGAATATGACTAGGTAACTCATCGATTCTTCCCTTTTAATCAAAATTTAGAGGTTTTATGGCCTTCTAATATTAGAAAAGCAATTTTTAAAAAAGGTCAAAAATTACTTAACTTTTACCTAACAGTCTTTAAAGAAAATATTTTTTGTATTATTATAAAAAAATATTTTCTACAAAATAGTTAAGTCAGATCCATACTTTGTTCCAGATATAGAATAAAATTGATTTACTTATAAAATTTACTTAAAATTTATTTACAATTACTTAGAAAACAATGTAAATCATAATAGTTTTAGAATATTTCTGTGAAAAAAAAAGTGCTATGACATATCCGAATATGACTAAGTAACTTACTGATTTTTCCTTCTTCCCACTGTAATTTTGAGGTATCAAGTCCTTCTAATAATACGTGAAAAAAAAAATAGTTTACCTACTTGTGTACATTTAAAAATATGTTTTGTATTTTCTTAAAAATAATATTTTACACAAAGTAGTAAAGTCAAATCCACACTTTGTTAGGGAAAAAAACAAAGTACCTTATATATACTTATATATATATATATAAATAAATATATATATATATATATATATATATATATATATATATAGTTTAAGTTTACTTTTGTCAAAGATATGGGCTTTTCTCGATCAAAGTTTGACTAAATAACTCACCGAATCTTTCTTTTTTTTACCACAACGAACAAGTTTCCAATCCTTTTAATGTAAAGGTAAAAAAAAGGAAAAACTTTACTTACTTGTGTTTATTAAAGATATATATGTATTGTATTCCATTTGCTAATATTATGTAGAAAATAATCAGTTACACACTTTGTTCCTGACATAGAATATTTGTACTTTTAAAGTTTCATAAAATAGGGAATTAGTTAGAAACAATATAATGTATAGTATTTTTAGAATACTTCTGTCAGAAATGTGTGCTATTTCAGATCTGAATATGATTAACTAACTCACTGATTCTTCCTTGTTTTCACAATCATTTACAGGTTTCCGGTCCTAAAGAAAAAAATGAAGAAAAAAAGAAAATTTTACTTGCCTGTGTTAATTTCAAAATATGTATTGTGTTTTGTTTCAACATGTTAAACAAAAAAGTAATGTCAAATTCACACTATGTTCTAGATAGAGAATAAAAGTACTTTTAAAAATTACATAGAATACATTCACAATTCCTTTGAAAAGAATGTAATGTATAGCAGTTTAAGAATACTTCTGTCAAAAATATGAGCTATTTTATATCTTATCATGACTAAGTAACTCACCGAATCTTCCTTCTTGTTATCAATTTTCAGGTGTTTCTTCGCTTTCTAATAGTATGTGAAAAAAGAAAAAAAATTCTTAATTATATTTAGCAAAAAAAAAAATTTGTATTTTCTATAAGATATATTTCAAACAAGATAATGAAGTCAAATCCACACTTTGTTTTAGATAAAGAAATTAACATACCTTTAAAGTTTACTTTGGATGGATTAAAAAAAAACCTTTAATAGGGAACAGTGTATCATATAGTAGATTTAGAATACTTATGTTAAATATATAGTTTATTTCATATCCGTTTATAACTACGCAACTCACTGAATCTTCCTTCTTTTATCACAATTGAAAAAGGTTCCAATCATTTTTTATAAGGTGAAGAAAAAATCGAGAACAAGAAAACTTTACTTTGTTTTATTGAAAAATACATATTTTGTAATGAGAATACATTTCGTTTGAAAACAGTGTAATGTATAATAGTTTTAGAATACTTCTGTCAAAGATATGTGCTATTTTTTATCCGAATTCGACTAAGTAACTCTCCGAATTGCCCATTTATTACCACAACGGACAGGATTCCAATCCTTCTTATATAAGGTGAAGAAAAAAAATTGAGGAAGCTTTATTCACTTGTGTTATCAAAATATATGTTTTGTATTTTTTTTGAAAATATTTCATACAAAGTAGTAAAAGCAGATCAACACTATGTTCCAGATATAAAATAAATGTAATTTTATAGTTTTCATACAATAGATTTACAATTAGTTAGAGAACAATGTGATATATAGTTGTTATAGAATACTTCTGTCGGAAATGTGTGCTATTCCCTTTCAGAATATAATTAAGGAACTCACCGAATCTTCCTTATTTTCACCAAAATTCAGAGGTTTCCGGGCTTTCTAATATTACATGAAAATAAAAAAAAAAAGAGAAAACTTTAATTACTTGTGTTTATTAAAAATCTGTTTTGCATTTTCCTTTAAATAATATTTCATACAAAATAGCAAAGTCAAAGCTATACTTTGTTTCAGATGTTGAACAAATATACTTTTAAAATTTATTAAGAATAGATTTACAATTACTTAAACGAAATGTATAGTAGTTTTGAAATACTTCTGTCAAAAAATATGCACTATTTCATATCCAAATATCGGTGTGTCTTTTTACCTCAAGGATACCCCAATGAACCCCAGTGATACACCAATGAACCAAAATGATACCAAATGAACCCAAAGGATACCCCAATGAACCAAAATGATACCAAATGAACCCCAAGGATACCCAATGATACCCAATTATATCCCTATGATACATACGAAAGTATTTAGATATTAACCAGACACAAATTTTGCACAAACAGACGGATGGACAAGGTGATTCCTATAACCCCCACCCCTCCCCCCCAAAAAAAAATGTTCGGGGGGGGGGGGGGGGGGGGTAAAATAATATGCTTTCAAAAATGCTTAGATATTATTGGGGTTCATCAAAGTGTCATTGGGGCTTACTTACGTATCATTACAGCAAAAATATGGTATCATTGATAGTTAATGTTAATCGGAGTCTGGTTGGGGTTAATTGTTCATTAAATACATTTATATTTTTGTATAAATGAGATTTATTTCTGTATCATTTGGAAAATTCAAATTCATTGACAGAGCTGATTTCAAGCTTATTGTGGTTCATTGAGGGTATCAAGGAAACTTGGTTGGGGTATCAATGGGTTCACTGGGTATTCAATCGGTGAAAAAACGCCGCGTAGTTGGAATTTAATTCATTTGTGTTACATGTGGGTACATAAAATTCATTAGGTGTATCAATTATGAACATACTTAATATCATAATACTTAGGTTTATTGGGGTGAAAAGACGCACCAAATATGACTTAGTAACTCATCTACATATTTTATTTAATATAGTTAAATCAAATCCACGCAGTGAAAAATATTGTTACTCTTTGTTAGGTCAACCGAAAAGTCAAAAGGGAAAAACTCATCCCTTCCAAATATTTATGCAATCAAATATGTGGACGTCCTGGTACTAAATTCAAATGTGCGTTGCTCCATCATTAAAATAATTAAAAAAAACGCAACGGAAAGGGGTTTAGAATGTCAAATGACAAAGTTACAAACCTCTAAACTGTAAAGGTTATTGTAAGACATAATTAAATGGTTTTTCGAATACGAAGTTGGCAGCTAAGGAACATTTTTTCTGAAAAAGTGTTGATCGGTCTAGTATTCATTTGACGTTGTGAACATTATTTGCAATTCTTGATCAATAACGATGGCATACATTTATATAGATTTGGAATTATATAACAAATATTTTCTATTTAGGACCGAAATATGCGTACATATTTTTTGTGGATTCACCATTTTTTTGGATTCAAAAAACAGTAAAGGACTGGTCTCATTAACAAGAGGCCCATAGGCCATATCGCTCACCTAAGTAACAATAGGTATGATAAAATCAGCTTAATGGAGTCATATTACAAACTATCTGGAAAATGTTCAAAAATACATGTAGATCCTGTATAAATAAAATCCATTTTTCCCCCTTGATATTCTTATGTTTATAATCATTAGTCCCCTTACTAACAGGATGATGTTATAGTCATATCACATGTTGAGAATTGCAGTTCTCAAAAAGATCCTTTAAAATTGTTTATATATGGGATATAAACTACATCAAACTCTGAACCTTCTTTGAGGCCAAAGAATTGTCCTGGGGCCAAAATCTTAACAATTATAAAGAATCATCTGGCTGATTAGTTTCTGAGAAGAAGATTTTTAAATATTTACTCTATATATTCCTATGTTAAACTTTGACCCCCCCCCCCCCCCCATTGTGGCCCCATCCTACCCCCGGGGGTCATGGCTTTCACAACTTTGAATCTACATTACCTGAGGATATTTCCACTCAAGTTTCAGCTTGCCTGGCTGATTAGTTTTTGAGAAGAAGATTTTAAAGATTTACTCTATATATTCCTATGTTAAACTTTGACCCCCATTGTGGCCCCACCCTACCCCCGGGGATCATGATTTTCACAAATTTAAATCTACACTACCTGGGGATGCTATCACACTAGTTTCAGCTTTCCTGGCTGAATGGCTCTTGAGAAGAAGATTTTTGAAAATTTCTTAAAATTTTTCATTAATTTCCAATTATCTCCCCTTGAAAAAGGATGTGGCCCTTAATTTTCACCATTTGAACCCCCTTTGCCTACGGATGATTTGTGCCAAGTTTGGTTGAAATTGGCCCAGTAGTTCTTGAGAAGATGTTGAAAATGTGAAAAGTTTACGGACCGACAGACGACGACAAAAGCTCACTTGAGCTTTCAGCTCAGGTGAGCTAAGAAATAACAAAAGAATAAATATTGTAAAGTATTCGAATTTTACACTTATTTTTGCAAACACGTAATCTTTGACATTGCACCTTCATGAAATACTGTTTTAACACAGAATAAGAAAGTCCTACGGTAGGGGTACAGTCATTTCATGCATATCTTTTACAATTTAATGCTATGCTATGGTATGCGATTTTAATGATATGCTATGAGATTTGTATGCTATGCTATGAGATTTGTATCCTATGCTATGAGAAATTGAAATGAAGTGCTTAATGATATGGTATGCTATGCTATGCTATGGTATGCTATGAGATTTGAACAAAAACGCCTCCATACACAGAAGAGTTCCACAGATTACGAAGTGAAATAATAAGAAGCCAAAGTTTACCACAAATCTATCATGTAAACATTAATTTTTTAAGATAAAAACATTTACAACCGAGTTAAAATAATGTTGTATGCTATGCTATGGTATGCTATGGTATGATATGACGAATGCGAATCTATGAGATTGTATGCTATGGTATGAGATTCCAATGCTATGCTATGAGATTCCAATGCTATGCTATGAGATTTCAATGCTATGCTATGCTATGGTGTATGTTGAAAAAGATATGCTTGAACTGACTGTACACTGTTATATAACTTCTAATCCCCTGTATTTTCGTTCTGCCCCCCTCCCCCACTTAATAAAGCGATCAAAATATTTGAAAGCATATAGGTACACTTTCTTCTTCAACTACTTACTAGTTATTGTATTATTATTTTTTTTAAATATAATAGTTATTGTATTTTATCAAAAAATCCTATTACATGTATATATGTGAAGAAGAAAATTGCACCTCAATGCGCTCAATTTCTCAAATTAAAATTATTCAACAATTTAATTTGTCTTCTCAATTATAATTAAATGACTGTAGTTTCCCTCGCGTAGACTCGTGACTTTTTTATAACTTTACTCACACTTGATTGATGAATACACTGGAATGAAAAATGTTGTCACGTGACATGTTAAAGACCTATAAAAATCAACGTTACCGTATTGACAGGCACATCATTCTAATTTACTATGGCCCACCCATTATTTTCATTTTTATTCAAAAATAACAAATGGCTACAAACCAGGATAATTTTTCGCTGTAATATTTTCTTAGGAATAGCGATAATTCTTTTATTCCCGCAACAGAAATGTGTCAGAACTATGGAAACTGTTTTAACGATGGCGTTTTTATTTACTCACATTTCACATTATTCATTGTATAAAGAGGGGGCCCCAGAGAGTAGTTATATACAGCTTATCATTCTTCAATTTTTTTGTGTACAAGTATTTAACATACTCTAATTCATATAGAATTTCTAATGATCAACCAAAATCTCAGCGTCAATCGTAGAATTATAAGCAAGATGAGCTCACAATTTTGCTACCTAGGTTTGAGTCATATTTTGTTCACATGAGTTTATTACATTCAGCTTAAAATTTTTAACTTAGTATTTCCTATTCGGCATTTAAAATGGAAAAAAATGAATGGCCTCAGATTTGTGTACAAACATATAATTGTGAGCAAATATCTGTATCTTGCTTATAATTCGAAGCTTAACACTCAAATATGGTAAGTAAATAGAAATTGTAAACAATTAAACACAAGAAAAATGCACTATAACAAATAAAGAACACAATTTATTTTTCAAAATGAATCATATACATGTATATACCTACATTTTCCGTCAGCGATATTAAACTTTCTTTAAACTGAATAAACTCGAGAAAATGCTGTGCATCTCAACAAAACATATTGCATTATTCTACCATTACGCAAAAGATGATACCGAATTACCGATAGCCTGAAGGAATTGCATTTTAGTTCTTCCTTAATACATCAGATGTTGCTTAATTTGCGCAGGTAAACAGTAAACTGTTTGATTTACCGAAGTCTCTGTTTGATTTGATACGTAAAAATCAGGAAATACAAGCGACAGTTCCCAGGTTTACGCAAAGCATAAATGAAAACGAAACGTAAATCACAACAAGCTAACACCACCGTCATATGTGAAAACTGTCAACGCATTGAAATATTTTGCCTCAATTTACTTCATAAAATCGGCACCAATGTATTTTGCATGTTTCAAAGATTCCCTTCGTACACGGACTGTTGCACAACAAACAAGTTCATCATTGTCAGATCGACCCGTTTATCATATAGTGTCATGGCGGCTTTAAACAAAGAACCTCGTTTTAGAATTATGGAATACGAGTCTTGGTAAAATGGGTAAGCAAACCCGGGCCGGGGCAAAATAAAAGCCGGTGCAGATCGGCAATCGTCAATTCCAATTACGCATTATTTTGCAGCAATATTTACAGCGAATACAAATATACTGGTCAGTAAATATCTTGAAATTTTAATGAGATTGGCAGATTAATAACTGTCAATCTTTTGTTTTGCCCTGGCCCGGTCATGCCTACCCATTTTACCAAGACTCGTGGATGCTATAAATTGCTTGAAACACGCCTTTTCTTTCTTATTATTTTCGTAATAACTCAGATTTGAAACAGAATTCGCTGATAACTTTTGCAATTTATATTTTCCTTCCCATTAGGATTATTCATGCTAAATTACGTTGAATTTGCCTCAGTAGTTCTTGAGAAGAAGATTTTTAAAAATGCACCCCCCCCTTTTTTTTTTTTTTTTTTTTTTTTTTTACAGTTTTGAGGTTTTCTCCGCTATCAATGAAAATTTTTCTTTCGTTTCTGCAATTTATATTCATTTTCCCATAAGAATGCTTTGAGCCAAATTTGGTTGAATTTGGATAAATGGTTTTAGAGAGGAAGTTCAAAATGTGAAAAGTTTACAGACGGACGGACAGACGGACGACGGACAAAATGTGATCAGAATAGCTCACTTGAGCTTTCAGCTCAGGTGAGCTAAAAAAGTACATGTGAAAAATCTTTATTTAGCACATTGAAATTATGAAGATATTCTAATAATAACGATCTTATAATTGACAGCTTGTGATAAATAACGACAATCTACATGTACATTCATAAAAATATGGAACAAAACGTAAATGCGCGGATATTAAAATATATTTACAATTAGTTAGAAATTAGCTGTTAAGTGTGTATCAAAGTTAGTTTTTTTTAAGAATGAATGCACCTAATGACATTTAAAAGTGTAGAAATGGTCTATTTAAGACCCCCAAATAACTTACAGAAACGTTCCCTTTTTTACTTCTTGTAATTTCCAAGACTGGTGATTTGCCAAACATATTTTCTAAATCCATATCGTAAGGCTGAAAATCAGTCAAAGTATATTCAGCAGAATGTGGTAATGCTTGAAGACTCTTAAGATCTTCACGGTCAATTGACTTAAAAAATGAGGATTGAGGTTTGGCCTCAAGATTTGCAGATAATTGTTTGCTCATAAGTTGAAGTTTGCTAATTTTTTCCTCTAAGCTATTTTTGAAATCATTCATTTCCTGGAGTCCTTCTTGTTTAGCATTTCGTAAATCGACGACTGTTTGTTGACCAATATTTTCAACTATTTCAACCATACTTTGGGTATATGCATCGATTTTCTCCTGAATTTCATCGGCCCTTTTTTTAAATGCTGACCTCTTCTCTTCTTCTTTAGCGAGCAACTCTGTGTGGCTTGGTAAAAGAAAATTTTCAATTTGTTCTCTCTTTTGTTTTGAGTAATCTGTAATTTTTTGGTGTACTTTGGACAACGATTCCACAGAGTGTCCATTATGAGATTGTAAGATGCAATCCGTACAAACTGGTTCACTACAGGGAGTGCAGTAACATTCTAGCCTTTTTTTTGCATGTTTAGGACACAAATAAAGATCTAACATTTCCTCGTTGTTAGAATTCAATGACAGTATCTCATGATTTCGGTTAATTTTTTTCTTCTCATGTTTGTTCTTGCATGGCTCACAGAGATTACCTGCACACGTTTTGCAGATAAATTTTGCGGAATTCTCTTCACAATTGTCACACTCGAGATAATGTTGAAAAGATGCCGGACCTCTTGCCATTCTATTTTAAAACTAGAAAAAAAATTCAGTTATGCACATGTACTACGTATTTTTATTCAAAATTTATCCGGTAAAAAAAATACTGCAAATTTAACGGAGAAAAAATAGAGCATACTTATTTTAGCGCAAACGTAAGTGTCTATACATTTGCGTACTTACTTTTTAGCGCAAGCGCCTTTCATTTTTGAAAAGTTAAAGTAACTTTCGGCTTTGGTAAACAGTTACGACAAAATTCATTATTGTATTTAATAAAACCAGTAAACACAATGACTAATCTCTAACTCATATACATGTAAATTGTCGCTCATAACAATACATCTTTTTAGTCCAGATCGTCAGAAGATAGATATACAACTTCTTTATTAGTGATATTGTATAATTTGTAAACAAACCTGAGTTTTCGGTCTTCAAACATAATGTAGCGATTAAGAAAACGCTAGAGGAATTTCGAAACTTAAAATGGGGGAAATCAAATGCAACCAGCGAGTTCTGATAACCACGAGCATATTTTTTCCCCAATTATTTACATTACAACGGCACAAACAGATGTTTTGTTTTATTTGTTTACAACCGGTTTTTAGAAAACTTGAAATTAATCAGTATATCATCAGCGTCGACACTTACCACCCGAGAGACGCTAAATAGAAGTGACATTAGGAGCTTCTTTGAAAGGTATTAATGATAATTGTTATACTTTCATGTTAAATACTGAAATCTGATTGGTTAAGACGCAGTTAATAATATTTTCTATTACCCTCAGCGTTAGCAACGCACTTAGCAACGGGTAACATTAAAAAAGTTACATGCGCGAAAATTATGCGCGTACGGTTCGCTGTAGAATTCACGTTATTCCTATATAAAAGCAGTAAAATTTTCTTAAAAATTAAGACATTCAGTATAACAAAATAAATAGTGCCTGTTTGGGAGGATAACAGTTGAAATTGACACCCCTCGAAAACCATTGTCAACCTCCGCTTCGCGTCGGTTGACAGTGGTTTTCTCGGGGTGTCAATTTCAACTGTTACCCTCCCAAACAGGCACTATTTATATAATACCAATTAAAACTTTTCAAAAAAAAAATATTTTATGTTTTGGCAGATCTTTTACGAATTCTTATGCTGTTTACCTTGATTTATCAACGGCATATTTCATACAAAGCCTGATATTTTTTCCGTCTTGTCGAACAAGTAGGCATTAGACTCATAACGGTATTTGATATGGTTTTTGGGTTTTTTAAAATTAATTTGATAAGGAAAACATGTTTTTTGGATGTTTTCCAACAGTATTTCGAAAAGAATGTCAAACAATTGTAAGTTTCAATTTTTGTACAAAATCCGCACAGACTTGAAGCGCAGTAAATTTTGTTATGAAACCAATAATGAAGGTAAGGTGGACTTTAAAGGGAAACTCTAACATTCTCTGTATTTGACACTTGAAATTATCAAGAGGTTCAATACTTGCCACAATCAATCAGACAAACTGTTTTAACACACAGTAAGGTTAAAATGGGTTAGTCACTCTATCCGAAATTACTTCAATTGAGCCATTGAATGTGCATAATAACCACAAAGGATGGAATACTGTTGTAAGCATTAAACATGAGAATATCGAAACGTTGTTTTTACATAATCAAATTGAAAACACAAAAGATGCTTAATCGCTGGTATTTTTTGTTGCTTTAACCCAATAACTTTTTTAAAATAATGAAATAACTAATATTTAAAGATATGCTCATCTCTTTTTTTTTAGTATTATTGCTTTTGACCACGTCTTGTTTGCGTGACCTTGGTTTTAAAAACCTGTGTCATTAGTATAAATTAACATTTATCTACATAATGTTTGCAATAACAAAAACTGAACAGTTAAAGTTCTTAAATAAAGAAGATTTTTTTTTACGAATTATTTATTTTTGTCCTTTGAAACTCGAGCTACTTCGGAGCAATCATCATTGTCACTAGTACATGGACATTGTACCAACGTTTGGCCAAATTAATTAAATTGATATCGGTTGGCGCGAATACACTATACGGATGTCGGGCCGACGAAGTAAAACGGATGTTATAAATAAGTAAATAAGGGTTATTTTACTATTTTACATATGAACAAAGTATATCATTTTAAAATGGGCGTGTCTTTATCAAGCTATTGACTAAACATATTTATAAATGTAGATAGTTGATATATTGAATATATGTTTTATATAATCTTAAAACCATAATGGTTAATATTATTATAGATTTTTTAAAATTAATTTCAGATTTAAAATTTTAATTGTTCATTATTTAATATTTAAAAAAACCCTACATGACCATAGTATGTGTGTCCTTAACAAGCATTATACTTGTCCACACTCTGAAGGAATGCAGTATCAATGCATAGTATCTTTTCTGCAATCGTGAATGGAACGTTAACGCCATAAGATCCGATGTCATTTGTGACTTCCTCATAGTAATTCTACATATCTGATGCAATCATACTTGCTGCCTTTAATAATGTAAGCATGCAGATGTACTTAACAGATTTATATAGGCCTATAGGTGTTATTATACATGGTTCTCAAAACTTCTTAAGGATAACGTTTACTCAGAATGAAAAAAAAATTCATCTGATAATGAAAAACCAACTATTGTGTGTTATAGACCTTACATGGTAGTGTTATTCTTCACTTTCAAAAAAGTAGGTCAATGACCTACTTTTTGAGATAATGGCCATTGAATATTTTTTGAAAATTTAAGAAAAATCCAAAAATTTTTTTACACTAAGATTGAGATTTTCTTAATTGTGAAAAAAATACAAATTGCTTAGCTCTTCAACAAATGAAATACAGTTAATGAATGGTAGTGACATTAAATAGATACAAAGCATAAAGTTTTCATTCACAATTTTTAAAGATATTCTAGTCCGAATTTCCTCTATCAGTTTTCAAATTACTACCGATTTATGATTCAATATAACAAAAAAACTGAATGATGATAATGTTAACACATTTATAGTATTAAACTAAGAGTATTGACCTTTTTCTGCTGGCATACAATTTATATGAGGTCAATGATCAAAATTTTAAGATATGGTGTCTTTTTTAGGCATTTTTCAATATTTTTGTTGTGTGTTCCATACAATTATCTAAACGAAAAGGCAAGATAAAACCATCAAATTATATGCAAAGTTATGTTGACTAACAAATAAAATCTTAACTTTAAATAGTACAGTACTACCAAAAATATTTCAGTGAAAAACAAAATCTAAAAAATTAAGTCCGAATTTCCTCTGTTTTGCTAAAAGTCAAACTTTGTCAGAGCCTAATTCCCTAATTTAGTAGAAATATCGATTGTTCTGTCATAATAATGAATTTCATAAATACATTTTGTATTTAAAACAAAGGTTACTCATGAAATTGAACTTTTTAACAATCCGGATTTGAGAATAAAACCCTGAGCAAACAACGTCCTTAAATAAGACTTTGAACATCATCGAAGGCAATTTTCGTGAACTGACACTCTCCTTATGATGTTCAAACTCGGCGACATAGTTATCTTCTATGCTTTGTATTTGTCATGATGAATAAAATCATGCAGTTACACGGCTCGAGTTAAGAAAACATCTAGGATAACTGAATTCGATATAATTATAATAAATCAATATTCAATATTTAGGGTGGGGATTTAAGAAAACAAAAATGTATCTTCATTGACGTTAAATTTTGTCAGGGCAAAATGATATGATACATGAAGTACTCAATGCAGCTTAAATAAATGTTTCTGTCATATTTATGTATGGTAGATAGTTAGCATAATATGCTGATAATAGACCTATTAGATCAAAAGCTGTGCATCTTGGACGGATCTAAAGAAGGTAGAATAGATCCATCCACGCAGACCGGCCTTCTTATTAAGTCATTCACGGTAAAAAAAAAAAAGTATTACAATTACAAAAAATAAATTTTGTGATACACTCAGTTACATTGCAGTAAAAAAGCCCTTCCCCCCCCCCCACCCCCTCCCCCCGCCCTTTCTCCGCATGCATTGTCCGCCCCACCTCCGAAAAGTCTTTCTTGATCTGGTCATGATAAGTCCTCTATGAAATATAATTTGTGCATAAAAAAGGCAGAAGTTAGAATCTCACTTTCAACATTTTTAACAATGAAAATAAGATTCTTCTTCTAAAAACACTGATAGTAATGTTGGACTGAGAACTAAATTTAATAAAATATGACAGTTTTAGAGAAAAAATCCTAATACATTGTAGATGTTTTCTGCATTATTTTTTAAATAAATTAATTATTATTAAAAACATTATTTACAAAAAATCTTTACAGGAGCAGTTTGCAAAAACGGGCTATTTGGAGTTATCAACGAGGTCAATGCTGAACTGAACAGAAATATAGGTAGATAGTAACCAAAAGCATGTAATGATTTGTTTTTCATCTGACACGGAAAGGAGATGAAAGGAAGAGTAAAGAAAAAAATGACTAAGATTAAAGGGATGCGTCGGTATAAACATCTACTATAAGAAACATTTGAAAGAAAAGTTGATATTATCATTTAGGTATGCAAAATTCAATATCATCTAAGTGTGCGTTTTTATTTTAAAAAAATGCTTGGGAAACTGTATTGATTATTTTTCTGTGATAAATCAATAAAGATTTGACTTACTATTAATCAAATTTGTGAAATTCGTTTATAAAGACAAAGTTTGAGGAACATTGGCTAGATTAAAACGTACGCCCGACATTGGACTACCATTAAAATTATGAATCTGCTAATAATGGGCCAAAGTCACGCCAACGTGTTGGTACAAGATTGCGTCGATGAGCAAAATCACACTGTTACACATTGTTACGATGTTATTTTCCGACATTGGACCTACATAAATAATAACATTGGGCCAACGCTGGGCCAATATAAGCTTGCTATCTGAAAAAAGTGCAACATATACTTGATTGTATATGACGTCATGGTGCTCATTTGAAATGTACCTATGTATCTATGATAAATACTCAAAAACTCCTGAAGATTACAATGAAACCGGTACAGTTATACAAGTTATTAAATTCATTTTATACTTTTTTTTCTTACAATAATGTGTTTTCTTTTAACAATATTGGCTGAGTTTGGCCAAAAGATTCTTGACGAAGCAAACCGATTTAAAAATTTGCTTACCACAGGGACGATAGTGCAACTGTAAAATGTATTTGCTGCAGGTAAGCTAAATATGCTACGCATTTACCAATAGTTTAACAGTCAAAAAATGATATTCAGGCAAAAAATGCGAAAAGTGTATAGTCACATCTAAATCAAATAAAGTGTGTAACTAATTTATAGCCTTTATATTGACATTGAATCTGGAGCATGATGTTTCAAGTTTAAAACTTAAAATGTAGTCGCAGTTACAACGTAACTAAAATAGCCAGAGACTAACCTCATTTGACCTCTCAATATAAAGTCATTCTCTTCACAATGCGCACTTAGTAAACAAGTAAGCTTACATACAGCTTTTTTCTTAAATAATGTTAAACTTAAACACTTTTGATTAACGCCATTATAATTGTATAGCTCTGACAAATGTTATTAAGTATTTTTAAAGACTACTAAATATTTTCACTGACGTTTTTCTATAAAATAAAATCAATAATTCATAAAGGGTGTATAAAATTACGTAAAATATTGTTATCGATATTGTCAATTTGAAAGTTACACACGATGAACAACTCCAATCTTTAATGTACTGTAAAGCTACCAGGATAACTACAACTAGGTCAGTTCGATCAAGTCTGCGGAGGACGTACTTTCAATTTAGCTGATTTTTGATTGATAAATCGATAAATACTTCATTCAAAAATTAACAGAAAACATACAAATCATTCAACGTTTTTTGCTAACAGACGTATAATTTTAGTTGTTATTTGTAAATCTAAACGACGCAGTTCATGTTGCTAATATTCTTAAGCCGACACCTGACAGTTAAGACCCCTGTGTTGTCATTAATGCATGAATTGCAATCGACAAAAGCAAAATAGAAAGAAAAATCTCTACTGGATGAAATTTAAAAATATTTAACATAGGACCGGACAAGGATGAACAAGTATATCTTTAAATAAGTTGGTTTCATTCCAATAGCTGAAAATACACACAATATCATTGTTTTCAACCGCTGTGCTTGCGTGCATTGTCCTTTAAACTTTAAATGATTGGAATGGGAAAAGAAATTGAAGTCAGCCTTTTAAAAATAAATAGTATACACAAAGGATTAAATATGAGAAAAATAGTTGATTTAGGTAGAAGTCAAGGTACACATGATGAAAAACTGCATTTAGATATTGCATTTTTTAAAAATATGTAATACTTCATCCAAACAAACAAAATAGACGAAAGAATTTCAAGGCTCTATTATTATAAATGTTAATCACTGTTTGTTCACATACCTTTAAGATTTTCAAGTCTTTTCCTTCTCACCACTCACAAAAATATATCATCGACGTTTTTATCTGGGTTAAATCGATTCTATTTTTTCGATTTGATAAATGGTTAACACTATCACATTTCAAACCTAAAAGACACCCGTTCTTATTCATAAACGGACATTCCTTTCCAGTGAAAACTACTTTCGTTTTGTTTGAATTGGTGCCATGACAACTCGAATCATAAATAATCATCCGATGCACCACAGGTCAACTGTGACATAAACGAAAAATCAATTCCTTCTTAATATAATTCGACTAATAATTCTCAGAGAGAAGTTTTCCTTTCTTTTCAATTTCACATATCAACACCGAGAACAACAGCATTGCCTCTTCTATGTAACTATGTAGTTGTTATTTATTGACATGTTTTTAAAACGAGGATCAATGTGAAATATATTGATACCTAAATATATTCAATTTTTTAATAATTCATAAACTTTAATGTATAAGGTAGTATTTCTAGACATTTCAAACCACGTTATACTTTTACTTTATGTCTTAAGTTAAGCTTACAGTTCTTGATCAGAGAATGTTGGGATTGTTCTCTTTATTCAGGATTTATGAATGCATCCATGGATTAAACCCAAAAGCCTGATTTATAAGAAAAATTACATGATTTACTTTACGGTCTTAGATCATTGGCAACTGCCCTAAATGCATACGATGTAATTGTTAGCATTATACAAAGAATATATCGATCAGTTGACAAGATATCATTAGGATACCCTGAACAAATGTGTTTTATAGCTTACTTTAATGAATGGCACTTCAATAAAAATAAATAAAAAACAAAACAAAATAGGTACATCCCAAGTTATTATACAAAGTCCAGGTCCAAAAACTCAAACCACAGCACACAATGATGAATACCTAGAAATACATGTACTAAAATAAAAAAGGAAAAACACATGCCATTTCTTTAAAAAAATCCAAAACCATACTAAGGGTATACCTATTGCATTATGCAAGTAGTTGACTTGTTGGGCATTTTTTTTCTGAGAAATGTCATTTCAAGAAGGTTCATCCTTCTTTGAAGGTGGAAATGACATTTTTGCCAGAGAAATGTCATTTCCAGAAGGTTCTTTCTTCTTTAAAGGTGGAAACGCACTTTCAAACATCGTGTCTAACATCCGCAAAGCATCAAGTGCATGCTTTCCTAATTTTTATTTTATCTGATCTCCATACTGAAGTCTTTCAGCCATTTTTATTTCTGAATCAGTACTTAACGATTTCTTTGCATGACCTTTGTGATAAGTCTGATACATTCTGCGCAAACAGACTTATCACAGGGGATGCAGTGATATTCAAGCTTATTTTTTATATGCTCAGGGCATGCACAGTACACAATTGCCCCACTGGTCAGGTTGTTTGATATCAAAGAAACGACCACGTGGCAACGAGTAAGCTTTTTCCTTTCATTGTCTTTTCCTACATGTTTCACAAAGATGGCCAGAACATGTTTTGCAGAAGAACTTGGAAGGTCTTTCTTCGCAATCTTCACACTCTAAATAGTACTACAAAAGGTACGTTACCATATTATTTAGGTACATAATCTATGTAAAAAGTTGAAACATTTACATATTTTACTGATATAGATTCACTATTATTAACTCGGCTGATACATGGTTATGACCATTTTCTCCGTTGTCAGGATGTAGGCTTATAACAAAATCGCTTGATAAACAGACTAAGACTCATATGAAATCTTTATTTATTGAGACAGTGTCTTTCTATTATAAATATTTGTTGTGATAAAAAATGCTGAAATTTTACAGTTGTTAACATCAGTTTCATACATAAATCTCTTGTTGAGTCACTAAAATATGTCACGAATGTGCTGTGTCACCTCTCCAAAAAATGAAATTGAAATAACAAATAAAAAAGAATATAGGTTGAAATAAATGCATTATACAAGACCCCCTGCTTTTTAGTTTGTCTAATTTATCGCACGAACTTTTACTGAATCGAAGGAATATGGTCGAAAAAAAAATAAGATAAATTTTGATGTTGTACATGTAACTATTAAAAAAGTACACATAACCATATTTTTAAGTTTCAGTACTTAATCTGTATGTTGATACTTTAAAATTTTCAATGACAATGTAACCAATTTGAAAAGTACGATTGAGCTAAACTTTGCATATGTTGCAGCATTGAGTAAATACCATGCATGAACGCGAATCCCTATTGATTGTCAACATAAGTTACTCCCTGTAAGATTCGGGTCCCAATTAATGATTTTAATTCAGTGATATTTCTCCTTGTATCAACAATATTGCCTTCAATGCGTTCTGATCTTTCGTGAATTTTAAATAATTTTTTGGCTTATAATTTTCATCACTTCTTTTGCTTTTTTCTAATCATTAAAAGATGTAAACGTCGCTTATTCATGTGCATTGTTTGCAAAACTTTGAAAGGTCACCGTGACAGCTGCTAAAAATGTATGCGTAAGTACCTACTCGAATAACCATTTTTAACTTCATAGTTAATTAACTTTCTGATAAATATTCAAAATTGCTTCTAATCGAAAAAAAAGGTCTGCAGTTTGGTACTTCATGTGTACTATGTTTGCGTTTATGGAATCAGAATTACCACAAAAAATCTTTATAATAACATGTATGAGATTCAAAAGAATCAAACAATCCACCCGCTTTGTTTCAATCCATTGCAAGAAACATATTACGATAACGAAAGAATATCAATTAATTGTGTATATAACGGATTAATTTCACTAACGTAATTTTCAGTATCACAATAAATTTAATCACCTATGTCGTATATTTTTGGTTTGATGTGTTTGAATACCTTTTAAAAATTTTCATTTTTTTGGTGTCTTTTTTGAAAAAAATGCATTGTAATTGCATGTTTTACATGTAGCTCTAGTTTTGTTCTACACTTCTGCTGCTTTGTTAACATCATAATAGGTACATCAATACATCTACTCTTCTGTGGTAAGCCATGGGCGTTGCTGTCTCATTGGCGACTTAAATCAATTATGATTAACTATTTTCAGGTATACATTTATTTCGCACAATACTATATATTAAGTAAAATGCCTTCAAAGCTTTCAGGAATAATGTTTAATTTGATAAAAGATGGTTAACAAAACTTTGTCTTATCGTTGTTTATTAACAATATTTCAATTTTGTCTTTCATAAAAACTAAAAAGATAAACAATCATAGACACGCTTTTCAGAGTATGGATATTCAATGCAACAGTTACATTAATCTTAATCGAAAACAGAAACCACAGATTTGGCATGCATTTTCTACGTGCTTTGTTTACCTAGATTGAAACAAGAATACTCACATCTCTATTGTGATTATCTTTTGAGTTTATCAGGCCCTAAAAATTATTTATCCATTAACGTTGACAGATGTATGTCGGGCAGGATATTTTAATAAGTTTTTTAGGAAACTAAAACAAATACATAAAGCAGAAGCATCGATGCTTGTGGGGAAAAATAAAACCAAATGTGAATTTGAATAGATTTGTTCCATATACATCCATAGATTCAAGCGGCCAATCCGACATGGCAATATGTTATCTGTTTTGTTGCTGTTGTGTTTTTTTTTGTAAAAAAAACCCCAAAAACACTTGAATGCATTACAACCGCCAATATCAAATCATCTTGAAAACACAGGTTTAAAGTTCATTTTTAAATACTCAGTTACTTCAACGATCGATTGTAGCGATGATATGCGGCTGTGAAGATTTAAAGGGCAATATACAAGTGCACTGAATAACTTCACACATTAGCCGCATTGGAAAATATTTCAAACTAGAGACGAGCTCGTTGCAAGCAACGATTAGGTTTTCCGTCGTAGCTGCGTCATACTTGTGACGTATTACAAAAAATTGATAGCTGACCATAGTACAATATTAGATATGTAAACACTGAGAAACAAAGTATTATATTTCTGTGACCGCGTAGATTTTACGGTGATAGAGAATTCGTCTGGATCTGCATCGGTCGTGTGCAGTACGTACCGGGTGAGGGAATGTTGGCGTAAAGTGTATAAGGTAAAAGGTTTGGGCGCGCTGTGGGCCGTAAGCTAAAACGAAGGGTAGGTTTGCCGTATTCCCGAAGGTCCACCAGTATACAGTTCCAGAGAAAAAAACAGGCAATTGATGCAGGATTCCACAATATTGGACGAGACTCAACGATGGCAACAATTTAACAGACAGACATGTTACAAACAAGTCGGATATGGCCAGAAGTGGCCTCCGGACTCAAGACTCTGGGAGAGTAGGACGTGGCCGGGGCATGCCGCCGTATTCCAGACTGCGCTTTGACAATTGTACATAACTATTTATAAAAATCTTAACAATGAGTATAAATTGCAATTGACAGGTAATGATATAAGTAAGCTGAGTGAAAGGTTCACAGATATAAAATAAAAAAATAAACTCAATGAGTCTTTGATGTCCAAGAAATGAAAATCTGATAATTGCACAATGTTGTTTTAAGAGGTTAACAGTCCTTGAGACATGACACTCTGTCTCTTTGAAATCACATATAAAGTCTGAAAAGTGTCAATCACTAAATAAAAAAAGTAACTACATGTATGTAAGAAATAAACTGTGAGAAAAAATTACGAAACAGGCGTTGAATTTTACAAGTAAAGTAAAAAAAAAATTATAATTGAACAGTGCATTTTGCACGATGATACTACATGTTTATGAGCAAATACAGATCTTAACACGTTGTCTCTAGTTTGATTCGCCGCATTTTATTCACAGAGTGGGACTGTGGCTATGCCCGGTACGAAGGTAAAAAGACCATTGGCAAACGTTTTACACACATTTTTATTGAACGCAAGCGCCAATGAATCTCTTAGTATATATGCGGAGATCCTGGAAATTTTACAAGGGGTTTTGAAGAATAATTTTGTATTTCGAGGAGGGGGAACATGCTTGGATCAGAAAATTTTTCCGGGGTGGGGGTTAAAATGTCAGACGGTTATTTGAGTTTGCCAAGGGATGTCCGAGGCATATATGGTAAGATTATAATGTACACGTAATTGAAAGAAATTTCGATGGGGGGGGTGGGGGTCTTGAACCCTTCCCCTTCTAGATCCGCGCACGGAGAAGACCGATGCCGGTAATTTTAACCATTTTTATTTAATTATTCATGTTCATAATTATCAGAAAACCAATATTACCTTTCAAAGCAGTTAAAACTTAAAACTTAAGATACGAACCATTTAGTCTCGGTGAGTATTGCGTCCGCGTACGAAGATAATGGCAATTTTCAAGAAATTCGGATGGACTATCTGTGTCCTAGGTCGTCCATCCGATTCTTTTTCTGACTAAAAGCTACAGACCTGCAGTTAGAGATTGTCAAACTCTAATTGATTATGTCAATTTGTTTGTCTCAAAGAATCATTTTTTAAATCAATAAAGTTTTACCTTAAAAAAAAGAAAGAAATCGGGCACAATTTTCAATGTTACCATTTTACAATTTTATGGTCTAATAAAATTTCAAGAAACAACTCTTCATTGCTTTAATGCCTTTATCCGAAATATTGCATGAACAAAAATTTACATCGCATTTTTTTAATTACAAAAGGATATTCAAAATGAACTTGGATTAACCGCTAACAAACAGGCATAAAGAGAGACTGAGAACCAATTTCTTCTCTCTTTTTTTTTTACATCAAAAGAAATTCAAAAATAAATCAAAATATATTTTTTCTTTGTATGCGTTAATGAAAATGTAGATCAGCAAGGGGTTCTTTTTCGTGCAAGCACCTACTTAACAGATTGTTACACGGGTCTACAACGATGAGAAATATCGTTGTGGCAATATTGTGGGTGAAGGATGAATGTGTAGTTTGTTTTTTAAGTTTATTTTTGATACATGTAATTATATTTATCTGGATCAGTTATGTTTGTTTTGTTTATTAAAGAGGGGAATAAAGAAATGAGTAATTTCCAAGCGTGTAGCATCGTTTTTGAAAGTGGGGGGGGGGGGTGCAAACTCATCCAACAAATCTTGACAAGAAAAAAAAAATTCCAAAATTTTCAAAATTTCACTCATATTTTCATGATTTGCATAGCATTTTTTTTACATGCTACTAAAATGGGGGGGGGGGGGGGGTGGCAACTCCATGATAATTCAATTTTTTTATGTAAATTTTATAAAAATAGTTGCTTCGAGAAAAAGTGGGGAGAGGACATCTTTATGTCATATAATATGTGAAACTGATTTCATTCCACCCACAAGCTTGAAATAATGAAATAATTTTAACGAAAACAATATAAATAGGCGTCATAAATCCCATATCAAACGACATATTACCACTTGATTCTGCGCGTCTTTTTAATGAATTTATTAACAGCGGCAAATTCGAAAATGTATTTTTAAAGGTAATGTTACATGTAGCTGCAAGTCTGTAGACCTTGTATGAAAAATTTCGGATGGTACATGTACTCAATTTTTCCGGGATACAGACCGAGCGGTACATATATGCAGCTAAGGTAACTAAGAATAATTCCAATAAATACTTTGTTGAGTAATGCAAGCTTTTAAGAAAGCAATACTTATATTTGTTTAAAATATAACACCCAAATACTTCGTCTTACATTCGCTATTTGTAGAACAAGCAGAACCAGTATCAGTCTGACCGGCCTCACCATATACATTGTTGGAATTTTATTGTCCTAGCATTGCATTGCTTTGCATGTACACAATTTCTTTTAAAAATTAAACACTTAAAGTGTTCATCTATATGGCTACACATAACGTACACACGTGATTCAAAATAATCCAGACGGAAAACGGTTAAGAATTCAGTCATCGTGTCTACGTTTTATAGAACTTGTAAGAAAACTCATTGCGGGTCTGAATGTTTGTTGATATGTCAATCTTTCAATACACAGTTTGTTAATTATTTTCGATTGCTAAGGTTACAGCGTATTTGATGAACATTGAACAACATTTTTTCCATGCCACTTTTTTCCATGGAAGATAGCGAATACAAGTATAAAGCATTTATAAATTTTATTTAATTACCTCTTAAGAATTATGTATGGAATAAATAATTTATAAGTTGCTGCTGAAGGTTGTTTGGTATTTCGTTTGTAGATGTTTTGCAAGTAAAAAACCTGAAACGCGGGGCAAGTCATAATTAGTATCCCCAATAACCGTAACTTAAAACTAGCGGCTTTGGATTCAAACATTATCGTATACGAATATTAAGTTCACTTTTTAAAATCATCTCCACGATGATAATTATATTATATCCATCGCAAATCAGTTTTTTTTTGCTTTAAAAGAATTGTTTTATCGGGAGCAATCCCGCGTTCGTTTAAATTGCCAGCGTACATTTTTCATGTCAGTAATACACATTGTGCTTTATATGACGGCCGTGTATACGTATTGTAGAAAAGTTGAGTTTAATTACCATGCATTGGAACCATTTTATTAACACATCTCCCAGTACTGAAACAATTCAAAATGTCTCTGTTAGAGTAACACAGTGGGGCGTTAATCGTGTACGTACAGCTCTACAAGCACATACACTATCGTCTAGGCGACGGCCTGAATACAGCTAGCGACTCTCCTATCGATCGGTTACCTGAGTCTCGTAATGCATCTAAATATAGACAGGGGCACAGTTATGAAACAAACAACAAAAATAAGGTCAAAGAGGTTTATCTATATGAAATGAAAATGTACATATGTATAAAAACATTTGGGAATTTTATGTGGAATTATTTTTGCGCGCTACATGTATCAGTTAGTGCATTACAAGAAGCCCTTTCATAACCTCATAAACGTGCGCACCCCCACAAAAATGGACCGAACTGACAACAATTGTTTCTACAAATACTGACTATTAATTACGAAAACATAAAATTGAATACTATAGAAGGATTCAAAATTAATTTCTTTACAACTTTGCTTCAATAATGCATTAGAAATGTTTATTCCTTTTTAAGTTATTTACAAGGAACTTTGGACGCCTCTAACTCCCTAATTATAAGGGCCAGCCCCTTTTTCGGTATACCGAATGAAAGGTCTGGGTAAGACCAAGAACTTTTAAAATACATGTTATAACAAATTTTTATCAGGTAGCAAACTAACACGGAAAATACGCGATTTTTTTTTATTTTTTTTTCTTACCTTTGTTTCAACATCTATACCACCCCTTTTATTTGCATTTAAATAATAAAAAAAATATATCTCGCACAAATTCAATGTATTAGCTTCCAAACCAGCCCATCTTTGAGACTCTGCCAGTCATCGTTAAAGCTAAACCCCCTGGACAAAAGAAGTCGTTAAATTTTACTAAAAGGGGAATAACTCAAAACCGGATAGGGATTTTCCTCAACTAAAATATGAAACGATAACATCACGCGGCATGTTATCAGTCCTGAACATTTCAAAACAATCGGTGAACAAACGAGCGAGATATTGAGGATCAAAGTTGGCGTCTAGAAGAAAAAAAAAATAATAAGAAATTTGAATTTTTTTCAGAATAATAGTAAGGTTTTCCGCTGAGAGCGGAAAACCTTAATGAATGGAATAGTTTGTTGTGGCGGAACGTGATGATAACACATAGCTTTTCGATCTATGGGTGCAAAACACAGTTTTATATGTAACGTTATAAGGACGTTTTCA
Source organism: Magallana gigas (assembly GCF_902806645.1). Taxonomy (NCBI): domain Eukaryota; kingdom Metazoa; phylum Mollusca; class Bivalvia; order Ostreida; family Ostreidae; genus Magallana; species Magallana gigas. The sequence continues at coordinate 24,281,987 of NC_047560.1, read as the reverse complement.
GATGATATTTGTAAATATTTAAAAATAATGCACATGTAACTTAATGCTAGAATTTATTTGGCACTCAAAACATGCAGAAAATAGACAAAAGGATGCCTCTAAATGCAGTACACCCATGCATTTTAGGCTCCCCCTAAAAGCAGAATGCAACCAAATCAGCCTTTTTTTTATTTCTGTACATTTTCAAGAACAAGTCCTTAGGCATCATTTCATAGTATTTTCAGGGTACATTCGCCAGCTTTTTAAAGAGCTATGTTACCCGCTAAAAAATTCATGAAATTCTGCATGTGTAAGATCGGGATGTTTTTGGAGTTACCGCTCTTTATTTTAGAGTCTCACAAAATTAATTTTTAAAATTTGTCTACATACTTTTTTCATGTATTAGAAAGATAATTCACTATATTATGCAACTGAGAGTTTAAAAATTTGATTTTCATGTATACCGCATAAAAATAGCAGGAAAATCCCTACCCATCATGCTTTTCCCCAGAGAAAAACCCCCTGGATTTTATACGAAACTGTGTTTAGCTACCTATATAAGCATCATAAATATTTCCAACAGAGAAAGCTGGACATCATTTGGTACAAGTTTCTGGGTAAATTGATTTCTTCAATGTTTCTGCTGAAATGATTATTTATACAAAGTGAAATAAAAATATTTTCAGAAATAGCTTCCTTTTTAAAAACAGCTGTTTTTTTTAATTTCTAAGATATATAAATTTCATTACCTTTACCTGATTTTTGATACATTTAATATTATAGTTTCAAAGAAGAAGAGAAGTAGGACTTAGATCAGCGTTACGCGATATAGTGTGAAAGTTTTGAAGGACCTGCTGAGTTTCTCTTTGGGACGTATTCTGGTTATCTTTTTGAGCAGAATTTTCAACGCACAAAATAATCATCTTCCTATAAACATACTACATGCATTATTAACGTTAAACGTAACTTAACAGCTTTACTGAAAATTGATTAAACAGGCTTTAAAGGGTAATATTTACATATATAAGGAACACATATAAAAAAAACTCCAGATTTATAGAAATTATGAAGAAATTTTAAGAAAAAAAATCAACAATAACATAATTCTAAAAAAAAAACTTTTGAAATATTTTACATATCATATATTAGAAAATGCAGAAGTTTCTGTGCACATTTTAATCGTCTTCATATAAAAATACTACATGTATTTGTAACGTTAAACGTGAATTAACAGTTAAACTGAATGTGGTTTAACAGGCAATTTAGGGTCAAAACCAGAAAATGTGTCACGGTCGAGTTAAATTCAAACTTTGTTAAGCAACATTTTTGCAGCACTGAGTCCTATATTAAATATGTTGGTGAAAAGACGGGGTCCAAGCTTTTTCCCGTTCTAATATCTCAATTCGATAACTAGCGCGTTTATAAGTTCGTTATCAAGTAGTTTTCTTTAAAGTTGTCTATATTATCAATGCTTCTCATTATTGTTCAAACCGTGGTGGACCTTGCTACCTTGACCTTTTAATCTGTAGGCGTACATGCTGTGAGTAGTATTTCTTCAAGTCTCATTATCTCAACCAATGTTCGTCTGATCTGTTTATACGATACAGTGGCGATTTAGTGACCAGTGAAGCGGGTTCCGTCTTCAACAGAGTCGCCGGTACTGAACACAGTTTTTACCTCTTCCCCTGTAATAACTTCGTCGGCGGTGGGTCTGAGTCGCATTTTATTCCGGTGTACTGATATGCACTGGGTGAAAAATAATACTAATTTGTTTCCTTTTGCTGTATGTTACCAAGTTGATTCCGTCATCCGCTAATTTTTTTCAGATCGCTGGTGTGCCGCACGAAATTTGTTTTACTTCCGAACGTTGATGTTTTTTATTACTTTGTTTTTGCTTTGTCTGCAAACTTAATTAATTTGGGCCTGGGCATTTTCTGCAGGAACCAAAGCTTCCCATTCTGTGCAGTTTATCGATGCGCAGACTTTTCACAATATTTTCGTACATTTCCATGTTTTTATAAATACATTTTTTAAGTCAATGGCAGTTACTTGGGGATTTTTTCCGGGAATTTTTTATATTCCGCTCACTTTGAAGTTGTTTTCTATCAATCGTGATTGCAATTCTTAAAACTAGAGATTTCGGATATTTACATCAGATTCTAACCAGACTGTGTGGTCTCTTAATATTGCTATCTGTAATTTTATATCAATCTTCTTTGTCTGTTATTGTCATTTATTCCATCTTTTGATTTCTTTAATTTCGTTATGTCATCTATGTGCAGTTCTTGGCTGTCAAATCGTAGCATAAACATAAAACATATCGTAAACATAGGACAAGTGTTTTAGCTTTGTAAAAACATGTGAATGTCATTGATTTTGTTTTAGGTTGAAAGCTAAACATATAGATTATTTCCTTTTTTAAGACATACGAAAAATTCATATAAAACCTAAATCTGATTAGATTTAATATTGGCTCATACAACACATTTTAAAATGTATAGTATTGTTTCAAAAATATACTGACCAATTGTCGAATTGAATTTTTTTTCTCTTCTCTCTTTTCTCCCTTTATGACTTTGACTTACGGATTTACATGTAAATGGTCTCCTAAATAACGGTTAAGACATACGCGTGAGGAACATGTTATCTCGTTTTGACATTTTCTGCTTAAATCTAATGCATTTACCTATTCCACCTTGCGTTGATGGCGTGTCTTCAGAATAGGGGAAAAAGCGATAGGACGACTAATATAAATCCTGTCATTGATAATGCTTCCTCCGGTGGAACATTTTATTGTGTTCATATCTGATCTGTAGCTAGTAATGCTTTTTTTATTTTTTTTTACAATCAATTTAAGTTGAATCAGTATGAAAATTAATATTAAAAAATAAATAAAAAGCCTTTGAAGCATTTGACAATCATTGAAGATTGTAGATCGGTATATAATTTAACTTCAGGGCTTTTCTGTCAAATATGTATTGAAGACATGTAATATATATTAATTTATAAACAAATTTTAAAATCAAAACCAGTATAAGAATATATTTACCTCATTAACAAGTACATAGTATTTGCATTTTCGAATAACAAAATACAAATAAGTGTCTTTTCTTTATGCCTTAATTATGTTTTCGTTATGATATTAGTTGTGTTTAAGCGTAAGGTGGTTAGTTTGAGTACATAGAAAAAGTAGCAACCCAGATTGTTCAAGCACTACTTTCAAATCCGGCTGGTGTTATACAGTGATAACATCAGATTGTGCAAACAGTGTTTCATTAGAGAAAACGTTAGCAAGTGTTAATACATGTATTTATGCTTAAAACGAATCAGAAGAGAGAGTGATCAGCTAGAAAAAAGTTTTACCGATTTATTGAACCAATTTAGACAAAAACAGGGCACGAACCTCGTTTACAAGAAAAAGATTTTTGAGCTCTGCATCCTGCTTATAAGACTACGACTTATACTCAAATTTTGGTTGATCATTAGAAATGCATTTACAAAGCATTGTAAACAATAAAAAATGAAAAATAGGATTAAATCAAAATAGCGATTATGTCCCTTTAATCTAATAGGTACATGCTTTAAAAATGAAAATAAAAACACGAATTGCGGCCGGCATACGCTGTGTATAGTTTTAGTTATCAAGACCAATTCGAGATAGTTTATGTCCAGTGTCAATAGAAAGATGTGAATTTAATTAGAATTTACGACATTGGTAATGTATAGCTCATTATCGACGCCTCATTTAAGGAGGTTAAAAAATCATGAAAATATTTTAGTGTAAATTCTGCCTTGCAAAATTAAAATTATGAAATGGAATTAACCATGTAGTAGCCAAATATTTTATAAGCCTGTATCTAAAAGATTTAAACGTATTAAATTTAAATACTGTCAAACGCAAGGTAGTAACTAAATTATGTATCTGCTAGTCTTTTAGCTAATAAAGAAACAAACAGGTAAATGCAAACATGCAACATGTAAAACAGTAGTAGTTCATACATTGAGTATGTAAATACTGCGTGATTTCATAATTGTTCAACAAGTTGAGATAAGGTATATATTCGCAAGACTTGCCGAGCGAATAAAGACATTTCAACTCGTTGGATAAAGCAAATATTAAATCACACGATTAAAGACGTTGTATTCATCTCATACTATTTACATTATAAAGCTTTTAACACAGTCATTCAAATGACGAAAAACCCCAGCATGGGTAATTTGTCTGTCTGTCTGTCTGTCAACAATCTGTAAATCATTTTTGAAGTGGTAAGTTTTGATTTTATGATTTCATATATCTGTGAGGTAAAAAAAACCTATCACATTCAAAAGAACACGTTATTTCATCAGAAAGTAAAAAAAAAGTATTGGCATCTATCCAGCTGGATGTATATAATAACGGAAAGTGTTTTCCTTTGCTGAATATGGGAAGCAGGTACTGTAAAACATACATATAATGTGTTTTGCACTTTTTTAAACATCGAAGACGCAACTCGTTTAAACAAACAATTTTTTAGTCTTTATTCTCTTAATCGATTAGTGATGCAGAATTCATGAAATATCCTAGTTGTTGATCAGTACGTTACGTTAATGGACAAATCAGTTTACGCCGAATGAGCACACTTTGGCTGATGTTTTATTTTATGATGAATTTTACCAAGGTTTGCTAAACAGTACTATATTAACTATGTATTTGTGTCCTACCGTCTGTGAACTATTGCAGTTACGTGATGGACAAACCCCCCCCCCCCCCCCCTAAAAACAATGACATTATTTTACGTGTATTTGAAGAAAATGAAAAAAGGGTACGCATATCTTCATAGTTAATTGTGTTTACGATATTTTATAGATGTGCGAGTTCCAATTTCTTAAGATACAAGAGAGAATTGTAATTATTGTTCGATAAAGTTGTTAAGACAGTGTGCACCCAAAAAAACCTCTGTTTTAGTTGTATACTTTTTTTCTCTGTCTCTCTTATGTGAATAATCTCACATAACTATCTAAAAGTACTATTCTTAGATAAATTAAAGTTATAAGCAGCAAGTTCGTTATGGTAGTAGTGAGTTCATATGTCGCAGTTTGCAAAATATAATAAAATTTAGTGTTCGCCTGAATATTTGTATAAAATTTTAACATTAAGACTATATACTTACATATCAAGTTTTTTTGAAGTGTAAGCAGTTGTCAACTTTGTGTAAACACAATATTTTATCACATAAATTGATTGAAAAGCAAAATATATTAGCTTTTATTGTAAGTAGTTAACAAAAAGAACATCTTTATAATCATGTATTTTGAAGTCAATAAACAATATTACACAGTCAAAGAAGTCTTCACCTACACTACGGCCAACGCGGTTTGCGTATTTACCGCGAGTCCTCGTGGTATGAAATTGATCGCGGTTTAGCACAGGTAGCTCAGGTAAAACCGCGCATCCTCGCGGTGCGGCTTCTCACCTTGACCACACCGTCGCGGTACTGTGAAACCAGTCCCAGGTGAAAACTATTGTTGTTTTTTAACGCGAGTTACCTCCCCCAATATCTTCTCATACGGGAAATATGATTGAGAGATTTAATGAATATTAATTCATATTCCTTTATTTTATAAAAGGAGCTGATTGTTACAATTTATTATTATTTTAAAAAAGTGGGAGAAATAAAAAGAAGGTGTAATTATGCTAATACAGAATTTTGTATACTATTTTGTTTACTCGATGGCCTTACATATAAATAAATCTTGGCACGTTCATCGCTGACAATTCTTGGTTATCAATTAATTTGATCGATAATTATATACCCGGTTATAAACACTTTACCAAAATATCTTATTTCGCCTCGAGAAAGGGATACTAATTAGCGTTTCATTTACAATCTTTCATATTCAATTCTTACCTTTAAAACATGCCTTACACTTGGTCATTTCTCTTAAATACAATTCGTTTAATGAATAACAAAACACATGTAGATATAGAATGTTTTAAAGTGCACTCGTTTATCACCGCTGCAACCCGAGTTCTATCCCCGCGATCGACATTAGTTGAATAGACACGTGGTTGCCCGCTTGGACATGTGGGTTTTCTCCGGGCACTCCGGCTTTCTTCCACATCGATGACCTCCTCGCGTTAACATCCGTGCCAACGAAAGCTATTAATATAAGTTGTATAACTTGTTTATCAAACGTTTTTAAATAAAAAAAGGTTCAATCAGTTTACGAAAATGCTAATGTTAAAATCGTGTGTATTTAAAAATTGACTTTCCTATCCGATCTAGCAAAAGTATGATGTTCAGTGGGTCGCCCAATATTAATATGTTTGTCGTTCAAAACCCGGGATTTAAAAATATGAATGATCATTTATTCTGGGGTATCCATCACATGTTAAAATTTCGCAGTGTCAGTTGACCAACAGAGGGGGGTAAATTGCGTAACATTACGTATGTGTATATAGAATTTTGGGGTGGGTGACCTGCAGCAATTAGTGTGACTAGGGGTCCGCTAAATTGAAGTAATAGTCCGTTCTTTCAAACAGCAAAATTTTCTTCATAGAATAATTTAATTTCAAACAAATGAAAATTTGTTTTTAATCTAAATTAAAGGAACTTATTCTGCGTATTCATAACACAGTATTTACAAAATACATCCATAAAATTACCTTTTAATGATATACCGTACACTCGATTGAAATACAATTAACGAACAGACTATAATCAGGGTTAATCAGGAATGGAGAGAGTAATTGAAAACACAGCTTAAGTAAATTTTATATACACATCTAGTATTTGTACTTTTTAAAATGGTAAAAATGTGATTGTTTGAATGAATGTTAGTTTTGAATCATTATGGGAATCAAATGAACAAAGATGTGTGTTTGTGTGCATAAGTACAAAAAATCTTCTTTACGCGATATGTGGTATATCATGTATTCCTCTAGCCATGTAAAAATTAAGAAAGTTTTAAATTTCAATTTTCTTAGAATTTTATATATTTTGATTTTGGAGAGAGAGAGAGAGAGAGAGAGAGAGAGAGAGAGAGAGAGAGAGAGAGAGTTGTCTCAACTTCTCACGGCACGTGGTCAGAGCACGGGTGCTGTCACAGACAGGAAGTGTTATGTAATAGTTATACACACCCGTAAACACAGGGATAACTTTTCTATAAATTGTTCTGTACTTGTCATTTTCTATATACATGTCTGAATCAGGCATTATTTTATCTCATGCAGTAAAGATAGAAGGCGCCTATGATCAGGGACTTTTATATCTACGTCCCTGGTATGATTTTTCTAAAAACGCCCGTTACGAAAACGTGTGCTATTATGTGCATTTCAATCAGAATGCCGTTACGGCTACATGTACTACATACTTTAGCAGTTCACATAAAGCATTAGTTATTTGAAATGATAGAGAGAGGGGGGGGGAGAGAGAGAGTCTCAACATTCAATAAAATTCTTCACGGCACGGGTCAGAGCACGGGTGCTGCCATGGTCAAGAAGTGTTATGTAATAGTTACACACCCGTAAACACGGGGATGACTGGTTGTCAATGTACCTGTATGAATTATGCATTATTTGCTCTAAGTGAGTCTCTGGTCCATATCCTCCAACCACTAATATTACCAAGTAAATATACTCTCTTGATCTCTCAAAACCTTTGATCCCTCGAGTAAAACTGCAGTCCCAGTTATTCATAATCTGTTGTTCTTTTACTCTCGATACTCCAAGTGGCCGGAATATGCAAGCGTGACCTAAGTTTAACACCTACTTTGTCATTTAAATGGCTCAAGGCATTAGACGCGGGACCCGTGTTACGGGATTTTCTTCAGGTAACACTTGTCCTGCAAGGTGATAATTGTCCATGATTGACCATACTGTTGCGTAGACTATAATTAACACCGATCGTCCTAAATGTACATATAGTCGTATTTATTTAAAACGAGCGAGAGAGAGAGAGAGAGAGAGAGAGAGAGAGAGAGAGAGAGAGAGAGAGAGAGAGAGAGAGAGAGAGGCCGGAAAATATTTAATGAGTTAAATAAGAGTAAGATTGAGGGAAAACATACACGTTGCGTTGATGCCTACGGTAGCGACCTTATAATAGTACATCGCGGAATATTTGTCTTCTTTAAATCTGTGGCATATTTTCAACTCATCATATGCAAAAAATAATACTTTAAAATATTACTAATTTTCAAGTACACGTATATGCATGATTTTGTAATACATTGCTATGTTTGGGACTCTTGAACAACATTAACAAAATACATGTAGCAATAGTTTTCTCGAAGTTTTTGTTAAAAACAATTCAAAGAGAATAATGAATTTTCTTCTAATAATATTTATATCTAAATTCTAACAATAGTTAAAACAGCGCTTGTTTTCTCCTTCTTGGTTTAATCCCTAATACAGATAACACGCCTGTTACGGTGTCTTACACCATCGCGGTTAAATCGTGACCCCGCGATCACCGCGATGACAATACCGCGACGGTGTATCGCGGAAAAGATTAAAACACCATCACGGTGTCGCGGGAAAATACGGGATCCGCGTTGGCTGTAGTGTATGTGTATTTAACACCATGATGTCTAGCAACAGCTTATGAATTATCACCCTGAAAGTCAGAAACGACCGGTTTATTCTGAAAACGAAAAAATGTTCACAATATTCACATTTCTTTATTACCAACGGTATGGTAAATTTCCATCAGTATGTCGTGAAAAGGGCCGCATTTAAGGGAAGCGCCATAGCAACAATATCATTGCAAATTAATGATCAATGTATTCCAAACCGACTACAAAATAGCATTTTTATTTAGTAGAAATTAAACATATAATTAAAATAAAAATTATGATTAACAAAAGTAAATTCAATATTTCGTTGCAGCTATCATTATTATTTTTTTAGCAACTGTTCCCATCAAATTCCAAATGCTTTTTGTATAAGACAATAAATACACTATTAAGAGAATATATATTGAAAAGATTATTAATATATTGGCTTCAACGATTTATTCTCTGGTAAGCATTCAAATGTGTCTCTTGAATCTATCTTTCCTTTTTTCTTCATCATATATGATTTTTTCTTCATTTTCCTTCCTTTAATTCCAATCCTTTCCTTTATCATACTATCATCGTGTTCCTCTCCATGATCTGTAAAAAAGAACAACTATATAAATATGTTAAACTGTAAGAACCGTTTAATTTATCTATACATCTATTATTACATGAAATTCATTGTAAATATCTATTAAAACCTATTAATAAAATAATGTTGACATGATTTCAAAATACTGCATTCAAGTATAAAAAAACATGAGTAAACATTTCCAAAATTATTAAACTAGGTTTACACAACTATATGCCATCGCCGTAGCAATATTTAGAAAGGGGAGATGTGTTAGAAATTGTTCCAAAAAAATATTTAACGTTCATTAGCTTACTACAACAGACGCAAAATATGTTGGTGAAGTAATGAATGTGACCGAAGGTTTTACTAATTTGCAGTTATAGTTTAGCTGAGTTCAATGTTGAAAAAAATATCGTAATTGTAAAGGAATGAATACCGTTTGTACAATTACGTCACTTAGTTGTTGTTGTTTGTTTGTTTGTTTGGTTTTTTTTGTTTGATTGGTTTCTTTTATTTGCTCGGGGGGGGGGGGGGGGGGGGCTTGGTTTTTTTTTTTTTTTTGGTAATAAAGAATTAGTTGCTATAGTTTTATTATAGTTAAAAAAATATTTGTATGGTTTCCAGATCATTTCACATATAAGAAATTTGCCAACTTCTGATTTTAATCTAATTTCCTTATAGGGAAACCACTGAAGTTGCGGTATCATTCTATGGGGTGTTTTCACTGAAAAATAATTTCAAACATGTTAGTTCATGAACTGTCATTTTTCTCAAAAAAAAATACAGTTAAACTCGGTTATAGCAAAGTTCTAGGGACTGATGGATTTACTTTTATATATCCGCAATTCGTTATATACTAAATATAGCAAATTCACTATATGCATGTTTTCTTTCAGCAGACTACATTTTTTGCTAAATGAGATTAGAATGTTAATACATTCTTTTGATACCTTAAAAAATCGATTGTAAATTGAAGAATTTATGCGAAAACTAAAATCTTCCAACTATGTGTTAACTGTAATGTAAACTTTTTAAACTGTGAAGAAATTCGTTATAAAAGTGTTAGATTTCGTTATGTTTTATCTCTAAGGGACTCAAAATCAGTTCGCTATATCCGTAAATTCGTTATATCCAAATTCGTTATAACTGTAAAATTTTACAAAGTGTTACGAATTTTACCGGGGACTAAAAAAAAACTTCGCTATATCCGAGATTTTGCTCAATCCGTGTTCGTACTAAAGGAATTTTACTGTATGTTGAATGAACTCACTAATTGTTATACGCTAAAGATGCTATCAATTTCAGTATGTACATATATTTATTTAATCAGCTAAACAAAGTATAATGAATTATTTGTTACTAAAAAGATTTTTTAAAAACAAATTGATCTTCGTTTTAAAAAGAAGAGCTTAAGGTATATTTAAAGCTAAGTGAAATTTGCGGAAGGGGTAACTATGTGCCAGTAAAAAACACAAACCATATCGACTGTATTTAACATATCAATTTCCTGTGCATTCGGTGTGAATTGTACGGTGCTTTCTTCAGTGATATACAATTGGCATGTACACACCTAAATATTTAATAACTACAGAGAGTATTGTGCTAGCGCCAACCCCTCCCCCGCCTCATATTAAAGAAACAACTAACTGTAATAAAAATCTGTTTTCAAGACTAGGAATTTATCAGATTGTAACAAATTATTGTGGGTTTTTTTTTAATCTATAAATACAAAGTAGTCATGTGATAATGTGTTTTGGGAAGTTTTAAAGAGAAATTTGTTTTGTAGAGTACAGCACGTTTTTAAGAAGATTTCCACTGGCTAACAGTGCTTGTCAAATCACGGTGTGTTTTTTGGTGATTGCAGTCGTAGAAATTGAAATGACTATTGTGGACATTTAATATCAAAATAAGGTACATGTATCTCACTTCTCAACGTGGTTGTCAATGTTAAATTAAGCTTTATATTATCAAAGGACTATATGCGGTTTTATGCATTTTTTGCCCCCAAAATCAAAGTTTTAGAAAGAGCTATCAAAATAAGGTAAAAGAAAGATAAAATCATATTGGAAATAAAGGTGTAAAAGGTTATCACCACAGTGACGTCATTATGTAAAAATGACGTCATAAAGATTGCATTATTTTGATAAATTGATGGTTTGTAGCAAAATATGGGTGTTTTCCGGTGGTTTTTCGACTTGGAAACATCGAGCGCAGGCTTGCTCAAGTACCATTTTTCAGTATAATGTGTATAACTATCTGAAGAAAAAATTATGTTAAAATCGAACTTGAGCAGACCTGCGCTCTATACTTCCGAATGCAAAATATAGAGCAAAAATAAGAATATTTTCCTTTTATTGCAAATTTCCGGGAATTATGTCATTAAGGTGACGTCATAGATGAACAGTGAATGAGCAATGATGACTAAAACAAAGATTAAAGTTATAGGCATCCTGTATACAATGATTTGTGAAGATTTTATTTTTATACGATACTATTTAAAAATTGGTTGAAATCGGGGGCAGATATTTGACCATACCGCACATAGTCCTTTTGTAGACGAGGTATACTTAATTTCACAGTTACAAAGAAAAACATCTTTTAAATAAAAGCCAAATATATAGCTGTAAAAAATGCTAGAAACTATTAAGAATATTGACTGGGACTTTCTAAAATTTTGCTGCATCCGTGTTCATGCTAAACATGATCTGCAGTAAATTTGAATAAAACTAAACTGTTGTTTATTTGATTTGATTTCCAATTTTCATTCGAGGCATAATGTATAAGGTAAAACGAATGTTGAATTATACCAAGATCTATAAAAGTTAACGTTGGCAATTATAATTACGTTACAATAAACGACAAACAATTATACCTATTGATTCAACTCCAGGTTTGGCTTTATAAAAGAATTCATCTTTTTGAACACGACTATGCTCTTTTAGGTGTTCCATGGCGTCATCTTCTTCCTATAATTTTACATATATTCAAAAATGTCATTTTAATATATTGACAATTTTTTTACAAATTAATTTTAGTTAAAAGGATAACACATTACGTACCTTGATTTTTTTAAAGTGTGTAAAGTTTGGCATAAAAACATTTCACGTTGAAAATATTTTCAAAAGTACGCTAAACTTTGAAGCAAGTTTAAAATTTAACATTTAAAAACAATTTTCAAAGATCGTTTTGAAAGTACATCAACATGTTTAATAATGCCAATAATGCACTAAGAAATCGCAAATACTGGGCTTCGATTTAAGTTAGTTATAAGTATTATGTAAATAACACACTAAAAATGTGATATCATAGATACAGTTAAAGTACCAGCATGACATTTCAATTATTCTTTGGAAGAAGGTTCGAAACTCTTTAATTTTCTTTCATTCAATAATCTAGAGTAAACATTACAAAACAAAAGAAGGCGTAAGCTTTGCTGTAAATAGGAGTATTAAATTACATTTAACCAAAACAAATCCATTCTATATCAAGATAAATAGGTTAAATTTTACAAACATAAAAATACCATATACTAAAAAAAAAGGTCGTCAAGTATCTTGTTTTATCAACACAACATTTTTAGTTCATATAATGTTTGATATACTTAACTAATGCATTTTTCTAATTGTTTTCTTTAAGTGAATCAATATCGACGTTATCAACGCACTTTAAAATAAAATACTTCTTTTTAAAAAACGTTGATTTTGTTCCAAATTAAACGCACTGTAAAACATTCAAAAATGTTAAAAAGCACTAATATGGTATACATGTACCAGGCAAAATTAAACGAATTTAATCATCTAATAATCAATACATTTATTCTACAATTATTCAGGTAAAGTTAAAATACACGAATTTTTAAATGTTGTGATAGTAAGTAAATGACACTCTGTAATACAGCTAGTGGTGTCCCCTGAATTGACAGTCAATTGATATGTGATGAAAATGAATGGAGGTTTTTCACAAATTTTAAAAATTGCATAGCCTCATATGAACAACAATGAATATAGTTATAACATAACATTATGAAAATATTCCCGAAATCAGCACTAAACATTTTGGAGTTTTTGATTCTAAATATGAACAGATTATGATAGTACATAAAAATACTCAATGTTTTTATTATTAAAAATAGTCATATCATAGCTTTAGAATCTGCTCTATAACTTATAAAAATCTATGGTTAATTTATTGGCAATTAATGGATATATTGAAAAATGAATCATTTCTACCTCTACTTCTGGAATACTGACATTCTTTGACAATTTCTTTTTTGAAACATCAAAATAGTAACAAATTCTTTAAATGTATTTATCATCATTATTCACCTGCAATTTGGTTTACACTGTCACTGGATTATTTATTTTAATTATGTGTTCATCGTAATTCCTTTTATTTATTTCAACATTTCATGTTTTCATTTTCCATTTGCATTCATTTACAGTGATTAATTCATGAATTTATAAATAGTATAATTGCCCTACGTGTGGTAACATTGTCTCCTTTGGCATTTAGATCTGTGAATGAATGGGTGTGTTAGACTGGCTTTATCAGGTTTGTGTGAGTGGGGCGTATTTCTTCTTAACGTTTACCACGAACTTCATTAATTGCTTTCACAACAACACCCAAGACAGATGACTTATGTTGAGATAGCTTTAAAGCTTGTCAACCAGTCTTATTATTAAAGGCTTTAATGCTGTATAGTACTTGATCACATGTTGAAGTCGTTTCTTAATGAATATCTAACACCAATGAATAGAATTTAGAATATCCCTTTGAAGGCCTTGGAGTCCTAGTGTAGCAAAAAATGTTCATATTGGAATCCCCGTTACAATTGCCCACGTCAGACTCCAATATTTATAAATAAAGATGATACATGTGTGCTTGTTTTGAATTCCTATTTCTGCAAAACTTTTAGCATGTTACATATTTTTTACCATATCTAAGTGCACATCATTTTATATTGCATGTGTGGCTTTATTTTAAATCTGTGTAATGTATTCATTTAGTGACGTGAAAAGTATTCATTTAGCGAAGAGAATTTTTGCACAGGAACCTGCATTTGAAGGATCCGAATTTTTAACCAGAAAGTGATCACGCTATCGTGTAAATTAGCTTCTCCTTTACATGTTATCATCTAAAATTAAAACCATTTAATTTCCCTACCTAATTTACTTTTAATTGGCAAATAAAGCATAAATACAACTGATAAGAATATGTCATTCTATTAAAAAAGATCAGAAAAATTACGTTTTGGGGGGCATTAATCATAATGCAGATGCTTTCCTTGCATATTCATGCATTATAAAAAGGATTCAAACTGTTTGCCTGACAAAATGTTTGTTTTGAAATAAACAGCAAGATATACTGTTCATCAGAATATGAATTTGTCTGGTCACATGATCAAATCTTGTTAAGCCAGAAGGACCTCTAGGAAGATTTGTTCACATACCAGCCAAATTCACATTCCTGTTAACTTTTTTGCATTGTAATTTACTACCAAGTAATAGCTTTCCAAAAAGCTTGCCTGACTAAACAAAATTAATCAATGGAAGCATGCATGTATCAATAAGGCTATTTTATCAGAAATGAATTTTAATTTTAGCTATTGATCATAAATTTATAAATGGAACGTGCAAATTTAAGAAGAAATGTCAGTCTTTTCTTCAATCTAGAACATGTACATATATATCACTTGACATTTATTTATTTTATTAATTCAATTTTTTTTAGAAATGTACACATATCATATAAGTGCATGTAAGCTTGAAAGCTGGAGAGTAAATAGTCGTTTTTTATTTTGAATTGTATTTGTTATATTAAGATGCAAAATCAACTAAAAGGCATTTTTAGAAATTTCCAACCATATGAAATATGAAAGGGTATACAAACACGTATTGATTTTGAATGTGTGTGGGGAGCTTCATCAAAATCATCTTGACAAGCAATTAAAAAAGGGTGAATTCTCAAATTCATGGAAAAAACCCTAACTGTAACTTCAATTCAATTAGAATTCCTTATTTGCAGTTTCATTTATTGCGTGCTCTTACAAAAGTGGAGGGGGGGGGGGCGCAAATCCATGATATTTCCATTTGATATAAAGTTAAGAAAATTGCCAGCTGACAAAAAAGTGGGGAGGGGGAAGCAGCCCCCCTCACCCCAACCCTCGATGTTACGTGCCTATGATGTAAACACATGGTGTGCTCTGGGGTTATTCGCATGATCCCAACGGACTCGTCAACTAATCGGTGTGCAAAAACTATGAATGAGACATTATGGCGCGAAATCCTGCTATAACCGTTCACACAACGAATGAACTCATCCATTGGTAGAGATCCATGGGGAGGGGGTCAGATGATTTTCTGACATTTGTTTTGTAACAGCTGCATACATGTATATTATACTTTGGATCGGATGTTTTGGAAGAAATCTAACGAAATAAGAAACACACTTGATTAGTAATTGTTCAATGTAGTAATGTACATTTAGTAAGACGCGCGAGTTATGATCCCATTTCAAGAATAATGAAATCGCCCAACTGAACGAAAATCGGGTCACACCCCGCTTCGGCGATTTAGATCCTCCAGTAAACATTCAAGTTGTATAAATATATATTTGTTTTAATCCAAACTGATGACTCTCTTGTAATAATGATAATCCAACACCAATTATTACTTACATTGTACCGTAATAGACAAATATTTTACAACTTGTTGCGATGACCACCTCCCCCTTTTTTCATTGTTAAAATGTAGTGGAATGCTGATCTATTTTTAAATCAGGATTACACACGTGCACTGCATGGTGAACGTCCCTTTTACTTCAAAACTCTTGCTTGCTGTTCTTATTACATGCCATATAACATTTTCATCAATTGTCAATGTAAATGCCGACATCTTTAACATGCATCGGTTAATCTTTTTTGTGAAATATCATGATATTGCTTGTCCCATTGTCTGCACTGTTTCGGAGAATGCAACTTTTAAACCTTAGATATGCCTGACGTCATGACGTCAGGCAATTATATTTACGTTTGAAAAAAACAAACTGTCCAGAATTATAATCGACGTTTTTTATGTTTACAATTATGTAACCGTCAAGCAATAAGCGCATGCTGTAAATATTATGATGTCATTATCAATTTCACACAATGTAGAACGTTTTTGCTATTTTTCTAGGTTCATATAAGGAAGCATATTTGCAAATAAAAATGTTACCTATAATTACATATTATAAACCAACTATCAATGATAAAATAAAAGTCACACGAGGAACGTCCTGTTTCCCCTTAATGGTAGATGAAGTGTTAGTTGATCATTCTCCGTTTTATGAAAACTTCATTTTTTATGGTAAAAATATCCTTGACCCGCCTTTCTTTTTACACAACTATGCAAAAAAATTGCCATTTAACATTAAATTGACAGATACATATTAATCATTTTGTTGTTGGTGTCAAAGATCTTGGATTAATTCGACTAAAAGTTTCGCCGCAATTGAAAATCTTTAATAAAGTTAAATACTGTCATAAAGATTAAAGTGGCGCATTACTTCCGTTTAGCAAGATTTATGACATGGGACAATGCGAAGACTTTAAGGGATAACATAGTAAACATCCCAAGTACTTTTTTCCGTCATAACTACACAGTAGACCTTAGCAGTGTTATAAAATCATTTAATACTTACACAACTGTCTTCTCTTAATACATGTCTAGATCTTTGCAGCATCGGCAGTACCCCAAACGTCCTTTGTAAATCTTGACTTATATTTCCAGGGTTAAAATCAGTCAGCGAGTAGTCGGGTTGCGTTGGTAACTTGTGAAATTTTTCAAGACCACCTTTTTCAAACGACTTAAAAAATTCAAGTTCAGGTTTAGCCTCAAGCGATGCAGATATTCTTTCACACATTTGTTGAAGTAGGTTTATCTGTTCCTCAATGTTGTCCTTAAATTTATCTGATTCCTGGAGACCTTCTTTTTCAGCTTTTTTCAAAGTTTCAACGGTCCGTTTCCCAGTTTCTTGAGCCATCTCAACCACCTTCTGTGTGTGCGAATCGATTTTCTTTTCGATTTCGTCAACTTTCGTTATAAATAATGATCGTTTTTCAATTTCATTAGCAAGCAACTCTTTGTACTTTGGTAGGATCACTTTTTCGATTTCTTCTTTTTTCCGATAGGAGCAGGAGGTAAATTCTTTGTAAACGGTGGTCAAAGATTTCACAGAATGGCCATTATGAGATTGTATGATGCAATCTGTACACACTGGTTCTCTACAAATATTGCAATAACATTCTAGTTTCTTCTTTGCATGATCAGAACAACAGAGAAGATCCACTAAGTCTTCGTTGTTTGATTTTAAGGATATAATATCATGGCTTTTGGTCATTTTTTTCATCTCATGTTCAGTTTTGCAGTTCTCACAAAGATGACCGGGGCATGTCTTACACATGAATATAGCTGGGTTTTCCTCACAATTTTCACACTCTAGATAGTGTTGAGCGGAAAGTACTACATTTGCCATCTCCTTTTTCACTTTTTCTCTAAATTTAAAATTGAATTAGTTATATTTTTTAAGTAAAAAGTCTGTAACAAAAATCAACTAAGAAAACAATATATTCTTGATACTACAACAAGGGACACACTTTTGTCGGTAACAGTTTTATATTTGTAATATTGTCGAGAAAAAATTTTTTTCGAATGTCTGTTGAAACATATTATTTGTTTCTCATATCTCAGTGTAAAAATGAGTCAACAAATTTACCCTTGCTTTATCATTTATCCACGCCTTTACATGCACAAAGACAACAATATTGATCTATTTTATAAAGTAAATCTTTAACTCTGCTTACTTATCATACAACAACAATGAAAAGTGACGATAAAAGAATCATTTTCTATTCAAAAAAAACAAACGAAATTCTTACCTAAATTTTATTCCATTTTAATATAACATGCCTTCATAGTTCCTAAATGGCTACCTGTATAACAGAGGAATGTGTCACTTGTTTCGCTCTATTTAATTTTAATAGAACATACACAATGAAAATCACGTGTAACTTTTTACTCGCTCGTATTACCAAGTTTTCTGCATTTTATCCCGTGATATGTCTAAACATATATTAAAAATAATATTTAACTGGATTGTGTAAATTGTGTCACCACTCAATAAATATACAGAACAAGAGCAAAGCAACAAGTTCTTTTGTTGCAGATTCGTTTCGGAAAAAAATCATTAAAAAGATATCAAATGATTAAGTCTACGTCATGTGTTTGTCCGTTATTAACCAGGCAACGTCCCCAGTTAAATGATATAATCATTCAATGACAAATACATTGTCATGTTTGTAAATTGTTTGGTTTCTGATTTCAGACCTTGATGCATCATTTATTATTAAATGTGTGCGACAACACAGAACATATCGGTTACTGTTTAACAGCAAAATCAATTTAAAAAATATTCGCCGAAGTTTGAAAATTGCAGTATATTGTTTTTGTTGTGTGTTGTTTAATTATTTTATAACCAAATGGTGTTTCAGGTCATAAAAAATAATACAAAGTAAAGACTTTTAAATACAGACAGTATAATACATTGAATGCATCAGAACATAACTGCATGATCTAGTATAAATATATACTTTATACAGAACTTTCTTAGGCATCACCTAGTGCACTCTGTGTCTGCTCTCTAAAAACATCCTAAACAAGTGCACTCAGTGAATGCTCTCTGTAAAATAAATCTTAAATTTCTTTATTCATTTACACTATACAGTGGGGCTCCAGATATCCAGACACCAGATATCCGAACGCTTCAGTTCACGGACAATTTCATTTGAGAATAGTTTTCAACTATAAATCTTGATTTATTTGACCGGATAGAAAAAAAAACCTCATAATACTAAGCCTTATACGAAAGAAAGATAGCGCTTTCCAATTTCATTTATTGAGTTTTAAACATGTTTACATGCTAGACTCCCATAACTAGCTTCTATAACACTCTGCCTTCCCAAATCACTTTAAAACTACCGACAGTGTTGGCCAGATAGGATTAGTCACGCTTCACTGCACGTGGCTTTGGTATCTTTACCTGTGCACATCAATAGCTATGGCTATTAAATGTGACATAATGTTAAGGTACTTCACTACACCGAAACTTATACTTTTTAAGACACTACGTCAGAAGATGGCGATTTAAATGTTTTGTAAAACTGTTTGTATCAATCGATTTAGATGTATATCGTCATAGCTCAGTGGTTAAAGTATCAGGCTTGTGAACTGCAGGTCATGAGTTCGAATCCACCTGGGGTTTTTGTTTATGTTTACTGAATGAAATTTTTGAAAATATCATTTTTTATCTAAAATTGCACTTTTGTTTGCCTATTTGACATATATAATTCTTATCCATTATGCTTTCTATCATAATCAAGTCATTTTCTGCTGAGAAACTATTTCAAGGTGTAGTGAGGCACCTCAAGCAAACTCATGAGGGTTAAGTGCTAGAAGAGTTAAACGTGGGGTTGGCATAACACTCTCCAGCTGAAAACTCACGCTTCAAGGAATGTGGGGTTTATTTAAAATAGAGATACTCAATTAGATACAAAACAATGAGTAGGAGGTCTTCTTAAGAAAGGTTCTTCCTGTTATCAGTTATACTTTTTATATTGAAAAATTCATGAAAGTCATAGTCAAACATACCATATTACAAATAATCAAAGATCAGTTAAATCAAATTAATCGTCTTGTTTTCGCATTAAGGTCAGGTCAAGATCAAAATTCACTATCGTTTTGTCAACTTAAAGAATGATAGAACTAGATAACGTTACCTGTAATTATTTAAATGACTTAATATCATACTGTCTTTAAGTTTATTCTACTAAATAAAAAGAAATATTTAAACTTAAATTGATATTCATTGGACAGCATTTTCTCTAGTTATCTTAAAATTTGAAGATATTTCGAATAATTTTTGTATATTTCCAATACTGAATTATTTCTGATTTTTTCTTATTATGAAGACTTTATTTAAAAATATAAATGAACGGAAAAGGTAATAAACATACAATTTAATAAGAGAGAAAATCTTATTTTAGTGATTTATTAAACAAAAATCTAATTATTAAATGAGTGCTTAAAAACCTAGTATTCATAATGTAATTTGATTAAAAAATCATATTTTCAACACACAATCTAAAACCCATGTATATAGTTTTAATTCACATTAGTTGAAAAACCCAGCATTAATCATATTGTTTTAAAAATGCTAAATAAACTTAATAATTCTGAATTTCAAAAACATGTTATATCTTATATTTTCTTGCGATTTTAAACTTTGATTAGTAGTCTTATGCCAAGTTGTATGATAGCAAGAAACACCACTGCAATTGGTTGTCACCAATACAATGTTTATCAGTTGATAAATCAGTAAACTTTCAATAACTAAATGTTTACTGAACTTCTTTAAAAAAGTTATTGAATAATCAAGATATATCATTTAACGCATTTCATGCAAAAACTGAAAATAAATATCATTCTGTACATAATATATAACCATTGTGCTATCTGCACTGGAAATATTTTTTTATTATTATTAAAACACGCATTTCAAGAGTAGATTGGAGTTAATTAAAATCACGCCCTTGCCTTATAGAGAATTCGGAGATATAAAGAAAACCTCAAATTTTTACGAAAACATGCTGTTGGTAAGAATCTTTAAGCCCCTCTGATAAAGAACAGCAAAACCATTATTAGCAGTGTTCATACAGAACAAATAGTTTTAAGCTCTTGCTTGGTTTTGACGTACCTATAATTGATGGTTTTGATTGTTCGATGGACATTCTTGGACAATTGTATGATTGATCAAGTAAAAAAAAAACGGGGTTTAAATATTTGTCATTCAATGATCAAACTGAACGATAACTGTCGCAAGCTGACCAAAAGGCTTCACGATACCTTCAAAAAACAGTAAAACAAAAACGAAAACACTTTTCACAATTTATGTCCACTGGAAATTGCACACAATAAATTGACAATGTCGACATTCGTTAGAAAACACACTGGTACATGTAGGAACACAAAACTTCATTCACAACTCCATTTCTGTACACTATTCAGGACAAAAAAGAAGTAGTAAAAAAGGAAGTTGACGTTTTACTTTAAAGGCATGTTCTTTAATGGATGTCCGATGATCTTCAATTTTCTCCCAAGTGCGCAATGGTTTCTGAAAAAAATGAACATTGAAACTATACGACTTATGCAAATAAACATTACAGATATATGTATAAGTTAGGCTTGTATAAAACCATTCTCACAAACAATTTCATTTTCTTATATGTAAACATAATTTATTTTTAGAGTAAAATGGATATATTTTGCAATAGAAACGTGAAAATATACCTTAAACATGTATTTATTTTATTTTCCCCTTGAGTCATGCCATTTTCATGCCTTTTATGCCATTTTCTGAAGAAGAAAAAATCAATTTAAATTAAAACATCTGCGTCATATGATATGATTCGTGTATTTACAGTCAACAAATGGAAAGTGTGTACATAAAACAATGTCAATATTTTTAATCAAATGGTAAGTCAGTCTTGGCATGTGCTTTTAAATTACAAATAAATTTTCTTTCTCGTATGGGTCACATTTTTATATGAAAAGTCACAGCAGGTGTATATATTTTATTAAATTATAAGAGCTATTATGCTTTAACGCAGTTCTTTGTTTTCCTGTTTCCTCAAAAAATAGTTCGAAAAATGTACCCATATTTTTAACAGATGTATCATCGAAGCATACTGTTTTCCTACTTTGCCGTTATCAATCAAGTCACATCCTTTGAAGATGGAAGAACTCTTTGAATAAACCACTATAAGTATGCTGGCATGTAGCTTCCTATGGTACTATCTTCAATCTGAACCTATTACCTCTTTCAGGGCAGTTGTTTTGATCCGTACGTTGGGGTATAAAAGACATTTTCACTGAATAGGACGCTTTCATAGTAATAGTCATAAATTAAAAAAAAAAATAGTTCTTGTAAAGTAGATCCTTCTCGATTGATTTATATACTAAATTTTGAAAGACTACTTTCATGGATCCAAGTATGTTTCCGATGTCTCGGTTTAATCCGAGTCCTACAATAAATTATTTGTAAGGCAGTACACATATAAAATGTAGCATTCAGTTTTGAGAAGACAACTTATAAACCCTGATTTCCCCTAAAAGTTTTCTATGTTTGACGATTTATCGATTTGTTTGCACCTGTAACAGTGAGAATTAGTTTACCGTGCTACAATAGACGAAAAATATATGAAGGAATTTATTAGATCGGACAAAACTCATTGATTTTCTCAACAGTTGCCTTAAAACTTAGATTTGAAAACTGCTGATTATACAACCTAAAATAAAACGTAATTCATAAATGAAGGTAATTGGCATATAAAGAGGAACACGATTATCGATATTTATGTCACTTGACACGCGTGACATAGACAAAAAAGCGAGTTCACGCCTATTAAACAGCATTAGTTTATAATGGAGAATACTAACTGGACTTTCGCAGTTTCCTTTAGTTAAATATGAGCACAGTGAGTAGCATTCCTGTCATTTGAAATACAAATAGACTTTACAATATATTTGAAACTTGCCTAGCTGAAAGAGAAAAATGTGCTCGTGTATTTTAAAAGCTTCCTAAAAATGGAGCGAGCTAAACGTCTACAGTGATTGTATAAAAGAGTGTCACGATGATTTTAGTGTAAGCCGTTCTTTCTTTTGTAAGAATGGAGTCAGGATACACATATTAAATAGGTTAATGCAAAACAAAAAGAGAACAAAAAATATAGAGATACTTTGAAACTTTCCTTGGACCACGGTAGATATTTGTGGTTAGATTTTAAGCAAATACAAAATCATTTTATTACTTTACTTGCATAGTTGTACCACACATTTTATGTATTGCAGTTTTTAAAGCGATCATTTAAAAAAAAAATTCTTATTTATTTCTATTCCGAGCTTTTTTTTTAATTTCGGGGTCCTCTGTTCATCCCTCGGTCAACTCATACTACTTAAGATGAATACTCTGTTATAAATCATGTTTATCAGTGTACCTTTCGAAAATATAGCATCGTTTTGTTTTAAATTAATCTGTCTATTTCTTAGCTTAACTTTTAACTTCTCCCAAGATTAAAATGGTGTCAAAGTCTAATCCGTATAGGTCCCAAGCTATAATTGAATATTTACATAACATGCTAGAAAAACTAGAATACTTAAGATATTTATTCAAAATAACCATTTACACTTTTATTCTAAACTACACTTCGACCCGTGTGTGTACGGGTTGACATATTGCATTTGATATCGGACGTTCACGAAATAAATACATCGACACACCGTATTGTTGAAATTTACCTAACCAAGCTTTAAGCCTACAATAATGCTACTAACTTTACTACTCTCTGCTTCGTTAGAATTATCTAACTGTGTTTCGGACAGTCCTTCACAACATTTAAAATGCCTCTCATTTACCCGTAATCAGAGTATTAAATAACATTGTTATTTAAGTCTCTGCCGTAATGTAACAAAAAATTGCAGAATCGCTTCGAAACGATTTTGGAGAAAATTAATGAAGTTGCATTAGAAATAAAAGTCAAATTATTCATAAAAACCATTTTGAGGATGTAAATACCTTTTATTTAATATCTGATTCATAATTAATGAAGAATTCAACACATTTTCACCAATGTTTTTACTCGCTTCAAATTTACATACCATGTTGAGATTCGAAACTCTCGGGATTTTTCATAATAAATGCACTGAGTTACAGTTATCTCCCGTATTTTCTTTAGTGAACAGAATAAATAGCAAATTTTCAATGAAAATTTACACGTATTTGTATTATCGTTTATCCATGCAAATGTGATATTGTGGATAACATAAACTAAAGAGCCTCCTGTAATTTAGCGTGAATGTAATGCTCGTGCGCAAGACTGTACAATCCAAAATATCAAGATCATTTCCGGATTTTTAAAAGGAATTATCGTTGATTATTAATTCGCGGAGCTTGATTGAGATAAAATACAAACAAATTGGTAATCTTCAAGTACCAGGGATGTTTAAAATATAGAAAACAAAAGACAGTACTTTTTCGATTTCTCGGTATTAAAGCCCAAACCGTCGAGTCTATTATTTTAATATAGTAGTATAGTTAGTGTATAACTATCAAGTCCCAGTGTTGGTTTAGGGTTTAGGTTAAAGGTCTGAAAATATGACTAAAAACACTGGCATGCATATTATTATAACGAATAATCATTGCGAATTTTCAAAACATCATTTTTGAAATTATTTAAATTATTTTAAGTATTTGTATGTGTGATATCATTTTCGCCCAATTTAAAAAAAATCATTTGCAAAGAATAAGCTCTGTGCTGAAATGCTAGATTTATCCTGAAAACACATCATCTCATTTCACAAAGACAGGCTATGTTATTGGTAATTTCTCTGTGTTTATTCTTCTATACTTGCACACATCTTACGCCAACAAAAATTGTCATTGTAGATACTACTAGACTTTGACCCGTGCGTGCACGGGTTGACATTGCATATCGGAAATTTACGAAATAGGTACATCGACACACTTTATTATTGACATTTACATAACAAAGCTATAACCCTACAAAAATGCTATTAATTTCACTACACGTTCCTTAGTTTAAATAACCTAACTGTGTCTCGGGAAAGGCCCTCCCTTATACCCATAAAGTAGCAGAAAATTGCAGAATCGCTCCAGAACGATCTTGGAGAAAGTTAATGAATGAAGTTGCCTTGAAAATAACCGTCAAATACATCACAACAAACCTTTTTGAGACTGCAAATACCTTTCAACTAAACATTTTAATCCATAGAATGGAAGATTTCATCACCTTTTCACCAACGTACACGTATATTCTTTGTAAAACTGGGTCTGTAGGACATTATTCATTTTTACGATAAAACATATTCTATCTTAACTATCCTAACAAATATAATGTAACTTTTTTGCATGTAATCAAATAGTTTTTGTCATCACGGAGATGAAAATAAGTACTTAGTTGAAATGTATATTTGTTATTTTATACTTTCTCTCATACGAAATCATTAATTTATACGAACAGAATATATAGCAAAGGTCCAATGAAAATTTACCCGTATTGTATTATAATTTCTGAGTTTATTCATGCAGATGTGATATTGTGGAAACATAAACTAAAGTTCCCGTTAGTGTGAATGTATTCCGCAAGCGCAGGATTGTACAATCTAAAAAAATCCAGGTGATTTCCGAGATTTTTTTTTAGGAATTTTCGTTGATTATTAATTAGCGTAGCTTAACTGAAGAAAAATAAAAACAAATTGGTAATTTTCCAGTACCAATGATGTTTAAAATATATAAAACAAAAGACAGCATTCTTCCGATTTCTCGGTATTAAAGACTAAAAATTCGAGTCTATTATTTTAATATAGTAGTATAGATTGATTATGTTTAGTTTATTAGTCATTATTTATTAATTTAGTTTTTAGTTTAAAGCTATCCCTTGACAACTCTGCTAAGACTTACCATCAATACAGACACGTGAGAATGGAGGTACCCATTCGTCTTCACCACATTCCGCTTTCTGATAAAAAAGAAACAACATAAAAAGTAAGATTTTTGTTTTATATTTCTTTTGCCTAGCAAGAAAAAAAATAACAGATGCTCTATATTTTTCTTTTCATGTTTTAGTTCAACGATATTTATTAAATGGGATTAGGCAACAAGCATACCTTTTTTAAGCCTTCTCCCTGAATAAATTGTTAGCTTAAGATATAAACATTTTTAGTCCCGCGACTTCCAAATTATTGAACTAAAAAGAGGTCAATGGGCCACATTGCTCACCTGAACAACAGTTTGTAATAACATTCTATTCCGTAGCATATGCTATATCTATTTCAAACGTGTAACCCCTTATTATGGTCCCAGTACTGGTCTATGAATTATGGTTCGCTTTAACAATTTAGAATCTACACTATTTGAGGATCCTCGCGTAATAAACTCACCATCTCTAGCAATAAGTTCTCGAGAAGAAAAGTTTTAAACATTTTCCTTAGACAGACAAACAGACAGGCTTTATTTCCTTTACGAGTTAGAAATTGAATTCATCAAACGACTTTTTGGTGTAATGTGTTTACAATTAACAGAGCTCGTTTCACCAATATAGTACTCTTTGCAGCCTGGACATGTTATTACGTATAAAACATTCTTAGTGTCACGCGACATGTCCGTCTTTACGATGAATTCTTCTCCGCTGAGGTCGTACTTAGATCGCTCTGTAATATAATCACAGGTTCCGCATCGTGGGTTTTTACACTTAGTAACTGTGTGTTTGTTATCAAAATGGGAAGTGCTTAATATTCGTTTAACATATTTAGGCTAACGTCTGCTGTTAATGAAGTTCACATCTTTGTAAATTTCTTTCGTGGATTGGTCGTTGATGAGGATATTATTTAGCTGATGAATTATTGGCGTAATGTTCATATTTCTTGGATTAAAGTTATGTACAAATGGAATAATATCAATGTTTTTTTTCCGGATGTTTAATGGCTAATAATTCCGATCTATCATAT
The DNA here is from genome assembly GCF_902806645.1 of Magallana gigas. Lineage (NCBI taxonomy): Eukaryota > Metazoa > Mollusca > Bivalvia > Ostreida > Ostreidae > Magallana > Magallana gigas. The sequence continues at coordinate 24,255,281 of NC_047560.1, read as the reverse complement.
TTCCTGGCTTTACGAATTCCGTCGTCAATGAGACCTTTGGGGTAACCTTGGTTAGTGAGGTAATGTTTGAGTTCCCTGAGGCGTATGTCTTGGGTGTTTTCATCGCTCACAATGGTACACATACGTCGAGCTAGATTATATGGAATAGCAGTTTTTGTATGATGAGGGTAACACGAATCAAAATGAAATATTGATGTGTGTCAGTTGTTTTGTAGAATATATTAGTAAAAAGTTTTGAATTCTCATTTATAATCAGAACGCCCAGAAAGGTAATTTGGTGTCACTACTTTCTAAAGTAGATTTGATGTGGGGATCAAAGTTGCTCACAAGTTGATGAAATATCTCAAATTTTTCGTCACTATTTAAGGAATGAATTCAATATTTATTTGTTTTATACGATATAAAATGGTTTGGGGCAGTTTACGCTTTATAAACCGCGAAGCGGTTTTTAAAAAAGCGTAAACTGTTTCAAACCATTTTATATCGTGTAAAACTAATAAATATTGAATTCATTACTTATAATTTAATTTTTTACTCTTCATTGTAGAAAAAACGGTTGTTTGACCTTAACAATGATGTAAAATTGTACAAAAAATTCAAACGTAACGTCAGGCGTATTGATACGTATTTGACGTTAGTTTTACTATGTTGTAGACAACATTCTTTATACGATATAAAATAATTTTTTAGCCAATCAGAAAGCGCGTTACAACCAGAATTAAATTATAATTCCATAAAATAAAGCAATCGTCTAAAAATCGTTTTCAACTAGATTTAATAGATCTGGCTTCTTCTTTTCCCCAGAGTGAAATTATTTGTTCGTGTAGCCTTTCTTCAATGTATCTAAGAGTTAGAGTGGCGTATGTTTGTGCCACCTCCTTGTCCCCATTATTTGATAAATGATGAAATTCTATTTGTTACTAACTACAATCTGCGTAACCATACTATTTTAAAAGTGGAATGTATACCAAAATTTTATTTAATGGATCGTTAGACAATCATTTTCTTTAGCAATCTTGCGCTGTTCAAAGAAGGATATATGCCTTTATTTTTTATAAGATTTTTGTTTGTATATTTGACGAAAAAGTAGAAAATCTATTTTGGTTGCAAGTAACGCACTGTAGAGTTTAAAATTTGATGTGAATAAATGCATATATTAAATATCTAATAAATCATGTCCAATAATGTCAATAATATGTTGTTTTTTGGGTTTTTTTTTAAATCTATGAAAAAAAAAATCTTTTTATACATGTAATATTTTTTAAACCTATGACTATTTTTTTTAAAGAAACGTGTTCTATAGAGGGGAAACGTAAGACAATCATTTTTTTAAAAGATTGAATCAAAATGACGAAATTTTAGAGATATGGTAAATTTTCAAAATTGAACCATTCCCGATCAAAACTAAGGTACATCATTACATCTACACTTATACTTTTTAAGACACTACGTCAAAAGATGGCGATTTAAATGTTTTGTTAAACTGTTTATATCGTTCGATTGGGTTGCATATCGTCTTAGCTCAGTGGTTAAAATTTTGGGCTTTTGAACCGCAGATCATGAGTTCGATTCCGCCTGGAGCCTTTGTTCAGGTTAACTGAGTTAAATTTTTGAAAATCTAATTTTTCATTCAAAATTGCACAGTTTTGGCCTATTAGACTTAAATACTTAATATCCATTATGATATCAATCATAATCAAGTAATTTTCTGCTGGTTTGAGATAATATTTCACGGTGTAGTTAGCCACCTTAAACTGATCCCGACTTGACTGATAGAAAATTTAAATATATAACAATTTTGCCCGAAAACTAGGATAATTGGTTGTAATATGGTTTGTAAATTGGGAGAACAGTTACAAAATCAATTGATCCTTTGTCTACACATAAAAAAATATTGATGATTTTTCATTTTTTTACAATTTAGATCGAGATGAGTTTGTTTCTAATCAGGATCGGCCAAATTTTGAAAATTAACAACATTTCTAAAATTTCGTCAATTAAAGATTTATCATTAAAAAGTGATTGCTTAATATTTCTTCTCCATACGACACATCTCTTTAAAAGATTTTATCCATAGGTTTGAAAAATATGAACAAAAGGTGTTTTTATTTACATATATAATTTTTGTTTCAAAATCAGTAGAATAACAAAATATAAACATTGTAAAGTGTTCGAATTTTACACTTATTTTATCATACACAAAATCTTTGACATTGTACCTTCATAAAATACTTTTTTACCCAGAACAAGAAAATCCTACGCGAGATATAAAACTAAAGGTACACTGTTACATGTAACTTCCAATTCCCCCTTTCAATTCCACTTCCAATATTTTCGTCCCCCCCCCCCTCCCCCCCCCCCCCCCCCCCACAGCCACTTTATAAAGCGATCAAAATATATGAGAGCATATAGATACATTTTTTTCCTCAAATGCTTACTAGTTATTGTATTAAAAAAAATATATATAATAGTTATTGTATCTTGTTTAAAACATCCTACATGTACAGATGTGAAGAATATAATTGTACCTTAATGCGCTCAATTCCTCAAATTAAAAACATTCAACAATTTAATTTGTCTTCTCCATTATGATTAATTGATTGTTGTTTACCTCGCGTAAACTTGTGTGACTTTTATAACTTTACTCACACTTGGTTGATGAATACACTGGAATGAAAAATGTTGTCACGTGCCATGTTAAAGAGCTAAAAAAATCAATGTTACAGTATTTACAGGCACATCATTTTAATTTACTATGGACCCCCCATTATTTTCATCTTTATTAAAAAAAAAAACAAATGTCTACAAACCAGGATCATTTTCCACTGTAATATTTTCTTAAAAATAGCGATAATTCCTTTATCCCCGCAACAGAAATGCGTCAGAACTAAGGAAACTGTTTTAACGATGTCGTTTTTATTTACTCGTGTCTGAAAAAACGATCAAAATTGATGTAGATTTTACATTATTCATTGTATTAAGAGGGGTCCCCAGAGAGTAGTTATATACAGCATATTATTCTTTAATTTTTTGTACAAGTATTTAACATACTCTATTTCATTCAGAATTTCTAATGATCAAGCAAAATTTCAGCGTCAATCGTAGAATTATACACAAGATACAGAGCTCACAATTCCACTAGGTTTGAGTCATATTTTGTTCACATGAGTTTATAACATTCAGCTTAAGATTTTTAACTTGGTATTCTCTATTCAGCATTTAAAATGGAAAAAAGAATGGCATCAGATCTGTGTACAAGCATAGAATTGTGAGCAAATCTCTGTATCTTGCTTATTATCCGAAGCTTAACACTCAAATATGGTTAGTAAATAGAAATTATAAACATTTAAACACAAGAAACATGCACTATAACAAATAAACAACCCAATTTTTTTTAAAATGAATCATATACATGTATTTACCTATATATTTCCGTCAGCGATATTAAACTCTATTTCAACTGAATAAACTCGAACAAATGCTGAGCATCTCAACAAAACATATTGCATGAATAACCATTACGCAAAAGATCATACCGATTACCGATAAAATGAATTGTATTTTAGTACTTTTTTAATGCATCAGATTTTGCTTAATTTGCGCAGGTAAAAAGTAACCTGTTTGATTTACCGAAGTCTCTGTTTGATTTGATACGTAAAAATCACGAAAAACAGGCGATAGTTCCCTGGTTACAAAGCATAAATAATGAAAACAAAACGAAAATCACAACAAGCTAACATCAACGTTATGTGTAAAAACTGTACACGCATTGGAATATTTAGCCTCAATTTACTTCAAAAAATCGGCACCAATGTATTTTGTATGTTTCAAAGATTCCCTTCGTACGCAAACTGTCGCACAACAAACAAAGTCATCATTGTCAGATCGACCCGTTTATCATATAATATCATGGCTGCTTTAAACAAAGAACCTCGTTTTAGAAGTATGGAATACGAGTCTTGGTAAAATGTACTGAAATATATCTACTGTAAGCAAGTGATTATTAAAACGTCAAAAGAACTCGTAAAGAAAAATAAGACTGTCGTTTTGTTATATTCTGTTGTTGCTGCTTTGGTGATGAAACAAACTAAACTTGAAAACACAAATCACAAATAAAGAATGTTTTGAAAAAATGATTTATTCCATTAAATATTGAAAACTTTTCTAAAATCTAGAAAGTTCGCAAAAAAATCAAATTTCAGCTGTTTAATTATCAACTGATAATTTTCCTTGTAAAATTTATGAATGGTTTTCCAATTTCATTAACTATTTTTTAAACTTTACAATATGTTCGAAAAAGCTTTGAAAAAACTTTCAACTGAAAGTAAAATTCATATTGAATTAATTTGCCTTTACAAATATTATTTTTAAAATAGTCACACCATTTGTCGATACACCGTTCATACAAATTCGTTCCTGGTATTTTGATTGAGATACAATTATGAACACAATTTTTAAAGTTGTAATGGTGATATGAGGTTTTTTTCCATTGATAATCAGTATTTTCAAAATAATTACTATTCAGAAGGTACAACTTTGGGCAGTTAAGGTTAGACAACACGTTCCTCAATTTTAGATAACTTTTTCCAGGAATTTGTTGATGGTTTACTACTATTTGACAAGCTTTCATGCAAACAATTAGGGTACCTCAACAGGTATTTCTGCAAAATACTAGAATATGCAATTTCCTATATAATCTTCCTGAAAATACACTTGAATTGCTGATATAAAAATGAATGCATATACAGCACAGTGAAATTCACTATATTGGAACTCTATCTCGGCCGGGGCGGGGCTTTATTTTGTTAATTATATTTCTTACTTATCTGTTGAGTTAAAGACATATTGTGATCTTTTTTCGGATACATTTACTATCATATTACTTACAATTTTATGCAAATTCATAACCTCCTTGTATGTACAATGAGAGCGCAAAGAAGATATAACAGATAAAAAGATGAATTTCTTTAAAATGGGCCATTACATTTGTGCGATCTCCTTACGTCATTCGTGCAAGTATCTTATGAGTTATTTGAGTGACGCGCAAGTGCAGCGTACGTTTTCAGATATCGCAACGAAACTGTGGTGATTGTTGTGCATGTCCAACAGCCACCGTGCGTGCTTACGGGAAGCGTACGTCCTTCCAAAATCGTAAGATGCACTAGCACGTCTGCAAGACTATCTTTAAAATTCGCCCCGTATACCACCCGTTGGAACACGTACGACGAGTTGTGACTAAGGCTAAGGTATGTTAGTGTAAGCCAAAGGATAGATTTTATTGGTGTATTAATGTTATACAGTTTGTGAAAATTGTAATATTTTGTTACATGTATAACAACGTTGCAGTGGAGCGACTTTGCTGTGTGTATCAACAATGTATTGACTTGTAGTGGCGTCTTCAGGGTGTGTGCGTGTGGTAATGACGTAATGACTTGCACCTTAGAGCAATGTGACACAATATACAGATATTACTTATAAACTTGTATATTACATGTGTACATGTTTTTGATTTTGTGAATTATATTTTCACTATATGTATCAACAACTTAGTGACACATCTGTGTGTATCAACAATGTAGTGATTTGTAGTAACTTCTGTTGTTTGCGTGTGTTTATGACGCAATGACTTGCACCGTTGATCAGTGCATCTCCATGGATGAAACAGAATATGTAGATACATGTACAATACATGTAATAACTTCGTGAAAACTTTTTGCTCCATGTATGACAATGGTGTGGTGTAGTGAATTGCTCTGTGTATCAACAATGTAGTGACTTATTGTAGGTAAAATAATGATATATACCCCCTCCTCTCTCTCTCTTTCTCTTTCTCTCTCTCTCTTTCTCTCTCTCTCTCTCTCTCTCTCTCTCTCTCCCTCTCTCTCTCTCTCCATGTGTTAAGATATATACATATATTAATATGAAAGTACAGCTAGTAAAGCTCCTTTTCAAAATTTGCAATCTTTTGATCTTTTGACTACTAGAATGCTACGGTCCTTGAAACGTTTTACTTTCGCATTACTTGTGCGTTTGCTCACCGTGCGTTCATTGTGCGTTTATTGTTCTCAAAGTGTTCAGTGTTGTCTTATATCATATTATGTAATAGAATATGCGCTCAGCAGTCGTTCAGCATTCGCTAACTGTTTATTTTTTTCATCTTCATTGTACTTCAAAACATCATATTAAAAAACAGGAAAACAAAATTGTGCATGTGATCTTAATTACGACAGAAAATTCATTCAATACATCGGGAATGTTTTCATATATGTTCTTAACAAAGTATCAAGATTAACTTATTAAGTAAGTAAATACACAAGTATTTATAATGAATTGATTACTAGAAGTTAACTTTTTTATTATTAAACCATCGTCACCAATCAGTGGCGTTGGAAGCAAATTGAAAGGGGGGGGGGATAAATATGTCAAAAATCTTGACAAGCAAAAAAAGGAGGGTTATGTTCAACTTTGCAAGCAAAAAAGTGGGAGGGGGGTGCTAACCCACTCCCCCAACCCCTTAGCCCCCGGTTTCGTTTTTTCAACATGTCTAAATAATGTTGTATGAAGTAGGAATCAGCATAAAACAAAACCTTTCCATGTCATTTTGTTAACCGCTTTATAAGGTTTGACCAGATTAAATTTATTTCAGAGCCCTATTGACTGTTTATCTAATAACAGTCCTTACCAATCAAACCCTGATTTTAATAAATCAATCTAGAAACAAAGACCATGCGACAAAATGGTTGTGAATTACACGGTTACCTCGTCAAGCCGCGTAACAACCTTAAAGAGGTTCTTCCTTAGGTTTTGAGTAGCGATTTTGGGTCACCTCTAGTCTGAAAATTCTGCATCGCATATTGATTCTAGTAGTATATATATATTTTACTAGGTTTTCAGGAAGGGAATGAACAATTTTCACAACTCAGAAGTTTTAGAGTACGTTGAGGTTAGCTTCCTAATTTTCAGCGCAGACCAAACTTCTAGATAGTTTGTGTATTACGATTTATTCATGTTGTTTTCAAAAACATATTTAAATATTTTGATATTTCTATCGATATATGTTGGCATATTTAGCGTATATTTCATAAAAGTCAAGAAAAAATCAACTCCAATTTTGGCCTAAAATTATCTTATTTCATGCTATATCTCAAATTTTTGAGATGTGATTCCTTACCTATTTTACTTTTAAATGAGACATTATTAAATGTATGTCTATTTGTATCCAAAGTTTTGGAAAGATAACATTACTATATTTTTCTATTTGCGTTTTAATTTGATTACTCCAAAATGTTGTAACATATGTTCTTGTGTTTACTATGTACGGGCCTTTGAAGCCCCCAGTAAAACAAAACATTTCAAAATTTGACTTAGATTTTACTTTTATAGTCACTACATATGTTCAACTTCATACTGTATTAAAATCATAATTAAATGATAGTTCACACTGTAAATATGTGTTTAATTTCTTCAAAATATCAATTTCCATGTCAAATCTTAGCAAAAATTTCAGGAAAATTATCATTTCTGTTTGGGGCCCTATATTTCTAGAAAATGTGATGTGACATGGGCCACAAATAAAACAAATGAACGTTTTAGTCTCGCATCTTTATAACTTAGTGGTTTTTGGATGACTGACATTACTATTATTTCAGGTGCCAACCTCCTTAAGTTCAAATAAAGTGTTTTTTACTATCTAAAATATGTTAGTCTTTTATTGTCGCCGGATATACAGAAATACATTAGTTTCCTTGGTGATAATTCTGAGGCTGACGTATTGTATTTAGGGATAAATCAATGATTACTTAATAAAGCGATTTAATTAAAACATATCACTGGTATGAATTTAAACAACAAGTTAAGGCAGACCTTTGTACTATCGTTTTTGAAGAACACCCTTTCTTGCGCGATGCAACACTTTCAGATCCTCTTTAATGCCGGCATGCCAGAATAAAGTTTAAACGGATGAAATACATTGTAACTTCAAATATTCAGGAAATAAATGTGAAAAAGTATAGTATTTGTATTTAATCATATGCTGTGGGTTGCATGTGTGTTACCAATAATGTAGTGAGATGGATGCCACTTTGACTTCACTGACTTTCACGCATGTTTCCATGAAGTGTAAAAATGTAGTGAGAATCATGTGAATTTCCAACATCTTATTATTTAAAATAGCCAAAATCGCAGTAGACACCAACAATAAGGATGCTCAAACCAAACATATTCTGAATTCAATATCTCTAAAATCATAGTGCAAAGCAGTGTAGTGAGATTCTGGTCAAAGTCAGGTGTAGTGGTTTGCTGGTGTTATCAAGTATGTGTGTGTGTGTAAGTGTACTTTATTATATGTATCTGTATTGTTTACATTTTATGCCTAAATTCGTTGATAATGTTCACGCCATCGCTGCTTTGATTTATATTGTGACGTCATAATGAACTTTAAAATCACTACGTCATTGACAACGTTACAAACAACGTTTTTAATCTTGTATAGCTGAAATGGCTGAAAGCGCTAACAGTAAACAATTTATTTCATTTGGACAGTTGCATTCTGCTTTATGTTTTATTTATTTAAGTATTGTTTTGCTGTACCAAGGCTTCATATATATATATATTTCATATATAAAATTATAATTACTATTATTATTATGAGAAAACTATATTATATCATTGAAAAAAAATGTTTTATCCAAAGATAAATACATTAACGAAAAATGAATATGTCAAGTATGTAATAGATAAAACCCCACGACATCGAATTGAAATTTTTCATGTTTTTTTAAAGCTATCACCTTTAACAGACCAGTTATTGAATTTATTTCTGTGTGGATCGTAATGTCAAAAATGATACTTATATTTTCGACAAAAAAATCTTGTTATATGAGGATGATCAGTCTCATAGACCGTTTGGCTTCGCCAAGTCGTCTATTAGACTGAACATTGATATATTTCTGTAGTCAGTCAGTAACAATCCTAATAAGTATTAGTGGTGAACTGATGAACTCTCAAATATATTGACCAGATATTGGAAAGACAAAAAAAATTACATTACTTCTACAAAGATTTTACTATTCAGCCTGCTGTCACATTAACCTTCAACCTTAAATTTGCTTTAACGAAACTGAACCCCATTTATAAAAAAAAAAACTTTGTTAGGAATGATAGGACAAAGGTGAGAAATATATGCTTTCCAATAATAGCAAACACACATATGTACAGACAAACAGACCAGTCTTATGTGCCCACATAACGTTTTTCCTAATAAATGTTATATAGGGTTTTTATCTAATTAAACACAACATTTTACCTTTTGTTGGGAACTTTGCAGAACTGGTGGTTTTCCAAGGCTCATTTCTTTATATTTGTGCTGAGGCTGAAAATCAGTCAGTGTGTAATCAACAGGTATAGGTAATGATTGAAAGTTGTCCAGCTCATTAAATTTGGTAAACATAAGAAAAGAAATATCAGGTTTGGCTTCAAGTTCTTCTGATATTTGTATACTCATAAGCTGAAGTGAGCTGATAATATTCACGCCATCGCTGCCTTGATTTATATTGTGACGTCATAATGAACTTTAAAACCACTACGTCATTGACAACGTTACAAACAACGTTTTTAATCTTGTATAGCTGTCCGAATAGCCCAGATGGCTGAAAGCGCTAACAGTAAACAATTTATTTCATTTTGACAGTTGCATTCTACTTTATGTTTTATTTATTAAATTATTTTTGGCTGTACCAAGGCTTCATATATATATTTCATATATAAAGTTATAATTACTATTGTTATTATTATGAGAAAACTATATTATATCATTGAAAAAAAAATGTTTTATCCAAAGATAAATACATTAACGAAAAATGAATATGTTAAGTATGTAATAGATAAAACCCCACGACATCAAATTGAAATTTTTCATGTTATTTTTTAAAGCTATCACCTTTAACAGACCAGTTATTGAACTTATCTCTGTGTGGTTCGTAATGTCAAAAATGATCCTTATATTTTCGACAAAAAAATCTTGTTATATCAGGATGATCAGTCTCATAGACCGCTCGGCTTCCCCAAGTCGTCTATTAGACTGAACATTGATATATTTCTGTAGTCAGTCAGTAACAATCCTAATAAGTAATAGTACTCTGATGAACTCCCAAATATATTGACCAGAAATTGGAAAGACAAAAAAAAAAACAAATTACTTCTACAAAGATTTTACTATTCAGCCTGCTGTCACATTAAGCTTCAACCTTAAATTTGCATTAACGAAACTGAACCCAATTTATAAAAAAAAAACTTTGTTAGGAATAAAAGGACAAAGGTGAGAAATATATGCTTTCCAATAATAGCAAACACACATATGTACAGACAAACAGACCAGTCTTATGTGCCCACATAACGTTTTTCCTCATAAATGTTATATAGGGGTTTTTTTTAATTAAACACAACATTTTACCTTTTGTTGGGAACTTTGCAGAACTGGTGGTTTTCCAAGGCTCATTTCTTTATCTATGTGCTGAGGCTGAAAATCGGTCAATGTGTAATCAACAGGTGTAGGTAAGGATTGAAAGTTGTCCAGCTCATTACATTTGGTAAACATAAAAAAAGAAATATCAGGTTTGGCTTCAAGTTCTTCTGATATTTGTATACTCATGAGCTGAAGTTGGTTAATTTTCTCTTTTATGCTGTCTGTGAATTTATCCATTTCCCGCAGCCCGTCTTTTTCTGCGTTTCGTAAACTTTCAACAGTCTGTTCGCCAATATGTTTTACCATCTTAGATACATCTTGTGTATGTGCATCAATTTTCTTCTGAATTTCGTCGGCTTTCATTGTAAATGCTGATCGTTTTTCTATTTCTTTAGCAAGCACCTCTCTATGCTTTGGAAGAAGTACATTTTCTATTTCTTTTTTTCTGTTCTTATAGTGATCTGTTAATTCATTGTAAATGGTAGACAAAGATTTCACAGAATGTCCATTATGAGATCGAATAATGCAATCTGTGCATACTGGTTCTTTACAAAGGTTGCAGTAACATTCCAGTTTCTTATTTGTATGAGTGGAACAATACATAAGATCTACTAGGTTTTCGTTGTTTGATGTCATGGAAACAATTTCATGATTTCGAGTTATTTTTCTCTTTCCATGGTCGCTTTTACACGTTTCACATAGGTGACCTGCACACATCTTACAGAAGTATTGTGCAGGATTTTCTTCACAATTGTCACACTCTAGATAATGTTGAGCAGATGATGATGTCTTCGCCATTCTATTGTATAACCTACATAATGAAAGAATGTACATTAACACTTTACTCAATATTGGATTCTAAAATACAAAATTGCACTATTTATGCAAAAGTCAAACATGAAATGTTATAAAAATTTTAAATCGTTGGCAAAAATGAATGTTCTTTCTCTATGAAGAGAAGTCATAATTCATACGATCATTAAATTACAGTATGTTTATAACATGCATATTTTATTCCTATATAGATAAATGACACAAAATATACCTGCCTACTGGATCAGTTGGTTAAAAGTAACAAATATAAAATTGATATCCAACTTAATGTCAATATGGATTATCTGAGATTATAGCCTACAGGTTTAAGTAATTTTATTAACGTTTCTTCTATGATAATGAAAACTAAATACTGTCAAAAGACGGTAGAAGTGTTTGTACCTAAATAACACTCCCTTTGTACTATTAGGGGATGAACTGTTTGCTGTGTAAAGAATTTAAAATTAAATAATTATTTGTACATTCCATGTCATAGAAGATATGTCTATGCAATTATTACCAATAAAAAACCAAATGGTTGAGGTAGGGGGAGGGCGGACGCCACCGGCGTTAGATCTGTTTTTCATGCCATTAATATTTAGATTTAGAGAGGAGGTTTGCTCCACTTCCCCTCCTACAAATTTCCATCATATAGTAAAAAATACCCCCCCCCCCCCCCCCCAAAAAAAAATAAGCCTCGGACTACCCACTACCACCCCTTGCAAACACAATTCATCTGCAATATGCGCCCCTATTCAATTTTAACCGGGTTTTCCAACGGAAAAATCCGTTTATTAAAATGGTGAAAATGGCGGGCGGGCGACTGCCAAAAAGGTACCCTCATTGTACGGATAACTTCTCTTACAGTTTGCAAGATAGGAAGTTGTTCTTTTGCAGATCAATTAAACATATATCAGAGGTATGCATGTTGCTTGGATTTTGATATCTGATAAATAGTGAAAAAAAAACCAGCTTTTGAACTTTAGTCATTTTTTGGCAAAATATTGCATATAGAATAACTTATCCTACAGTTTTCAAGATAGGAAGGTGTTCTTTTGCAGATCAATTAAACATATATCAGAGGTGTGCATATTGCTAGAATTTTGATTTATGATAATCTATGGAAAAAATACCAGCTTTTGAACTAAATTATTTTTGACAAAATATTTCCTATAGGGTACTACATTTTACTGCATAAGGTATGTAGTGTTTATCAATTCAAGGTTGACATGGATTATGGATACAGTTAACTTAAAAGAAAACTCAGTTTGCTGACACATTGACAGCTTTTCACTTGTTCAAAAGATGATCTGGTCTTTATGAAGTTTTTAAAATGGGAAGCATGTTTTTGTTTAAAAAAAAGAAGAAGTCATTATTCGCAAGCTATTGACTTGTAAGTAGAATGAAAAATACAAAACCTTATTATTTTTCAACAGGACATTCCTAATCCTATTTTATGGGGGCAAGTAAATAAAATGTTAACAAAATGGGGACCAGGGTTTTAAGCAAAAGCTTTCTCAACATTTACTTAACCCTCGGGGATGAAAATCACTGTAAACGTATTATATTTGGCATGTTCGATAGTTGGCGGAAGTTCGTTTTTTAACAAGTTGGCATGGATTTGAAAAAAGCTTATCCTATATATGACTATTCATATACGATATATGCATGGTATTTAGCGATGTACTTGAATTACTGCAATATATAACCATTTTTTCCATGAAGATGTTTTCTGCCAAAGAGGTATAGCGCACTTAATATACGATTTGGCGTCAAATATAGCCTTTTGCAAACATCAGACATTTTCAATATTATACAATATTTAGTTTAAATATATTCAAAGAAACGCAAATCACACAATCACCATGCTCTAAGAATCTTAATTATCTTACACGACATCAATAAAATATTCAGGTTTTGTTAGGGATATAGATAAGTAGTTAATATACGATAAAAAAAAATGGATATTTGACTATTCAAACCACTCTAAACCAAAGACATCCGATTAATATTATATTCTAAAGGTATTGTAGGACATGTTTACATTGAATTAGTTTTGGTTTAACGTGGTCTTCGTACTAAAAATTAGACAGATATTTCAATCAGTGTTTTATTTCTAATACAATAATGTTGATAGCCATATATATATTGAAAATGCAACAATTGAAAATGTTAGATGAGTGTACAAGTGGTAACACGGAGGACGTTTTGATTTTGTGGTCGCTGGATCGAATCCATTAAGCATTAAGTAGTATTTTTTTTTTAACTTAAATTGAAACAAGAACAGAATAGAGAAATTAGGTTACACGTATCTAATCTTCTGGGGTTTTTTTATCTTGTTTAATTCAGTCTGAGTATCAGACTATCAGTACACCCAACATAAACAGTTTTCTTAATTAACACTGAACATGTTCTCTATTTACACTTAGATCCATTGCACTTTGCTTTGCACTTTTAACGGTTCAGAATATCAACTACTGTTATACACAGAGTTTCCCGAATTTATGACAAATCAGTGGTTACAGACACCATTATAAAATCAGTACAGTGTATCCGGGTTTCTAAAATCATATTGCAACAGCTAGGTACCTGAAGCTATTTTTAGTAACAGGTACTTTCCGTCCAAACACAGATGTAGGCGAAATAATGGGAAAAGGCGCTTTAGCTCTTTAATTGAATTTTAGAGAAAATATCAAAATTTGAAAGTTTACAGAGAGACCGACGACGGACAAAAGGTCATCAGAAAAGCTCTTTAAAGTTTCAGCTGAGTTGGGCTAAAAAGCTAGATGGTCTTTTGAAGTGTCAAATTTTTAATTTTAAATTGTTGAAAAATCACCAATTACTTAATTATCTTCATGTGCATGGCATGCCCTTTGTAATTTAAAATGTTTAATATCTAGAACACAATAAATAATTTTGTAATTTTAAAGCGGCAATCACTTCAAAAACGTCAGGATAAACAACATCTTAATTGTTTTGAGATATTTATAGATTACTTTTGGCGCCTGGATAAACCTAATTTACTGGGATGGTCCCTTTATCTTTATATCGTTGAGAAGACATCAGTATTTGCAAACTTTCATCTTCTACATGCTAAATCAAATGTTGTCTATTGTTTTGTCTTCAACACTTGAGGCAATCAGTTTGAGGGGCCAACTACTGAGCCCCTAATATGTATATCTATGACAGTTTCATAGAAACTATGTTGAATAGAATTGAATTTTTAACGACATATCCTCTATTTTGATTTACAAAATTTTTTTGTTTAATATTTACGTAATATCATATTGAATTTCAATTTTTAAGAATACGGTCCCTCGGATCCCATATTTCGTAACATACCGGCATTTGAAGGGGTCAAACTGTTGTATATGGTAAAAGAACGTGTTTGCTTTAATAATGTTCGACAAAATCCAAATAGTTTTTAAGATATTTAGAAAAACCTTTGGCCATTTTAGGTCTCTAATTCGGCTGATTCCTAAATCTTGATATCATTAAGAAGGCCGCGTGATTTTTTTGCTTATATGTATATGTTTTATAGACAAGAGAAAAAAGTAGTGAAAAAAGTGTGAAAATTTTATCGAAATTTTGGTTCTCAATATTTGCGCTCTAAGGGGCTCCAACGATTTATATTTGGCGTATAAAAATAATACTGTTTAACTTCAACATATCGCCTATCAATGCTGAAAAATTTCACATTGGTATCATGAATAGTTTATCAGAAGTTTGCTAAAAAAAAAAGAGGTCATAAAATTATGAAATTCTTCGATAAATCAATACCGGAAAGACGTGATCAAAAACTTTTAAAACTTATAAAGTTCTTACAAACTAACTCGGTGAAAAAATAAAAAACTTTAAAAAAATTAATACTTGTTTTTAGAAATCGTTTGCTTAAAATTGTAGAGAAATAATAAAAATAACTAGACGCCTTCTCGTTATGAGCAACAAAGGGTCTTACTTTTGAATGCACCTTAAAAAAAGGCTATCGGAACAGTTTTACTTTTCTGTCATTTCTTAACAGTTCTTAAAATTTCAATTAACCCTCTGTAAAGATTTTGATAGACATATTTTTATACTAGAAAGAATGCGTTTTTATTGTAATTTTTTATCAAACTGAAACGAAAATTAGTAAAATTCAACATTATAAAGATAAAATCTTAAATCGAAACAGAGTTAAGAAAGAAAAAACATTCGGCACTCAGACATTGAACCCGGTTCATCTGTGCACAATCCCACCACTCTAACCATTATGGTACGGAAACTTTCGCTTCAAGTCGAATTTAGATCTAACCACATTATATGTATTCATCAAAGCGTCTCTATTGAACAATAAAAGAAAAATGTACTTCTAAAAATGTTGAAAAATCAATGTTTGGTGACAACAGGAAGTGACAGCGGACGTACGAAGGGCACTAACAGCAAGGTTGGATACGGAAGAGCGTTACTAAATGTCATCTCCATTGGCGCAATGAACACGTCTTCCGTCCGATTTTCAAAAACAAAATGTCTAAATATGTCTCAGTTCTGGACCTCCAGGTGCAGGGTCGACCCATTCGATATTTTCAACCAAAAAAAAAAAGACATTTAATAACTAGAAAACAAGAAAATGTTTTTGTCATTTTAAAGTGCCAATTAGTTTTAAAACTTTGTTTTAAAACTGATTAACATATTTTCAATCTTTTTCTTTCTTTTCTTTTTTTAGATATTTAGAAAATTTTAATATCGTAGAAAGTATACAAATTTGCAACATTTTAGTAATACTAAATTGTTTCTTGGGCGCTAAAAACGGAAGACCATAATAATAATGAAAAGAGAGAAAACTATTTGAAAATCAGTTAGGTCTTCCTAAATAGAATAATGTTTTCAGCAAAAATTCGCCGTTTATTTTAAAGAATCATTTAATTTTACTGCTAATAAATTTCAGATCCCTGCGCGTATAACGTAAATTATTTTAGTCAAAAAGTGAATTGACACCTATTTTAAAACTTATTTGAATATAAATAGACGATTCAGCGTGAAAAAGCCGTTAGTTTTGGAAAAGTTCAAGGCATCACAAGATTTTAAAGTTCATTTGAAGATTGAAATCTGTTTTTATTTTCAATAAATACATCTTATATTAAAAATTGTCTGCGTACATCATATGAATAATGAAATGGAAGATCAGTATAAATATATCTTGTACCTCACTCCGAAAATAAATTATTTGACATCATATTGCTTCACGCAACAACACGTTGTTGTAGTATATAAATCACTTTCAATTTATCAAATCGACAGAAAAGTCAACATTTATTAAATAACATTTCAAAATTTCAGGAAAATTCTTATTTTAAACTAAGGTGATTCCTTCCTAAATAAGTCTATTTTCGGTTCATAAAGTATAGTATCAAGCTTAAGATAGCTCATACACAGAAAAATTCATGCATAGACTATCTTGGCCATAAAATGTAGATTTGTACATTACCAACAATTTAATCCATTCTCGAAAAACATTCTCGTACAAATTAACCAAAACAATTCACAGACCATTACTTTGTATTGCGAACTATCATAAATGATAAAATTTGTGTTTGAAATAAATAGCATTTTCATCTTTTTTTCAATATTTTTTGCAGGTTTAACGTTTGAGTACCCATTCTTGCCGAGTAGTCGGAGTACCCATTATTGCCAATTGTATGAAAACAACAAGATGTCCGCTAAATATTTGTTGTTTTTGAGCTACAAACTAAAATGAATAAATAACGCAATTTTTTAGACACAATTGGGAACAAAGAAAATACGTCAAACATCTCGAAACTCACTTTTACAAAGGTAAGCCTATAAAAACACTATTTGTATCCGTGTGATGACACAAATAGGGTGTTATTGACGAGTTTCCTTCCATAGAGTTACTAAGCAGTATCCTCCCAGGGTGTGAAAATATAGATTTTGAGTGCATATCCTCTGTTAGTTTGTCATATATGCAGATTTTGAGTGCATATCCTCTAAGTTTAAACATGTCAACCCAACGTGTCTAAGCCAAGCACAATTGAGGTAGCAAAACACATCCCTCCGGGGATTACATATGAAATTGTTGGACCAGATGACAGTCTTGCAGAAGATCATGTGACATATTGAGGAGATAATGTTGCCAAAAAGTTTATTTATATTTAGCACACTCAAGAGTTATTGATCGGTGCTATAAGCTGTTAGTCTAAGGTCATGGACAGGGTTTACTTTTAGAAATAATTCCGTTACTGATGAAAGTAATACAAAATTAATTACTTAAGTTGAATAAATGAACAGTGCAGGGATATGCATCAAAAGTTTTCCATGACAGAGTACAAGAGAGTAATAGAGAAATCCTGTGTATCTTTCTGCAGATAATGGGTACTCGCATCACCTTATACGACCGTAATGTATAATTAACCATTACAATGAATAACATAAATATTTTTACCTGTAATTCCAAGTTCCGGTTCGAAGTGATCTTAGAGATGCGATACAATGTTGACAATTTCACCAAAAGTACAGGAAAAATCGTTGTTGTTGAGCGAAGACTACATGGATACTATTCGTGAAATTAACTTTCGGTTTGTTAAATTGGGGGTCATGTCAATTTGTAGACAGACTATCTCATACATAACACATATCGCATACAACACTGGCGGGTCTCTGATCTCTGGGACATATTATCTTTTTTAAAACTTAAAATGCTAATATAAAGGCAATACTTTACAGCTGTAATCTAAATTCCTAAATTAATTTGTCTAACATAAATGCTTACGAAATCGCTAACTTAAATTTTAGAGTGTGACTAAAATGGGTAGCGAAACCCGGGCCGGGCCAGGATTTTCGAAAGTGAAAACCTGGTTTTTGTTGATTTCTAAAAAAAAAAATACTCGTTTGTTCTGTACAAAATTTGGAGGAATACTTCATTACATCTTGTTTTGTTTGTACATCGATTTGACCAGCACACAAGATCAGATAATCAACTCGTATGTCAACTGGCACACTATAGTTTTTTTTTTGTCTTGATATATCTCTACTAGAAAAAAAATAGTATACGAAGCATTATCCTCTTGTGTCAGGTTAAATGGCAGACAATAAATGGAAGCCATCATTTGCATACATAAAAGTATCGGCATATATGTTTGAGTGAATTGGACAAATTAGGGCATGTATGTAGGAGTGACTTTTACGTTTAAACTTTACCGGTTCAATCGGGAGAACGCCAAAACGAATGCAGAGGACAAGATACACAATATGATATTTACACAAGTTAAGCTGTAAGCTTACATTTGCAAGAGTGTAAAATACCCTGTGCATATGGTTATATTTACATCAATCAAGCATGATTTCCTCCATTTCTTACGGAAATTGATTGAAATTCATAGCTCTGTAGATACTGACTGGACTGAAAACCATAAATGTCCCTTTTATCGATTGATCGAAAACTCACAGACTGCACGACATTATCATGATGATGTCAGACTCAGTTTACAATAGATATAGAAGACGATTTGGCCGACTCTTTTTTCTATCATACCGATGTACATAATAATAATAATAATTTACTTAATTTTACTTACTTTTTACGACCAATTTATTAATTTGTAAAAAGAAAGATGCAAATATAAACAAGTAAATTTACGCGGGTTATGTATTTTTCTGCAATGTCGCCACCATCATATCACGCGTGAATACATGAATGTGATCAGAGAGAGCATATGAAGCCATCTTATCATGCAAACCAATGAATTCTAAAACAAATAGAAGAGGGTGGGTGCCCCGAGGCATTTCTCTGAGGACCTAGTAGTTTAATTCAGTATTGTGACGGGGGTTCTACCTGTCACTGGCACTGATTGATACCCAATGTTTGTATTTACATGTACAATTTCATTAACATATATTTACAACACAGTATATCTATAACACCTTTAATATCCTCGCATTCATTAACAAGTGAAAAGCTGTCAATGTGACAGCAGACCGGCTTTTCTTTATGTGAACTGTATCCATAATATATGCAATATTTTGCCAAAAAATGACTAAGTTCACTAGCTGGTATTTTTTTCATAAATAATCAGTAATCATAATCCTAGCAATATGCACACCTATGATATATGTACAATTAATCTGCAAAAGAACAACTTCCTATCTTGAAAACTGTAGGAGGAGTTATCCGTACAATGAGGGTACCCTATAAGCAATATTTTGCCAAAAATGACTAAGTTCAAAAGCTGGTATTTTTTTGATTAATTATCGGAAATTATAATCCTAGCAATATGTACACCTCTGATATATGTACAATTGATCTGCAAAAGAACAACATCTTATCTTGAAAACTGTTGGAGGAGTTATCCGTACAATGAAGGTACCCTTTTGCAGCCGCCCGCCCGCCATTTTCACCATTTTAATAGCCGGATTTTTCCGTAAGAAAACCCGGTTAAAAACGTCCTCAAGCAATAACATAGTGACATCTAAAATCCCCCTCTCTCTCTCTCTCTCTCCTCTCTCTCTCTCCTCTCTCTCTCTCTCTCTCTCTCTCTCTCTCTCTCTCTCTCTCTCTCTCTCTCTCTCTCTCTCTCTCTCTCTCTCTCTCTCTCTCTCTCAGTGTTTCCTGGGTTTGGCCAAACCATATTAATCTCTCACTCCTCAAAGTTCCCTATAGCTTAACTAAATACTCACTTTCATCTCTCTTAACTCGATCATATATAATTATTTAACAATTGACAACTACAGAGATTACCTGATTCCCTTTCTTAACTATAGCTATTGGATAAAACGAAATTCTTGGGAAACAGACTTGGGCTACAACGCCTGCTTCGCGCACCTGCATCCTTATCAAACCACTTTCACTCTTAATTTATTAATATAAATTACTTCAAGGGAAGGCCCGTAACAAAATATGCATATAATGATTGTTAAAAACTCAACGGCTTTTCGTAAATGAAATATGTACACGGTGTTGTGATTCAGTAACTCTAGATATACGAGCTAGGCTTCCGTAGAGTGGTACGTTAAGACTCCGGCTCGTACGTGCGGTTTTCGGAGCTTCAGATTATGATTCTGGCTCTTACAGCTCAGCTTTTAAGGTTCCGGCTCTATGACTCCCGGTGTATATTACAATTATTGTTTAATAAAGAACTATATAAAGCCAGGAAGGACTTAATCGGACAGGTCTAAGACTTTGCACAAAACACCCCCCAAAAAATTGCAATATTGAAGACAAATCACCTGTTTCGAAAGCTCTACTTTTTATACACCCTTCTAAACAACGGCACCTGATGGACTTAAAAAAAAATAAGTACAAAACCTCTCAGAGGCGATCTTATACAAAAATACGCGTAATTAAAGGCAAACGAGGATGCCAAAATGTGAAAAAAAAAATTTAAAGAAAAAATGTGAAGTAGAGAATATAATAGATTTATATATGATTTATGTGATCAGCATAGTAAAATCTTTAATCAACATATATTCAAGATTTACGATTTTTGGAGAGAGAGGAGAAAATCAATAGAAAATCCGAAAATCAATAGTGTTAAGAACAATACTGATGAAATAATTGTATATATATACAGAGTAAATAGAATATAAAGCAATAGTATTACACATTGGGTACTACAAAGTTAAAATGACGAGTTTTATAATGACGTCACAAACGTTGAACGATGTAAATTGCAACGTCACAACCGAATATCAAGGTTCACGACAGTTGCTCTTCCATTTGTTTGAACTTACTTTTACAGGTTATTTTTTGTTTTCAAACCATGTTGGTGTTTAAAATACTGCAATAAGTAGGTAGTTTAGATGTGAATACACTGGTTATTTCATGCTGTACTCTTTCTAATTTTAAATAAAGAATTTTTTAAATACTTGCGAACACTCTTGTAATCATTTTTTTAAATGGCTCATTATTCGTAGCTTAGAGGCCTCTTATTTTTTTTTATACACGGATGGATGGTATGAACAGAACGTGTATATGTAAAAAAATTATAGGTTAACAACACTTTGTTCATATGAATGTAAGCGGATCAAAACAATTCATCTCAAAGTGTACTAAACGAAAATACACGCTTTTTCATGTGCAAATCTGTAAGCCAGCCACCAAAAATGAAATCAAGTTATATAAAGAAATTGTATTCATCCCTTCTTTAAAATGTAGATCGGTAAAATCATAGTCTCGGAATGGCTTTTTTTATTTTTAGCTAATGTGCTAAATAGTTTTTTTTTTGTTTAAATGTCATAAAAGGAGAAAGTAAATAAGAATTTAACTGTAAAACCTTTATTGTTTTGCCTCGAACTAAAATGTCTCGACGTCATTGGATGAATCGCGCCACGTGATTGCCTTATAAATTTCTTTACACGGCGAGCGTCAAAATTTATTCGGCAACATGGCGGATGTAACGTTATTTGAGCTGATTTTATACACAAACGTTCAACCATATCTTTAATTTTTAAGCCCCAAAATATTTATAGAGTGACCCCCTTTGCCCGTGACGTAATAAAACGATCCTACAATGGCATTCAGGTTTGCACAGACGACTGATAAGGAAGTTAAACAAGTATTCCTTTTAAAGGAATGATCGGCAATAAAGATATATAGATATCTAGAAGCAATCAACATGATCAGTTTGATGTAAAATAATTAAAAAAGTCCTGTATTTTTACAAAATATAGAATATTTTGAATCTGTACACCATAATTTCATCATTATAAACCCTCAAAAAATTTAATTTTGAAATAAATTTGGGGAAAGCCGTTCGTAAGCTCCTTGTTTAGTTTGATATTTTAAACGTAATTATTAAATTTTAATGTATCTTCCAATTCAGAATACTGAGTAGGGCTCTTCACGTAACTGTCAACTGTATTATCTACTATCTGTATAAATATTGATTTCCTTTTCGATTTGGACATTTTTCGTTGAAAATTCTGACCGTGTTTTCAGTTTCAACTTCGTTGAACTTCAATGGGATCGTTTTTTGTTTTTGTGTGTTTTTTTGTAATTTTATTTATTTTTGATTTATTCTTTGTGCAATGAAATAAAACCTGTGATTTTTTTTAAATATTGCAAAAAACTTTACAAAAAGGCAATTGTCAGACTGTATGATGCAATGTGTACGCACTGGTTGTACAGTATACAACAGTTTTAGTTAATTCCTATTTTTGTTTTGGTTTTGCTTTGATTTTTCTGGTATACTAAGTGCAATAAAAGATGTATATCATGTACTCCTTGCTTCGAGTCAAAGATACAATCTCATGGTTTCGGGTATTCTTTTTTTCTGTTCATTCTCATATTTACAGTTTTCACAAAGATGACAAGGGCATATGTTAAAAAAGAAGTTTTAGAGAATTTTCAAAAAGAAAAAAAAAGAAAAGAAAAGAAAAAAAAATGAGAAAACCAAAACAGACCTACACCAACTTTGAAATCTAAGAAAATGTTTAAATGACACGTTTCATCGAGTACATAGTACGTATCCAACTTTATAAAGTTTGGTCTGATAATATTAACGAATTATGATGTTATTTAATTATTAGAGAAAAAATAATCGCGTATATAATACTCCATACATTCCTCAAGCTGATGCATGTGTAAAACAAAAGTTTCTCACATATAAAACACATAAATTGGATCTAGAAATTCTTTATCTGATCGTTTTAGATACTGTACCTAAAGCATTTTCTGACATCATTAACATTATCTTTTTTTTAAATACCAAAAGTAAAACAAAGAGCTGTATTAATTTGAATAAAAAACCCTTTGCGAGTTGAAAATTAATTTTTGATAAAAAGGAAAAAAATATGTGTGTAAATGGTATGTGTAGTAAATGTGGTATTTTGAATAAAGCAGAAACAGATGCTAGTCAAACATGAAATAAAATATATACTATTCGCAGATCTATTTCTGTTGATGCATATTGCGGGTGGGGGATTTTTGGTTGGTAAAAGGGATGTTTCCCGAAATTTTAAGTTTAAAATCTGAATTATTAATCTTTAGTCTAAGAGCACAAGACCAAATTCTTAATTCTTCCAGATTCCTATGATATTTTTTTTTTAAAATATATAATTATAAGAACTGTACTGAGAAATCGTTGTATTTGATATAATCAAAATGGTTACCTTAACGTCAACACAAAAGAGCGATTAATTTTTTTTTTATACTAAATCATCAATTTATTAGACACCTTTAAATGTATCGGGGAGCAAAAGTAAGATTATCCAAATATATTAAAACAAAAATGTCATTGTTATCAAACAAATTTTAAAAAAAAGACAATAAAATGCAATGTTAGTGCCAATAAAAACTTTAAGTAAACTTAATGTATACGTTGTACATGTATATGTCAAGATTGGAACTAAACACCAAATTCCACATTTAATATCCAAACTGTTTTCAATAATTTTTACCTGTACTTATATCTAATCCAATTGGGGTGTCCATGTGATCTATTCCAGTACCTTTTAACTCATCCGACTGGTTAGACATTTAAATACCCGTGCTGGTGAAGTTTTTTTGGGCGAAGCAGACATCTAATATGTACATGTTGTCCTGTACTAGAGTGTGTTCAACTTAAAGTATTTACATCTTGAGCATTATTATAACCAGGTTTTTCTCATTTCGGAGGTAAGAGAGTTTATTTAAAGTTTGTTTATTGTTAATTTTCAGTTGTAATGTCAGCCAAGTTCCTTTTTTTTGTTTTGTTAAGTTGTTCCATACAGGTGTCTCAAACTTAACATATTGTTTAAGTACATAAAAATTGGTAATGTCAATAAGTATGAAAATAACGGTAAAGTAACAATACTGCGTAAGCATGGTAAAAAGCGTTTACAATAATTGCGTGAAATCAGTGTATTAGTAGACATGCTATTTGCTTAATATATGTAATGTATGTATAAGTATAAGTACATGTATACATGTAAAAGTAAAACTATATAAGTAAAAACATGAGTAAATGTATACATACATGCATAATATAGCTAAATACATGCAAAGTACTTGTGTGTAAAGTAATGTATATGTATGTTGAAAACATGCATAGTATGTCACCCCAATGTATTGAATATGCAGTAATGTTATCTATACTATATAATAGATCCCAATTTGCAGTATTCAAGTATTGCTTTGCTTCAGTATCCATTATTATAATAACAGTATACCAGAACTACAGTACTTCAGTATCAAATGAACTCAGCCTTAACGACAACGGAACAACCTTAAACATTCAACAATTCAACATTTAAAAGTACAGATTCACCAACTTAAGCCTGTCATACCTTGACAGATGGTTTGGGAGCTCACCAGAGCCGACATTACTGACCAGTCAATTAGTCAAAACAAAAGTAGCAAAAAATCAATCCTGAATGCAATGGTCGGTTTACAAACGATTTTTTTTTTAGATCAACTGACATCGCATTTTGCAGATGAGTTATTTACTTTCAGTTATAATGCAGTCTGCTTTTTGCATATTTTTTTTTACCCCTAGACAAGTAAATATTCAGCCAATATTCCTTCGGTTAACCCACACGTCGTCCCCATCCCCATTCTTAAAGACGGTCAATTAGATTTACTAGTGTTAGTAAATCCCGATACTATAAACAAACAAACAAATTCAGTTCCAGAACTTGTGATTTTAACATATTTTCCTAAGCGCGTTAATCGTCTTGTTGATGTAACTTCAAGGCAAACTTTGAAACAAAGGACTAAAGTCAGAAACTATGAAAATCGGCCCTGTCCCCAGACTTAGTCATATTTTGTGATATTAATGGTCACAATATTTGCTTCCTAGAATAATTTACTTTTTCATAATTACAAGCCTCTAAACATACCATGAAATTCTGCGCTCTGACGTCGTGACGTCATGTCGACTGTCATAAATATGAACTTGGTTTGGAAGTAGATAAAAACATAAAAGGTTGATTAAATTAGAAAAATCTTTCAAAATAATTTTGTTGAAATTAGATTTGATTTTATTCATAAATACAACAATAGCATTGAAAAATAATATTCATGTACATATCAATAATTTTATCTTGTGTGTCATTGGTTGTATTATAAATGACGATTATTTACAGATTCTTGTACAGCATATACACCCATTATTATCATTATATAAGTTAATTACAATTTAAAAAAAAAATGAAATACACAAGAAAACAAATCTAAATCCAATTATCATAAGATAAATATTTTCGATTCAATTAATAAATATATCAAGAATAATTTTTCTAAAGAAAAGACATATGAGTAGTAAAACAGTCAGATAAATGTAATTCTAAGTAAATAGGTTATGTATTTTAAAAGTTGTGTACTAGATAAAAATTTAAAACTCTTAAATCTAATGAAAAAGAGAGCAGGAACAATTTCAATTAATAATAAATATATACATCTAGACAAAAAATACAGTACTTTATATTTATCATTGGATTCATTTCATTGCCTCTCTCTCTCTCTCTCTCTCTCTCTCTCTCTAAATCATCACACTACTACATTTACCGCATTTCAATACAATGGAATTCTAAACATTATATAATTAATAACAACAACAAAAACTCACACAAACAGGAACAATTAAAAGATCAAAATCAATATATTCGAAAGGACATTACCATGCATACGTAGTTGCTACACCCGCAGTGTACACCCGTCTCTCTCTCTCTCTCTCTCTCTCTCTAAAAATCATAAAACAAATCTCTACTTAACAGTTTCATCTTATATATACAGAGCAATGGTAATATGGCTAAGACAATTATGATATTCACTACCACAACCAGTAACTGTTCATTCCTCGGGTACACTGTCACAACTGCTCGCATCACTGTCAGACTCATCAACGGGAGGTGGAATGTCTGCTGCATCAAGAACATGCTCACCCCAATCACGCACACCGTACTTCCCTCCCTCATGTCTTCCTTTTGACAGGTACCAAATGATGGCCGCTATATGGGAGCACATACCCACTACTCTGGCACCTGCCCTGCATGTACAGTACCATGCATCTACCGAACAGTCAGAGAACTCAATACAGACAAAGTACTGTTTTGATGATGTGTGGCGACTCTGAATCTTTACACGCAGTAGCCTGTAATTATCCTTATGGAACCAAATGTCACAGTCCCCATCAATATGCTCTTGGATATAGCTGCGAGAAAGCTTCAGTTGATAGGTCCCGCAAGTCAAGTTCCGTAACTGCTCCTTGTCCAGGGTGGGGAAGTTCTCTATTCCACACTCGGGGACTGGCTGCCACTGAGTTGGCCTTCTGTTTAGACCATTATCTTCAACCAATCGTTGGAGATTATTTACCTGTTTAAAACACAATTAAGCAATCCATTAAATTTTACATTTCATATTAAATTCACATATCTTATTTTATTTACTTATGTGGGATAAGCTCGGTAAAATGTTAAACGATTTATAAAATATGTCTCCTTTTTCAGTGTTGATTAAGTACCCGGATTAGTCGTACCTGTTTAGACAGATAACGCATTTTAGCTGCGTCTGCCTCGTCTTCCTCTATACTGTGACTTTTGCTCAGAGGTGGGAATAACTTATTTGACAGGGCGCTTAAATTCTGACATAATCTCCAACGAAAGGGATCTGATTTGTAGGGAGGGTACGGTCCAAATATCGCCACCTTTTGATTCTGGCATTGGATGACTCAACTACCCATCTTATCTGTTCAAGGATAAAATCAGAGATACAATTCTTGTCAGTAGTTGTATATAAAACATGGTGCATTGATAATATTTCTTTTTTTCAGATTTCTTACCTTTGAAACAAGTCTGCTCTTATTGGCATCACTAGTGCTCATCTGTTTTTGTCCCTTCTCTAAAAATCGAGGCATTTCTGCTTGAATGCCTAAATCTTCAAGCAGGGGCAAAGCATCTCTAAATCCTCTGTCAACGATGAAAATGTCGTCTTCACTTAGCCAATTCTTGATTTCCTCTGCATTTGTTTTCATGATATGTTCAAGGATTGACGCATCGTTGTTTTTATGGTCTGCTAGGTATGGTCCTTGAATCGAGACAAAATAGCCTGTGGTTGTCACGATTACCATGGGCTTGATGAGCGACCTTCCTTTGTGGATGCTGTAAGAGCGGCGTTGATATCTGAAGTTGTTGCTCTTGGCGGTGTATATATAGGTTCCATCTAAAACCAGTATGGCCTGACTCTTGTCTATGTCGCCGAACAATGTTTGGGCTAGATGGCGAGTGTGGTCGTTGATTACATCTTCTCTTGTGATGTGTTCAAATCCAAGATTATATGGGACAAAACAAGTCATCATCGCATTTCTAATAGCACTGATTGCTCTTCTTAAACTGGATTTTGAAGTACGAAATAAAGTTGACAGTATTTGATTTGATAATCCAGATTTCAACTTGCATAGAAATATGGCTGTAGATTTTCGTAAACTTCTAGATGGTGTCTGTTTAACATGATCTTTCAAACAGTCACAAAGAGTTTGGAAATTGTCCATACTAAGTCCAAGCAGAGATAGACAATCAGAATCTGTAAGAGTTTGCAGATCATCAAAGTCAAGATGGGTTTGTTCATTTCTTTGGCATAGAACGCGCATGTGCTGCAGTAAACTAAGGATGGCGGTTCTGTTGACAAATGCATGATCTGTTGTTGGAAGTTGTTCTATGGCTGCACTTGTTAAAAGTCCATCTTTCACATGTGCGGGACAGCATCTATTTCCAGATGGAATCAAAACATTGTGTTGAATAAACACGGCTGTGCGACACTCTGCGGATATAACAACAAGTTTTGGTCCAGGCTTTTTACAAACGATGCAATATGCATGAGTCTTTGCTGTGGAAAGAAGTTGCAAGGATACTGAAGGTGGACTAGATAACTGTCTTCTGTCACTTGTTTGAGAAGATGAACTCACAGATTGTTGAGTTTCAGTGGGTTTATGGCATGACTTTTCTCTGTAATATATGTTCCTACACTTACTGCAGATGACTGAATTTTCTTTTCCTTCCAACAGAAATTTTTTCTTCAGATATTTTCTTATGCTTTTGTCGATGCGGCGTCTTTCCTTAGGTTTTGTTCGTTTTGAACACAAAACACAATTGAAGTACTCCGTTTTGTGTCCTGGCATTATCTGTAAAATAATAACAAAATGGGTACCAGGTAACTCATTTATTAAGTTATATTTAATAATATTTTCTACAGTAATGTTGCGTTTATAAATTGGCTTTAGATCATGTGCATTTAACATTAGAATTATTCTGGAGCTAAATAGTTATAATTGTTCTTCAGTATGTCGTATAGACAATTTAAATCACATCAAACTGAACTAAAAAATAATTATCATTTATAATTTCAGTTAACGTTACAGTAAGTGCAATGCGAATTGCACATATTCATTGGGGAAATCTGAATTCAATCATTAATTTAAATTCAATCTTAAACATTTATTTGTGATGATCTCACAAAGCATTATTTACTTATCAGTTTATGAATTACATTTCCTCTTATATATCTAATCTGTTATTGTTCTCTAGTGTAATAGTTAAATGTACATGTAATATACATATATATATACCTTGTGTGCTTAAAATTCATTAGCTTTAAACCAGGATCTTCATCTGAATGAACTTTGAATTGTTTACAAGCAGAACATTTCGATTTTGATATCACTGCTTAATTTTGCTTTATAACACCCCTTTGGATCCACCTCTGGATATTTATCATTTGTTTGATTAGAAAAATACTAACTTGAAAATATTATAATATGCAATTTAGATATAAACCTTATTCAGATTTCCCCATTCTTAATTATGTAACAGTTATAATGTATATAAATAACAAATCATTGTGTTAATTTGTTTTATTGATTATCATTTTTTTGAAGGTGATAAGAAATGCTGAAAATATATTGACTGCCGTCACGAGAAAAGGGCCCTTGAGGTCAAAATTTCACAAACTTACTTTTTTATCAATTCCGATGAGACAACTCTTTCTGAATACAAATATACAAAGATATACAAGATCTTGTGTGTTTTAAGCATTCTATGACTATTTTAGTAAGACTTGTTAACACGACTTTGACGTAGGTGGTCGAAAACGTCACGACGTCACGAACGTCAAATTTTGTTTTGCAATTATTTTTTTTATTTTATTCTTCCTTCCACATCGTCTTTAATTGTTTGAAGTAGAAAAATTTTATAATTTATACAATTTCTAGATTTCTTACAATTTTAACAAAAGAGAGCAAAACATTTTTAATATCCAGATATAGTTAAAGCTATGCAACTAATCCAGATACACTTCCGATAAATCCAAATGCAACCACCCCCCCCCCCAACCCCCGAAAATAAGATATATAGACAGATGAAGGATATTTAAAGAAAACAAATATCAACTTCTCCCCAACCTTTGAATGCATCAAAGTTATTTAAGCTGCAGAGAGACAAATTAGCAAACATATAACAAAGATAAAGATTGTTAATTTCGATGCCTAGGTTTCCTCAATTTTGTGTCATACACGAGTTTCTTTTTAAAAAGAGAAACATTTATTCTTTTTGATCAACCTTTTGCACGGAATTTCTATCGCATTTTACTGATATTACTTTTTAAGTATCTTTACAGTTCTACGCAAGTTTAAAATCAATAGCTGTTTTTGACACTCGGAAGTTATATGGTGTTGAATTATATTCCCGATTTCTCTTCTCTTTTATACGTTATCAATACTTATTTCTTATAAAATTACCGGTGAAAAAAATCGGCTTTGACTATCTCACTGAAGTTCCCACAACAAAAATTTGGAAAAACGATTTTAACAAAAATGGCATCTTACATTTCTAGATTTAAATTTACATCCACTTAGTATGATTCCCTCTATTTCTAACGAAAATTGTAATTCACAGCCGTAAAAAACTGAAAAAACTGAAATATCCTCGGTCCAGTTCTAACCATGCAGTTTATCGATAGGTCGAAATCACATTGACTGCAGTATCATCGAAATTTGTTTAAAAAAGGAAAGACGAGAAACCATCATCTATGAAGGTGAATTGTACGTCCATGCATGTTATCAATTGTAAGTGTCGCACATCTAGTGTTTTAATTATATTTATAGATAAACGTGAATTCTTTATTTATAAAACGGCAATTTTATCGACTTGATATCAAAAGTATGGTAGTATAATGACCGCATTTACATGTACAAACCTGTTTAGTATAAGGAATTGTGAATCATGTACGTTACTGATTTAAGATGAATATTAATAATCATATAAAAATGCTAGAAATCCATGAAAATGTGGTGAGTTTTTTTGCATGTTATAATTGATTTTTTATAATTTTACGGAAAATAGCTCAAAAAGTACACACATGACGTGAATTTTGGTTGTTAAGTTGCACAAGAATATGTTGCGTTCAAATAATACACAAGTTTTTCATTCGTACAGACAGATATAATTTTATGTTGTTTTATTAAAGGCACTTTACATAAAAATGTATAATAATTGAGACATAGCCCTTCTCTCGTGTTCCTTCTGACTTATTAAGAAGTGATGTAGATTCGTCTCCCGTGAGCTGAACTATTAAAATCAAAGTACCAAGAAATAACGGGAGTTGATTTTATCGATGTTTTTTTTTTAATATTTTAAAATCAATGATATGTTATTTTGCATGACAAGTACAGGTAGTTTCTAATCTGTATTTGAATTACGCACATTTTTATAATATGAATTTTCGGACTTTCTCGACACAAGAATTTTGATAAAACCCCATATGAATCATGTAAAGTATATTTAAAGATAGAATAAATTCAATTAAACTATGTATCAGTGATATAAATATTTCTGGAAAATTTATAGATCCAATCAATATTGAACTCTCGTCTCGTTCAACCAAACGCTCGGCTGTCGCCGTTAATCTCCGACAAGCAAGAGAGACTCTCTTGTTTCACTGTACATGTAATTACTGCGCAGATAACTGTTGATTTGAAAAATACTGCTCTGCATTGACTCGGCATGTCTCGGCCTTCAACCCCTCTTATCAACAACGAGTATGCAATGTAGTTTTTGTTTTCACTTTAATAAATCATACATGTATTGCTAATGCAAACTAAAGTTCTACAATTTTACTCAGAATACTTTATAAATCATCATCGTAAATCAACGATTAGTCGCATTCAATAATACGCAATAAGTAAGCGTATGCTAGACGGGCCTTTGGTTTCCAACGATGATTTATTTAAAAAAAGTGATGTCCCAATATTAGAGGATATATATTTTCATCACACACTAAAATGGAAAATGTGGTGTTTAAGTTTTATAGCTGATGCAAAAGCAGCATTTTTATGATATTTCAGCTAGCAACAACGTGTGTGCAATACCACGCGTTCGAAGTGTTTAGATATTGACGTTACATATGTATATTTCATTTATTTAATGTTTATTTTTTAAATCAACATGTAATATTTGATTGAAAAAATATTAATCGCCGTACTAAAACAAGACCAGACTCTAGTTATTCAAAAAGCACAACACAGACGCAGACAAAAATAGAAAGAGCGAATAGAAAAACTGCGTTTACAATGCCGCTACTTTGACGTCGTTTTCTGAGCATTGTGACGTCAAAAGATAAGGGCCCTTTTCTCATGACAACAGTCATTATATAAAAAATCATCGCAAAAAAAGTTCATTTCCAAGAAAGGTAACTCTCAAAATTAGGGGCTGTCAACATTCCACAACAATGATATTATGTAATTTCCCATATTTATATAACAATTAATTTGTTAGCCTTGAAGGCACTTATTATGCAGATTCTTATCATCTGAACTTTTAAAATATGTAACATGCTATCCATGATACTGTCCTTGTGAGAAAGGCTTCATACAATAGCGGGTGCTGATGGGCTCAGTAAAAATCAAAAGCAATAACTTTGATTAAATAAGTCAATATTAACTA
Source organism: Magallana gigas (assembly GCF_902806645.1). Classification (NCBI taxonomy): domain Eukaryota; kingdom Metazoa; phylum Mollusca; class Bivalvia; order Ostreida; family Ostreidae; genus Magallana; species Magallana gigas. Next base: position 24,223,105 of record NC_047560.1, on the reverse strand, counting down.
GGTACTAGTTTGAATCGATCTTCTAAATTGTGTATTGCATTTGACGCTTCGTGATATAGTACAGACACAAGCCGAAAATGGCGACATATATGCAGAAGAAACCGCGCCGCAGACGACAGCAGCAGTATTAATTTCACCTTAAATATCGCTGTCAATAGTTACAAATACTTACCACGCCAATATCTCATTATTTCACATCTTGTTTTCAGGGGGTAATAGGTTGTTGGTTTGACAGATCCATCGTTGTGTTGACAGTGAATATCTATTTTTAGCATACTGGAAACTCCCTTTTTAATGTGGTAACTCGTTCGTCGGAATCAATGCGAATAAGAGATTCGAATTTTTATTTTTACGTTAAAACACAAGAATTCTCCGATATCCAAGAGTTTAACTATTTGAAATGGGGGATAAATTCAATTAATATTGTCTTAACAAGTATAAAACGCAAATCCGGATTGCGTCAAGGTATTCAAAAATAGTTAAATAAAGTATGGCACCACACTTAAACCAACACAAAACCGATTATTTATTATTCGATTTTCATCAATGTATCTCTATGTAAAATTTTATTTTGGTTTAAGGTTGGCGCCTATATGAAATCAATAAAAATAACTGAGCGTATCTGTAAAAATTGGCTGGTTTTACCATACCGTGTCCGGTTTTAGCTCATATAAAAGCGTCCGTGGTGTTTCCCGAAACATTTTTGAGGCGGAAATGTAAAGACGAAATGTGTCATGAGTAACTGACAACAAACTGGCTTCAAAGTAATGAAGTTTGATTTTTACGGATATACAGGGCCAAAATCATACATATTTGGCTTTAGTTCTTTCAAAGTGGGTTAACTTGGTCCGAAATTCGAAACACTTTGAATTTTTTTTTCAAAGGAAGAAAGACCCCTTCTTTCCTATTATATCTCCTATAAACATGATAAGTCTCTACACTTACTTACATGCAGTACACAAATTTATTACAAAATTGTCACCGGGTCAATATGGGTCTCAAAAGTGTAAGTCTGACAGATGAAAAAAAAATAACTTTTGCAATTCAAATGACAAAAACTGTACAAAGGCGATATGATATATAACGATGATAAACTTATTTAATATTCAAAACTAAAGTTACAGTATGCTGGCAAAGGGAGATCACTTATTCAAAAAGTAAATTAAAGTAATACTTATGTACAAACCGTTGTTTCATAATATTGTGCTACTGTACATGTATTATGCTTACCTATATAATTGGTCAACATCATAATGATAATCCAGTTAGAGCACAATATGAATCCCTTTAGCTGATCATCACAAAAGAAACGTTTTTGCAAAGTAATCCTTTTCTGCATATGAAGAACACATATACACGTATGTACACCACGTCAAACTTATCTAACCAAAGAGCTGGGTAAAACTAGTACCCGATAATGCGACCTTCAGACCTGTGTTGTGTACGTAACTTCAGACAATTATCAGTTATTTGTAACATGCATGTATTTTTATGACCTGTTCTTTAAAACCTCTTGCATTATTTTATTAGGTAAACAACTATGTAAAGCACACATTTTAGCTTTAAGGTGGTACAGGATACTTGCGTGATGTATACTGCGTATTGAAATAAACAATAGAGTATAAATATGATAGTTTCCCCTAAAATAATGTTACCTAACAGTGGAGCGCAATGGGTTAGAGAGTTTACATGTCTGTGAGGGCATTGGGATCTGAGATGTATTTTTGGTAATTTTACTACATTATGTATTGATAAAAATGCGTTTTCAATGGGGGGGGGGGGGGGGGGTCTGGACCCCTCACTCCCGCCCCTTCTCTTAATCTGTTCGGACGATGATGTACACTTAGACACACAGAAGAAAATCTAAAGCAGGTAACCGCCAAGGTGAGTAGGCATAATTTAATTTTGTAAAATGTTGGTTGATGTTTGTGGATATTAAGAAATACATATTTTTAATGAGAAATATAGTATGTTCTAAGATATTCATGCAGCACATTTGGACAATTTATAATAAAAATGCACACACCCTTGAAAGAAGATTAATCGAAACTGATGAAAAGAAAATTTTTGGAGATATTGGTATTGACATTTTATAATTTTTACTCGGAAAAATCTCAAATACAAAAACATATTATGATGGGAAATGTTTACATCTTTTCTCCATTCTAAAGTCACTCAGTCTGCCTCGTGCAATTTTTCAACGTTATCATCTGGGTCTGCTGCAATGTAAAATCCCCGTAGACATAACATGTTTCAGCCGTGCATTGAAAACTGAAAAGATAAGAGGGGTTTCAGAGGAGAACTTGTTCATACTATTTGAATGAACATCGTTTGATCCGTGAAGTTTTTTTTTTAATATGAAGTAATTAGGCAAGATGTAAATCGAGGAAAACTTAGGTATAATTAAAGTAAATCCACCCTCCTGTGACGTCATACATTTTACATAAACCATGAATTCATTAAAATTCTTGCAAGTAGATTTGTAATTTCTATCTTATCATAGGTGCACATCACAAACTCAAATCATTGTTTACTTGGAGATATTTAATAAGCGTTTTTCATCCTTATATTCGACATAATTCAATAATGACAAAGGGAAATAACTCTTTTCTACTTTTCTCTAAGTGATATATCTAAATGCTATAATCTTTCTAATGTAAACAGTTTTTTCTTTTTTTTAATTGATTTTAGTTTTCTGGCATAGTAAACAATAAAATTTAAATAGACAAACAAGTATCCATCCACTTATATTTAATTTTCAAACAAAAAAAAATGTGATTTTCAGATGATAATTTCAGCCTTTGGTTTTTATTACCTTACATATTAAATAGTATGGATACATATATATTTTATTTATTTTTTGATGAAATTCAAGTCCAATAAGTTAAAAAAAAGTAAAGTTTTTAACTTTGAACCCATGATTTTATAGGTACGGAGTTACCTTAAGAATCTTTCCTCGAGTCTCACGAATTTTAGATACTGAACCCCTCTTTATCTTCGTAAAATAGACAATTGTGCAAAAAATCCCATGTTAGGTTTTTTTTTATTATAATCATATATAGTACTCCTTAATAGATAAGATATTGATTAGGTATGAATGAAAAAAAAAATTAAATAAAAGGGTTTGTTGTCTTAATTCTGAAAAAAGAATAATATTTTGTTTATAAACATTGTAACTTTGTAAACTATTGCTGTTTAACCGTCCGTCCTTTTTTCTTTCTCGAAGATATGAAAAAAAAATTGACAACTGTGGTCGACGTTGTGCATATTCAATTCTTTCAAAATGTCCACCTCCGATTGTTTTAATATCTTTCAAAATGTCCACTTCCGATTATTTTAATATCCTGTCCTTTTGTTTATCTTCTTTATTTTTGTTTTCCTAGCCTAGTATCTGTAAAATGAATAATTTGTAAAATTGTGACCATTCATGGCAAAAGGATTTTAAACATGAATTTTCCATCTGGAAAATTTAAGTAGTAATATATATTCCTTAGAAATCTTTAAAATTAATATAAGTTGTTTGTGATATTGGAGTTTTTATACATATAGATAAAATCTAAATGAAATACAGACGTTTGAAATTTCATGTAGCTCTTCTTTTATTGCTAACATAACCTGCTTTGATCAATAATAATAGAACATTTATCATTTTATTGAATTCTTATTCCGGTGTACGTCGACCTAGTATGTATAAGAAGCTGCAAAAACATATATGTTTTATATTGTTTTGCTTTGTCACGTTTGTATGCACTACACCGGTCCAGAAAAAAATTACCTCCAACATACTTCAACAACTCATGGATAATTGTTATTAAATGTATATCAAATTTGAAACACTTTGACTATCATACATGATAAAGAACTGTGAACGCTCACGCCCGTTTCCTGCCTACATTTTACATCAAGATATTTCGGAATTTTGCAAATATTCAGAAACAAATTTATCTTCTGAACAGAATAACTAATTCCTTATTGATTAATATTTTTAAAAAGTAGTAACATTATTTTTTAAACAAAAATTTTGCTTACTAGGGGAAGGGGGTCTAAAATCATCTTCATCATAATCGGTATCTGTGAGTAGGGAAACTATTATTTAGGGGGGGGGGATTGTGGTGGTTAAACAGTCTGTTTTCTGTTAGTTTCTGTTATGAAATGAGCTATTTAAACCCAAAATATAAAATTATATACCAAATCATTTAAATTTATTGACAATATACATGGATGGTTACATAATTTAGAAAAAATAAATTGAATTAGACAATCATCAAAGAAGGACTTTTAGTTAGGCGGCTACCGTTCGCAGTTCTTTACATGCCAATTGATTTGATTTGAACATGTTTTAGTTTGCAAATATACATTTACATAAATGGAATAGTCAGCAGGCAATGCTTATGTAACCCTTGCCTTAAAGTAAGCAAAACTAGCACTGTACATACAGTTTTAGACACGTATGGGCTTCGACAGAAATAGCAGTTTGCAGCTTAACAGTTAAAATATACGTTAAACACAAATATTAGAAAAAACATTCAAGATCACTTGAAGCATTATCAATATTAGGTTTAGCAAATAGTTCACAGAAAGTCGTTAAAAAAAGAATCATTTGTTTACATTAGTTGCAGACGACAACACTCCGATGTGAAAGATTCAATTATCACAGAAAAGAATGATTATGGCTACCTTATATGGTATAAACATGCCAAAATCATCTTTTTACTGAATAATAAACATTAATCATTACTGATTTTGTGGTAGGCTAAACTTGAACCAAAAAAGAAAATACCAAAAAAAAAAAAAAAAAAAAAAAAAAATAGAGAGAGCGGTGTTTAAGCACATAAACAAATGGCGGGCTAGTATGACAATTTTACCAAAAACACAAAAGAGTTAAAAGAAAAATCGGCTTTAAAAGTAGGATATCTTTAACAATGGACATAGCATTATCCGTTTCATGACGTCATCACTATATATTTATATATTACTTAAATACATACATATTTACAAGGTAGCAGTAAAACAAGTTCAGCGGTGTACAGGGTTGCACGCTTATCTCTTGCTGTGCGCACTACAACCTTTTCAATTAAACCGACTGAAGATGGAAAAGTCTTACGAATAATCCCAAACGGTCAATTATTCCTTGCGGTCTGCTTGCCTCTCACAAAACAACAGCAATTTCGCATATTTGTTTTTAGTTCATGGCGATTCTCCTTCTTTAAGTGTCGTTTTCCGCCGGGGTCAAAACATGTCAGCGAGAGGTTGAACTCGTTTTTACTCTTCCCTGAGAAGGTCTTTACAATTAGACGTTGTCGTAACAGAGTCAGTTTGCTGAGTCTTCTGTATGAGCAGCAAAAATGGCGACATCAGTTTTCTGCATGGTCTCGCGTTAAATATTGCAGATACGTAGGCGAGAAAGGTTTTTAGAAGTTAATGAGTGAGACCTGTCCATGGAACATGAAAAGGGAATCCAAGATCCTTCCTGAAATTCCATTTGCTAGAACCCACCCATTTTTAGCTCATCTGAACCGAAGGTTCAAGTGAGCTTTTCTGATCACCCGTTGTCCGTCGTCCGTCCGTTCGTCTGTAAACTTTTCACATTTTCAACTTCTTCTCAAAAACCACTGGGCCAAATTTAACCAAATTTGGTACAAAGCATCCTTATGGAAAGGGGATTATAAATTGTGAAAATTTTAAAAGGGAGATAATTGCGAAACATTGAGTATAGGGTGCATGTCTTTGAAAATCTTCTTCTCAAGAACCACTTCACCAGTAATGCCAATTTTTACGCAAAAGCTTGTATATATAGTGAAGATTCTAAATTGTAAAAATCATGACCCCGGACCAAAACTGGGGCCCCAGGCGGGGTTCAAAGTTTAACATAGAAATACAGAGGAAAATGTTTAAAAAAATCTTCTTCTCAAGAGCCACTGCACCAGAAATGCCAATTTTTACACAAAAGCTTGCATATATTGTGAAGATTCTAAATTGTAAAAATCGTGACCCCCCTGAACAAAACTGGGCCCCCAGGCAGGGTTCAAGTTTAACATAGAAATACATAGGAAAAATGTTTTAATGACTTTTGTTCCAATTATTCAACTAAATTGTGCACCAAAAAACCCAACTGTGTCTCCCTGATTATTGACAACTCATTGCATAAGTATATAAGGTTGTTCAATCAAGAAATGACGGATGAATACGATAAGGTGTAAAATTCATTAAATATTATTTTTGTTTATCGCTTACATTTGATTTGGATACCGTGCCCGATAAAAATAAAAATTAATATGTAAATTGATTTGTTATCGGGCACGGTCTCCAAAATAAATGTAAGCGATAAATGTATCTTGTGATTTTGTTGCAATATTGCAGCTAGTTTGGTTGAGCATTATAGGAACGGCAAATCAACGCAGGTGGTGTGGATTTATTTATAAACAACTATACCTTAGATAATTTTGTTTCACACGGGAATTAAATTTTTTAAAAAGTATGTTTATTACAATTATGGAAACATTGTTAATGTGTTTCCTTCGTATACAAATGATGAACCCGTATAATTTGCTCAAAGAGTGTTTAAAGCAGAAAGAAGATAATTTATTTTTGAACTTTGAAATTTCTTCAATTTTTGTAACCATGATGAGTTATGATTTATTGTATTACAAATGCATCACTACGTATTTTATAAGGAAATACACTGAGTATACAATAACATGGTAATGTTAAACTTGCATATAAAAATATAGTTGCATATTGTGGTATTAATTTAATGGACTTATTGTACGTACGACCTAACTCAGAGAGCGCGTGCACGAATCTCTATCTCGCGGGATCCCTGGTCGAGGATGGTGCATTGTGAGGGCTATTGTGAAATTTTGTTGATGGACCCATGTTTTATGTGTATTTGTATGTTGTCTGCTTGGCATAAAATACTATAATATGTACTAATATAGCTACACAAAATATGTTTAGTCTGATATTATTTGATATACGACTATTGGTACAGAAATTTAAATTAATGATACATATTTTAAAGAAAATGTCAGCTCAAGGCCTTTGTTGGAGTTCTGGCCTTCGATATGTATAATGAAGATTCTAAATTGTAGAAATCGTGACCCTCGGGCCAAAACTGCAGCCCCAGGCGGGGTTCAAAGTTTAACATAGAACTACATATGAAAAATGTTTAAAAAATTTCTTCTCAAGAACTACTGCACCAAAAATGCCAATATTTACACAAAAGCTTGTATATATAGTGAATATTCTAAATTGTAAAAATCATGACCCCCGAACAAAAAGCTGAGCCCCAGGAGGGGTTTAAATTTTTACATATATAAGAAAATGTTTTAAAATCTTCTTCTCAAGAACTATAATGCAACTGTTTGGGATATAACTATGCATTCATGTACATCCTTAAATAATGTAGATTCTAATTTGTAAAAATCGTAACTCCCGGACAATTGATGGGCACCAAGAAGGATTCAAAATTTAAACATTTTTAAAAAACATAAAGGAAAAGTTTAAAAAATTTCTTCTCAAGAACTACAATGTTATAGTTTGTGGAATTTCTATGCATGCATCCTTCGCTTATGTAGATTCCTAATTGGTAAAATCGAGGGGGTCAAAGTTTATTATAGAAATATAAAAGTAACATGTTAAAAAATCTAATGCTTCAATTTGTGAGATTACTATCATGCATACAACCTTGGATAAAACGACAGTTTTAAAATAGTGACCCTTGGACTAATACTGGGGACTCAAGATGGGTTTAAAGTTAAATGTAGAAGTATATATGGAATTTACTTAAAAATATTCTTTTCGAGAACTACAATGCATCAATTTGTCAGATAACTACGTAAGCATCCTCAAAAAGTGTAGATTCAAAATTATAAAAGCCGTGACCTCAATCTAATACTGCCCGAAGAGGTGTTCAAAGTTTAGCATAGAAATATAGAGGGAAAATGTTGAAAAATCTTTTTCTAGGGAACTTCAATGCTTCAGCTTGTGAGATTACTATGTAAGCATCCTTAGATAATGTAGATTCCAAATAAATAAAGCTTTAGCACTGGACTAATATTGTGGCCCCAAGAGGGGTTCAAAGTTTAACATAGAAAGATATATTGAAAATGTTTTTAAAAAGTTTTTCTCGAGAACTATAATTCTACAGTTTGTGAGATTACTATGCAAGGATCCTCAAATTGTGTAAACTCTAATGTAGTGGAACCAAGAGTTATCTTTCTTGATGTTCTGTACAGTCTGAGAGTTATTCCTCATGAAGTGGAACTCTTCTACGTATAGTTTTTCAGGCTGTGTACGTGCGGTCCCACCGCAGTGCTACACATTTTCATTCATGTGTTACTTTTATGTTGTTCAAGCCAACCATAAACCTCAAACCAATACTGGGTCCCCAGAAAGGGGTTCAATGTTTAAAATAGAAAAAGCATATGCTGTTCAGGTGAGCGATGTGGCCCATGGGCCTCTTGTTGATGCATGAGGTGGGTTTAACAATCAAGTACATTCTTAAAAGAACAACAATTGTTTCACATGTATCCTGCACATGGATGGGATTGATGCACAGGTTGTCCGTTTGCCCGACAAATGTGTTCCTTCGTCTGATCGTAAATGTCTGACCTGAACCTGATTGCTATAAATCTTCTCGATGCGTTGATAAATTCAGCTTTCCATACCTCTATTGTAAACTATTGTGAAGAAGGGTCTGGGGTCCAATCTGTTTGAAAGAAGGTCAGTCATCTTTTGACTGCAACGATTTACATCTAGGTTTCCGATATTTTACTCATTAGTAAAATACAGAGGGCAATTAAGATTTGATGCCATTGTCCAAAACCTTGCTGAACAAATGGACCCTTCTGTGAAGTGTCGACACTGGTGTTTTATCTGCTCGTAATAATGACGGTATAGCAATATGAGAGACGACCAGAGACAAGGACAGGATATATTTTTGCTTCTGTCAAACTTTATGGTTCCAGTCTGCTTCACACAAGCAAGAGACTGCCAATACAAATAAAGGATGACAGTTTGGACATTTTCTGGACTTTGGTAGAGATTTTTCTTACTTGGAGACGCTAAATTCCATTTTTTGTAGGCTTCCTGTTAAAATTCATCAAATAAATGTTTCGAAACTTTTTCAGAAAAATCTATTGTCTTTTACTTAGAACATACATGCCATCCTGAACAATTCGCGTCATTTACCTATAAAGCTATGCGTTGTAGGTGAGCAATAGTTTCAACTAGTTTTCTCAAGCTCGAAAATCTACTAATCCAACATGTTTCAATCTGACTTAAGTTTATTCATCACGCTGATTTTTTAGACAACTACCTTTTCTTTAACTTCTTTGTTCTCATATGGGTTCTCTAAGTCATGCGTTTAATAACTGGAAACGTGTTTGTCTAGAAGAAAGGTTCATCCAAATAACCAATGACTTGTATGCATTTTACAAGTTGCTACAAAGCGTGTTGCCCGATCTGCTGGATTAGTATTGATCAATACGCCATGGAAGCTTTGATCCTCTAAACACGATTTTCTACACGCATGTAAAATCTTCTAGTATCATTTTGAATGTGATACGGAGTTACTTTGCTGCCAGTGTAGACAGCGAAGTTCTTCTTATGAAAATTTAGGTAAAAAGCATGAATTAAAAAGCATGAATTCCGCTATTTCCACCACAGGTACGGCAACACATTCTAATCCGTTATGGCATGATATGTGTTCGTGCAACCTGTGACTTACCTAAGATGAAACCTATTTCCATGTTTCCATTTTCGCTTTGATTACAAGGTATCCAACAGCAGATACTGCTCGTTCGGGCGCGTCTGAGAAGATGTGTACGAATGTGTGGCGTGCATTTTCCCATGATACTGAAAGGTAAATGCTAGGGTACTTATATTATGTAGATATTTCAAAAAATTGCCCTAGTATTCCCATGTTGCTGAATAATTTAAAGGTAGGGGTTCATCCCAGTCACTTGTATTTAAGTACATTTAACTTCCTATCAATAATGACTGGTGTGACGAAATATAGACTGCTTGTCATATAAATTGATGTTTTTCAATTGAAATGCGGAACAAAAGGTCATTCAACTCCAATTACAAAGAACCACTAAGATCATATTGAACTCCAGGTCCCTAATATCGCTCGACAGGTTCTCAGGTTTGCATTATTTCGTCTTGGTTTGAAGTGAAGTCTCAAGTTTCCTCCAACGTTCAATGCTTGTTGTGTTTTTGAAGCAGGTCTATGGCATGTTCAACTGTAGGTCGTGCTTTAAGTTCATCGGCGACATAGACGTCTTTGCCTCAATATAGCTATTGCCGGAGATTAATTGTGAAAAATCACCTTTCTCAAAGAATGTTAATGTAAAGTATTCATACTCAAACACTCGCTCCCTCCTTATTCTTTTTTCACAAAATATCAGGTCATTATTCGATTGACATTTTTTTACTAATGAATATCGCTTATATTATGATAAATAAGTATATTCCGTTCATGATTAATGTTTGTTAGTCATTACACAATTGTTGTAAATGATATATTATGTATGACTGAATGTTTGTCTTTTTTTAAAGGTCATATGAAACGATATCCTGACCGTATTGAGTTATATACGGGAATGAGTTCGTAAGTGCCTATTTAAAAAAACTGATTTTTGAATATTTTATGCAAAATGTGAGCGCCACAGTCGATCAAAATCACTTAATCGGGAAAAGGAACATTGACTTCCGCGGCTTACATGTACCTCCCTTGCTTATGACGTCAGTAAGACCCAATGGCCTTATAAAGCTATGTTGTGAATACAAATATCCATGTCATTTTGCAGCATTTTAAAGGAAAAAAAATACTTTTTTATATAAAAACCTGTATGATTATAAAATAATCAACCTCGGCAGTATTTTTTCTCTCAAGAAATGAACTCGTGTGCATTTATATTTGATAGCGTATACATAATTATTCAGTTTAGAGAATGTACGGATAATGAATGATTTTCTTCATAGATCTACATGCAAGTATAATATTATTTTAATATATGCATGTATATATGTTTTTTTTCAATCTTTTTAATAAAATTGTCAGATTAAAAATATTACTGATCGTTTTTTCCCATTCCATGCAATTCATGAAGATGTTTTTTTTTCTGAACAACTTATAAGCCTCGGCGTCTCATTCGCTTCACGATTAAATTGTTTCGCTTTCAAATTCACAATTACTATTTGATTATTTTAAGTCTAAGAGAAATTTCTTTAAATGTTTTGATTTGAAACGTGTACTTGTATGTGCAGTGTTCCCTCACAGATCCCTTCTATCTCACTTTCTTCCGCAATTTTTTCTCTCGTTCTTTAATTATTATTGATGCTTGTTTTTAATAAAATCTGTTGATTATCTTCACATTCGTTCACAACTATTTTTATCAAACACCGATTTATTTTACCGATACATTTATAAATCCTTAAATGCCATATTTCCGCGATCTAATTTAATTATTTAAACGTTAATACACGTGCACACAAAGTATTTTCTAAAGATATTGCAACATGTATAAATAAATAACTCAGAAATGTATATCATTTTAAAATAAAATTTAAAAATCATTTTGCAGCATTTTACAGCAGCTCTTAAATACAAACTATGAACACAATGCGTTAAACATTTTCATTGGCCTGCCTTATACTGTTTTATGTGACAAAATAAATTAAATGAATTAAAATGCTTTAATTCCCTTTAGATGTAGCTCATTTCTTTCGTGTAATTTTCACTGCAGTACGGGATCTTCATCATGATACAGTTTACTTTGGTGAGAAGCTGATATTAGAATTATTCATTAACGAACAATTAAAACTAAGTCATCTGTACTACGAAATCAAATAAACTCATTTGCAAACAAAGACACGTTCATATATGCAAAAATACTAAAATCAAATTGATAAACTATTGTAAAATTACACTAGTTTTGATGCATTGTTTACATTGGTGGGTCTGTGTGACGTCATAATCCACAAAATGAAGAACGATACGCGGGGAAGAATTTTTTCAGGTGCTGAGTTTTCACGGTTATTTCTCAGTAATGCAAAGGGAAAAAAATCTTACTTCACGTATTTTAACATTTGTTTATACCAAGCTTTATATTTATGAAAGAAAATGAAAATTATAGTGTTAAAAATCGTTTCATATGACCTTTAAACGATTAAATGGTTCGCTAATACCTTCAGCATATCTCTCATTGCACTCGTGAAGACTCTAATTAAAAACTGTGTTCAGTTTGCTTTTAAATGTTTTCCTGTTAACCATTGCAAAACACGTACACATTCTGCAACTTGCCTTCGTTCGAATTTGCTTGCTTCTTTTGATTTATAATCAAAATCTGTAATATAAATAAATAAAAATAATAATAATAAAAAAAAAAATTATATATATATATATATATATATATATATATATATATATATATATATATATATATATATATATATATATATATATGTGTGTGTGTGTGTGTCTACACATGTTCATACAAATGTAGAAATCTCTAAAGTATTCTTACTGCATGTCTAAGTCATAGAAATTACAGTTAAAGGTCATTTTAATATATCTTAATGATGATCACTTTGATACCTGTCAACTATCATGACTTCATAATAATGAGTCAGAGATGCATGAAACCCTTTTAAAAATTTAATAATCAGATTCAAAAGGAAATTGTTGATAAATACACCAATGATCTTTTATTTATGAACTCAAATTCTACTTTTGGACAGAAAGTAAGCTAATTAATCCATAAGAAGACACCAGAAAAATTGCACAGTCGGGCATACCAAAGTCGATACCAAAAAATATGTTTTCTTGCATTTTGCGGAATAGGGAAAATGTTCTTTATATCTGTAGGCTCTTCATGGCTAAACTGATTAATTTTGCTCCAATGTTGTAATAGTAGTATTGTTATCCAGTTCACATTTTATAACACAACACAAATCTCAGTGTAAAATACAAGCGGTAAAACTTTTAATTAGTAATTTAATGTTAATATCTTTTTTATTACTGTAAAGTATATTGAAATTTAATTCTTATTTATGAATATTTTTTATTCCAGATTCAAAAACACATTATTTGACATTAACATGTATTGCTGAGAAGGTTTTGCAATTTAGAGTTAACCATCATTCATGTACATGTATATACAAGTTGCAGCCTTCATAACTCACCATGTAATGATATTGCACCCTTTGTGTGAGGGGTTGACTGTTCTGGGGGCACCTGACGATTCTCTTCACTGTCTACAAATGGTATCCTAGCATCTGGATCTGCTGTGCATTTGAATGAAACATGTAAACTACATAAAATAGCTTTGCAGATCTATTCACAGAGCTGTTGAAATAAAACAAGATGTGCTGAATAATATGATTAATAAGTTTGTCATTAGTTATTTCTATTCTACTTCATTTTCTTCAATTTGTTATTATGTTATATCCAAGTAACTTAAATGAAGGAATCATATTTCAGATATTTACTGCTGAACGTAAATCATTGACCTAGATTTTTGTTCTGCCATCATAGCTCAGCAGGAGCAAAAGAACAAGTGGTTCTTTAGCCTTAACAGACACTTCTCTACCAACAGTAAAATTCAGTTACAGCAAATTTCAAGGAACTAAAGAAAACACTTCTCTATTACTGAAACATGTTCAAACTGATACCGGCACACTCCATTACAGTGAACAAGCTTAATATTGATTTACACTTACAACAATGTCAACTTCAGTCCCCTTATCTTAAACTTCTATTATAAGTCATCTGATAACCAATTACAGTCTTAAAGAACTAATTTCACTAGTACCTGGCATGACGTATAATGATAAAATAAATTATGAAATCAGTGAACTGTTCTCATTAATATTTTTTTAATCTTAGTGTTGGTCATGAATATTTGCCACCCCTGCGATCTTTTTTAAATGCATCACATCAAATTTTAAAGAAGAAACATTATGTTTGTTAACACACGACAGATAACAATTGACAAATGTATATTGCTAAAGGTCACATAAGTGAACAAAACTGACAAACTCAATAGATAACAAAAAAAGTTAGATGTTAGTATATATGCCCCATCAATGTAAGCTCATGGCAGTTTACCATTTGCCTTGCTGTGTTGGGAGGAGGAAGGTTTGTCCCGAGCACTTTGTTCCCTCCTGGCTGCTCTGGCATCTTTTCTGTTTGTTTCTTAACACAAGGTAAAGGAATTTTCAGTTTATATCTGTATATACGTTAAATTCATAGAGTACTAGTAAACAGTTTTAAATTAAGGTGCCACAAAAGATAATAAAAATATTCAATATCTTGACAGTATGGACACATATTTTTTTCGTTTAGTTTTTAATTCAGTTGATCCCAAGTCTTCTGGACTTCATAATGACAAATTTTAAGTTTCAGCCTCAAATTTTCCAAACATATTACACACTAAATTATGTTTACCATATGTTATCAAAATATGATATTTGTCCAGTATTTTCATTGGTTATTTGACAAACAGTTCTTACCATACTTGTCCTGTTTAATTATTTCTTAATGAAGACTATATATAAAACTTAGAAAGACACAAACATGATAGCAACAAACCTAAACTTTAAGATATGTGTTATGTAACTTTCAAGATGACGATAAATTATGATGTGTTTCAATCCTACCAGCTGGTATCTTTGGTGATTGGGGCAAGGGTGGCTTTCCAGCTTCTGGATTGGGAGTACTGCTTGTCTTCTCTTGATAAACATAATAAATTAGATGATAAAGAAAGCAAGTTTCACAAATTTTAAATATTTTACCTTGAACATACTGTACTATTGCATTTTATAATTTTAGTACTGGATGAACTGAAAACATCTCAAACTGTGATGTAAGCAAGTTTATACAAACAAGATATCTGTGAGCCAATGCTCACTAGTGATAACCCCGCTCTGATGTGAATATGCAAAAAAAGCAGTCGACATTTAACAGAAAGCTGGCATCCGATTGGTACAAAAATATATCCCACGATATGGCATGCCTTAACAAACACTGTGGGAAAATTTCAAGCATCTGCGATAAACAGTTGCTGAGAAATCTTTGACGGAAATTTGTTTGAAAATTTTGGCTAAAAAAAAACAAAGTACTCATTTAACAGGAAGTTGACGTCCGATTGGTACAAAAATACATCCCAAAATATGGCATGCCTATACAAATACTTCGTAAAAATTTCAAGCATCTGCGATAAACAGTTGCTGAGAATTCTTTGACAAAAATTTGTTTGAAAATTTTGGCTTAAAATAAACAAAGTCGTCATATAACAGGAAGTTGACGTCTGATTGATACAAAAATATATCCCACGATATGGCATGCCTATATAAATATTGTGTAAAAAATTTCAAGCAACTGCGATAAATAGTTGCTGAGAAATTTTTGACGAAAATTTGTTTGTAAATTTTGGTTAAAAATAAGCATAGTCGTCATTTAACAGGAAGTTGACGTCCGATTGGTACCAAAAATATATCCAACGATATGGCATGCCTTAAGGATGGATTCTTTTCATATTTCTTATATTCAGAAAATGATGAAATTAAGCATGTAGAGACTTTAAGATGTGCTCATTTCAATAAAACAAAACAAGTTTATGGTAATCTTGCGTGATTTTCCTTGAAGGTCATTTGAAATGTCAATGCTTAAAATAGAGTTTTTTTGAGTAATAACACAGAAATTCCATGGTGGTATCCTAAATTGATTGTTCAAGAACATAAAATATGATAAGATGTAAAAAAGAAACTTAAGTCTAAGGTTCTATGTTAAAGCATGATATTAAGTAGTAAAAAAAACGAACTTTTGTGCTTGAATCTCAAAAATATGTATTCCGAATTTCCTCTGTACACTTGAAGAATTGCTATTTTGGTGTTCGTTAATCCCCATTTAATGGATTTTTTTTTCTATGTATTGTATATTCAGAATTTTTTTGTTTTACATTCATAGTGAAGATCAGTAGTGAGCAAATCATTTACAGTAAAGGAATTGTTAGGTATTCATACATATAAGATTTTCAGATTAGCTCGAATTTCCTCATCTTAAAATTTTTCAATAAAAACATGAAAATATATTATTGCAATTGATAGGACAAAAATGAATAAGGCCAGACAAGCAGTTGGATAATATATTCTTTATAAAATGTGATATTATGAATTAATCCTGTTATTATCATGTTTCAAGTCAATAAAAAGTAAAATTTTCCGTCCGAATTTCCTCTAATACAAAATTTATAAGGTTAATTGGTTTTTAAAAAGTTACACATTTTACTTGATCACAAATCTCAAAATGTACCATGACAAATTTATCTTCCAGTTGGCTGATATGGTTGGCAGATATCAGTGTTAAAAAAAAGGCTAAAAATACAATTTATATATGGCATCTTAGCTGTACTTAAAATATATATTGATCACAAATCTCAAAATGTACAATGGATTAAATTAGATCTACCTGTTTACAATGAAATTTGGGCTGATGTGATTAACAGATGTCAGTGTAAAAAATGCTAAAAATACAAAATGTATTAATTAATATATGGCATCTAGCTTAGCTGTACATATACATGTAACTATATATTGATCACAAATCTCAAAATGTAGAATGAAATTATATTTTCATGTTAAAAATGAAATTTGGCTGATTTGGTTATCAGTGTAAAAAATGCTAAACAAATGCTACCTGTTACTACTATTAAGGAAGTATGGGACTCACGATTTTGAATCTACCGCGCAACTCTAAATGACGTAAACCAATTCGCGGTCGTTAAATCTGTTTGTTCAATTCTAAGGTATTAAACAATAAAATTTATAGTGGAAAGGGTTTTATATGTTTTTTTTAAATAATAAAGCGTGAATATAAATGATAATAAGAGTTAATTTAACCCAAAATATTTTTTTACGACATAAATATCGGCTCAGTTTTCGGCAATGCGGAGGAAACGTGGATTTGATTTTGAACGCTGAGAAGACCAATCGCCACAGAAAGGTTGCTAAAGTTCAGAAAAAGGATGGTCTAATGCGAACGTGGACGCTCTCTTGGGCATACCAATCACATATTTTGATATTACAGCTGAAAAATTCTCATCAGAGATGGAGGAATATGACTCGACGCCAGTAAAAGCGATCTGTCCAGGTTTGACTTACATTCATTGATAGAGTAAAAGTATTGGTAATCTCAGCAGGATTAAGTTCGTCGAGACTGAAAGTTTTTGATAGACGTTTTTTCAGATTGTCAGTTTCGGCGAATCTTACTGAGACTAGAGTAAAAGTAAAATTTGTATGGACATCATTGAATTTTTCTTATATAAATGCTATGGCGTTGTAATGCACACGCATTGGTATGTAAGATACCTATGCCTATTAAAGTAGGCATCGTACACATTCGTAAGTAAAGCCCCAAGTACCTGAGATGTAATTTCATAATAAAAAAAAATAATTATAATTATTTAAACAAGTTTTTGACAGTATGCCACTATGGTTCAATACACATATCAGAACACAGTGGAATTCTTTGTCTCTCATTATTAATAGTTAAACTTAATTCTAACATATATCAGAATTTGTATCATGTCGTCACATGTTTCAGATAATCAGATGGTTCTAGTGGTCGATTTTAAATGTATGGTTCAAAATGATGTCATACCACACATACGAAATCTCCTGTCGTCTTTATGCATATTCATTAGTCAAATTATCTGGTATTCAATTTATATTTATACTCTGTCCCGAGTTTTTGCTTCCACTACTTTTCACTTGATACTTTGATAATCATAAATACCTTTGAGTTCAAACTACGTTCATCCACTATTATAAAAAATGTCCAGATTATATGTTTTGAAACGCCCCCTCTACATGTACCTCTTCGGGTTTCAATACACATCCCAAAATAAAAAGTCTGCTGAGATTTTGCATTGCATCAGCCATAAATAAGCCCGGATGATAACGTTGAATAATTGTGCGAGGTGTCTGGAGTACTTCCGAATGGAGAAAAGATGTAAACATTTCCCATTATAAATCTCTGTAAGAAATTTGTTTTTGTTCCTGTGAACTTTTATGAGTGAAAAATGATAATTTATCAATTAAGATATCTTGGATATTTTCCCTTTTATAGACTTCAACAGCATTTCTTTCACAGCCTGACAGGTGTGTGTATTTTTATTATAAATAATCAAAAGGTGATGGAAGCAGTAACTCGGGACAGACTATAAGCTACAAGTTGAAACTGCAAATGATGATGACTTTGATTTTGTATCAGTAATTTCTGATGCTATATATGAGTGAGGTTAAAAATGATTTAGTTTTGATAGAAATTGTAAACTGACAGCCATTAATATGTGTGGGGTTGAGTTAGACTATTGGAAACCCATGATGTCGGCAGATGTATTTTAAAATAGAAAGACGGATTGAACACTTTATGTAATGATATACACTATGGTATACACATTAACTCATAATTTACATATTGACAGCAAAATAAATTTCAAATAGGTGTAAAATAGATGTCAAGTACAATGTCAACCTCAGATGGTGTCTTTTTTTTCTGTTAAAACACTTTTACAGTGTCTGGAGTTTTTGTGTGACTTTCAGTCTTTCAAAATAATGCTCCCTCAAAAATTACTTTTCACAGCCCCATGCCCTTCTCCATGTTGAAATATTTGCATTTATCTGATTGGAGAACATCTAATTTAAAAGTAAAGATTTCAGAAGTCATTGTCTTATATTAAGTAAAACTATTCCTCTCTTAGTAAATATTATTATGTTTGTTAAATCTGAGTTAACCTTAGAGTCTGTTTATGCCTTTATAATATCAAGTACATATGCATATATTTTTTTTACTGATCAACTTTGCAGCCAACTGGTGTTCCATTTAAAATTCTCTCATGGTGCAAAAATTCCTGATTATGTAACTTAATATTACAGATGTTGACCATGAAGAAGTTGTCCAAATGTCTGATTGTGGTTGGAGACAGTGGAGGAGTTTGGTGGAATTAGGGATGTAAGCAGATACGCATTTAAGAGAGCTCGATGGTCGGGGCCATTTTTAGACTGTATTGATCTCCTATTGAAGAAGAGCTATATATAGAAATATGCTGGTTGGCAGAATAGATAGAGAGAGTGAAGTCATGACGGTTTATCAGGTATTTGATAAATTACTAGTACATAAACTACTGGGTAATTTCGTTTGGTACAGTGTATCACTGTGATTGGTTTAATTTTCATGGATTTCAAGGGTATACTCTTTCATATCAACAAATTAAAGCCCCCATACAGTAAGGTAAAAGTATATGTATTATTCCATATATATTTTGACTGAATCCTTAGTCCTAGAGATTATCACTGTGCAATATATTTTTTGTCATTTATTTTATTCTTTTTAATACTCTAAGCATGAGTGTGGCAATTGAAAGTCTTTCATTCATTTAAAAAGTTTGTTTATTATATCAGTAAATTCTAAATTATATAATTTTTGAATGCCATGGAAATCGAACTGCATGTAGTTAAATAAACCCTGAATTGTACGAGGCCTAGTCTTTGTGAACCATAATTGTACATCCTAAGAAATCCTTGTGTTTGAATGTCACAACAGTTTTTAGATATTTCTCAATGTATAAGTATTTAAGTGATGCTATTTCCCATCTTTCAGATCATTCATCTGTGATCGGGACATTTTCTGGAAAAATAGAAAACTTTTCAACAAGATCGAAATCCTGTCGCACATGTACTTTGTCTCTCAATTCCAAATCAACACCTCCTCCACATGATTGCATTATCAACTGGAACGGGAAGTTCTATGAAGGCCATGGAGAGTGACATGATAGAAGAGATGGTCAAGGATGTGAATGATGGGTCTATTTGTATAAAGACAAAAGTTGGTGATGAAGATAGCACAATGATTTCCAAACTTCGGACAAACATTGACACAAATATTGGTAAAACATTGGATGCTTATCATGTGAAGGAAATCTTAAGGAACCATCTATATTGTGAAAAAATAACACACAACTTTAACTTTAAAATCATACAGTATCTCAAAAGATGTTTATACTACATCTTTGCCCAAATAAAAAGCAGATGTTGCATGGATAAGCCAAGGATGTGCTCTTGTCTGCTTCAATATATATGTTAGATATATAATAAAATTGTTGATAGCGTTCGTTCTGGAGCGGTAATTGTCAGCTTCATTAGCTATGCTAGATTGGTAATACATGTAACAATGTTGAAAGGGCTTTTGATTTGGGTGCATTATTTGTATAAGTTTGTTGATCTATTACATTGTACATATACATGTGAGGAGTTAAATGTCCAGTATAAACTTGAGTAGTATTAAAAAAAATTCATAGCATAATATATGGTTGTAACAGTAATGGATGTTGTTCTGCCAAAATAGCTTAAAATTATATTTGGCATTTGTACTGTGCATTTTGTACATGATGTAATGCTGATTTCAATCTTTTTTTATGTTTCAGAGATGAAACAAATTATTATAAGATACATGTAGCAAATCATAAATTAAATATTTATTTGTTTATACATACTAGAATTATTTTGTTCCTACCTGGTATATTGTTATAAGGTGCAAATGGTTTAAACATTTGTATTTTAGCAGAGGAATTTCAAGTTAAGCAGAGGAAATTTGGAATTTAAATGAATAATTTTTTACTTTTTTGGTGAATTTTATAAAGTACCAGCATTGTAGTAAAGATATTATTAATTGACTCAATGTTGATTGAACAAAAAGTTGGTATTGATTATTTTATCTTCACTAGAATAGTGATCAAGTGAAAATGGCGCGAAATTGTAAAAACAGACCTGAGTAAATTCAGATTGCAATATCTTTTTATCTAAGTCATTGACATATGAGTTTCTCCTTTTCCAGTGAAAGCATAACACTTGTATATTTCGTTTAAGTTCAAAAATAAAACTTCCAATTATATCAAAACAGATTTTTTGACCATTTTGCATTGACGGTCAACACAAAAAGCAACAAATTTGAACCATGCAGAGGAAATTCGGTCGCACATTGTATGATACTGAGGAGGCTTTCAGAATTTTTTTTTTAATAAATTGTTGTTCTGTCAATGTATTATAAATAGCATATAAGAAAAATGAAATAAAATTATTATAAACGATGTAGCATTGCTTCATTTCTGTTATATGTTGTGTATTTTGATGAATGGAAGTATTTCCAACAAGGGTATGTTTGGATACCGTTACCATGGAAACAAACATATTAACCTATCAAAAAATTGTTATATTTTGTTAGAAAAAATGCAATACTATTTGTTGAACCAATTTTTAAAAATTTTCAATTACTTTGGTGTCAGTCCCATACTCCCTTAACCATGCAGTATATGTACACTCAAAACACTAGTCTAGAATCTTAACTTTCACAACTTGATGAAAAATATGTGTTTAAAGATGAACATATCTTTAAAGACTTTGTAACACGTGGAGCTTTTTTCACATTTTCAGAAAAGAGATTATATATTCCATCTTTGCTATCTCTGTTATAAACAAGTTGTAAACAACTAAAACAATGTCCACTCCCTGCAATCCTATTAGCAATGTGTCTACTAACTATCTTTTCTGATATCAAATGTTCTAAGAGGGGCAAGTTCTTGCGTACCTCTAAATTATAAGAGTGGCTATCAACTGCATTTGAAAATGTGAATGAAGAAGACAAATACTTTGGATCACTCAAATCCACACCTACAGAGGTCACTAGTTTTTGTAACGCTAAAACATCCTCTAGTGCATCATGAGCCTTGTAAGGTTCACACACATAGCGTTTGTACAAATTTTCTAAGGAAAATGATCCAACTTTTGAATCAAAAACTTTGAACAACTGTTTTGTGTCAACAAACCCTGCAACAAAGTTACCAATTTCCTGTGTTTTACCACAATTTGGCAGAGAGTTCCGAAAAATATGGCAGTCAAAAGACTTGACATTATGTCCAACTAAAACAACTTTTGACTGGAATTTTGTGAAGAAATTCAAAAGTGCATCAACAATAGCCACCAAGTGTACAGCATCCACTTCTTTATCGTCATGAAACATTTTCCCATCAATAACTCTTAATCCAGTGACTTCAGTAGCTTTGTCTGTGATTGGGATCTTTGGTAAAATGTACTTGGAAAATCTGTCTGATCCACACACAGCAGCAATTTGTGTGATGTGTGAGCTTCTGGCTGAAAGGTTTAAACAATGGTACCGTTACGGTTGACAAAGCATGTCAGTTTCATGATCTACCATTTTTATATTCAAAGCATATCATCCAGACAATAAAATAACGTTCGATATGGGACATCATTTCAGTATGGTAAAAGATATTAATTAGAATCACATGCTGAAAAGATCTTATATTAGACTGCATGTACTTGAAATTCTTGTGTACTTATTTTTGTGTTTACGCAAACACGCAGTACAAACCTAGCCCTGTTGTTTCAAGGTCAAAGTAGACGTGGTGGTAAATGCCTAAATTTTCAATTGGCTGAAAGGACGGTTTACTTAAAGGTGGTGGTATTTCACCAATACCAGTTGAGGTCTGCAAGGCAATTTCTGAGCAATAGGTAGGACCCTCTCTAATCTCCCTTGCTGCTGTCATTTGCTTTCTATGAATAAAAAAAATCTATGCTGTATGTGAATTCAGGTATAATCAGATTATCACTTATTATTAAGAGTATACTGTATATGTAAACTGTTCATCATATAATTGTCAGCATAAAATATCATTTCACTGTCATCATATTAAGTCTCGACACTGGTTGGCATGCATGCATTAATTAGCGTATCTTTACGCAACCTCTATTTGTAAAAAAAAATCAAATACATTAACGTTATGGTAATGGTAAGGTATATTTCATTCAAACCTCTCTGCTTTCAGGTGCAGTCTTTTTCTTTTTGCTTCTTTGGATATCGACATGGCCTTTTTCCGTCTATTTATTCTGTCTTTGAGATCAGCTAGCCTCCTTGTATAGGTGCCCGGGAAAATGCTAATCTTCTTGTTGACCTATTGATAAAAACAGGGACTTAATTTATAAAGAATGAATTGCTAAATTCATAGTTCCAATTCTTGCACTAGCATATACATATATATTCATACAGAAAGTAATCAAAGCCTAATTTTTTTCTAAATTAATGCAAATTTTGCTTGCCTGCACCAGATAGCCTTGACCAATATTTTTTTGTGCTACACTTGCTGCAACTCTGTAGGTTATTGTTCTGCTGAAGAGGCGATTTTTTGGAGCTTTGGATGCCACAGTTTTATTAAAACTTTCGTTTGGTTGCGTGCTTTCAAGATTGGTTAATTTCTGTGAATGCTTCTTTATCTTGTTAAAAATGCCTTCCAGGTCTTGCTGCAGAGCTATATTTTCCAATGGTCGACCATAAGGGAGGGATGTAAACTTTCTGGTTGGGTCTCTTTTATGGTGACACCAAAGTTTATCACATTCTTTGTGATTATCAAAGGGATGAAAGGACAAAGCAGTCAGGCCTTTTTCAATTCCACTTGGGTTACCCTGGTTCTGAGAAACCATATAGTTGAAGGACTATTGAATGTATCTTATGATTTTAGTGGAGAGGCTTTTATGCGTTTTTTGAAGATTGTACAGGGAATTTGCAATGTTCTTTTTTACATGGTTCTTGTCGGACTGTTTCTGGATATTTGGATCTAATTCTTTGTTGATTCGCGTGATAGCAGTTGTGTCGTCATCCCCAACCAGTCCTTCCATCCTTACTCCTTTCTCCAGTGTCCTTCCTACCATCTCCACTATCATATCAGGCTCCATGGACTTTGAGCTTCCTGTAAATATAACATTCTTTTTTAATATAAAAAAACTTTCCTTAAAAAGTATAATATATCTCTTTTCCCTTAGACTTTAGAAAGAGAATAGGATTTTAAAGTAAAATATTTCACATTGCTTAAATTTTTCTGCAGGTATGCTAGTAAATATTTGCATGAATTAAATTATTTTGTTGAAGTTTTCTAAGTGACATTACCTGTCCAATTTCTTGTACATTCATGTGGAGCAGGTGGTGTATTCTTCCTTTCCGCATTCTCACAAATCTTGCATGTTTTACTACGGACACTGTAATCGATGACTTTCCCTGTTTCTACACCCATCATTGAGCAATGGCCTAGACATGAATTTAGATGAAAATCAGTGTTCTTAAATTTTGGCTATAAAAAATCATATTACATTTTAATAACATAGACAATTCACATCTACAAGGAATGACATATTTAAACTGTAAAGTTCTTTATAGTAAATGTATGTATATAACATATATCAACTTCTATAAAAACTTTCAAGTAAATAATAAAATATTTACATAATCAATTATAATATATTTATCAAGAAATAAATTTTAAAAAATCATACTTTATTTTTGTTTGTAAAAAGCAATAATCAATTACAAATACAGGTATGATATAAATAATACATTTGACCCAGTAATTTCTTTTTTAATATCAAACCATATGATAATCGTAAAGACTCCATATTTGTATAATACTACCTGTAAGGCTATCATATGATCGGCCACTTCCGCGCTTTTGCCAAGCCCCATCTACACTGACACTTATGCTGGACGACTGTTTCTTTCTGTGGGAAGATATAATATATATAATAAACATTTCTTAATAATTCAACAGCCATATATATATATATATATATATATATATATATATATATATATATATATATATATATTTATGTTTTTGTAAAATGTATATCTGTGTAAAACTCAGAATTTATAACATGCTCTTGTAGTTTTAAAAGGGTACATGGGGTGGGGGGGGGGGGCAATTCAGACTTATTTCAAATTACTTATGACCATATGCCTATATTATATCAATTTTAAGTGCATGAATTATAACAATTTACATGTTTGTTGCCATAACTTCTTCTTGCATCGATAAGGAAGCAATACATTCTGTACCTTTTCCAATCTCTACTTGTCTGCTGCTTAGTAGTGTTCTGCTGATGGGTGGCATGTTAAGCTCAGCCAGTATTCCACTTATCTGGTCAAAGTCTATCCCAGTGTGTTGTACAGCTGTCAAAACATGAAAAGAAAAATAATTCAATAATAAAATACATACCATCAATTATTTAATATAATATTCATTTGGATACAATTTTCATTATTTTAAACTTAGTTATCATTATTGTTTTGAATGTTTGTCAATTTTTATTCATCCAATGTACATTGAATATACTCACCTGCTGCTAACTTTGTATTGGCATCCCAAATTTTATTATGCCTTTTTCCTGTTGCAACATTGTTGATCATTTTGCAAGCAGAATTCATGCAAGGTATTTTGAGCATAGCTGAACGACCAAAGTTTGTTATTCCTTGGCAGTGGGAAAGTTGTAAGGGTAAGCCGCATTTCTTGCAGGCAGACAAGTCATCGGCAAGTACCCCAAGCTCAATCAACCTACGGCCACATCTCCAGTCCTTTTCAAGACGAGGGGAGTCTATTACCTGAATTGAAAAAAAAATCTTGTTCTGAGATTTCTTTATGCAAAAACTCTGATCTTGGTTAAAATTAATTTTTTTCCATGTTGTATTTTGTCATTTTTTCCTTCAAATTCTTCATTGTATGCATATTTCTTTTGATATATAAATTTTAATGAAATAATACTTATAGGTATAATGATATATATGAATTTAAAATACTGACTTATGATATCCATCATTATTGTGTATTAGTGAAGGTTTAAGCTTTTAAAATCCATATTGCTATACCTTTAAAAATAAACTTTTGCGACCTGACTTAAATTTGAAAAAGAAAAATGAAAAAGATTAAGACAATTTTAATAGTAAATAAAAATTTCAAATTTTTCTAATTTTTTTTACTTTATCTTAATACAAATCTCTTACTAACTTAAGGTAATTCTATATAAGAAAGGTTCTACTGTGCTAGTTAAAGTTTTATGACCATAAAATTTAAAAAGGGGGGTTATATAACAAACAAGGAATACATTTATAAAGAGTTAAATTAAATCTTTTAATATTACTAATCTCATCATAAAAATTGTAAATGATTTTCTTTTGTATCTCCGTGACTTTGAAATATACACGTAAGACGTTTAATATATACTAAGTATTGTATGATTTATTTTTTTTTTGGGGGGGGGGGGTTATTATGCCATATTTTTTATCCGTATGGGCCGCCATATTTCATGATTGAGTGTAAACAGTTGGAAATTATTATCTGATCATTTTCTCTAGGAATAATTTGGATAACTATTACCCTTTTTACAAATTTAACAGAAAGAAATAAACGTGGTATGTGTTACATATTGCAATATATTTAAAGAACACCTAAAATGACGCTAACTCTGTCGTTTGCCTGTGCAGTGGCGATATACCGGTATACAACAAATACAGTATGAGCGATGGTAGAGTTTGCAATGTGTATGTTATGATACTAGTGAACACGGAATGCGTAAATATCATTTTTCTCATATATATTTAATATATAAGCAGTTAGAACTTACATTTTCAGTGTAAACAATCTCAATCTCTTCAAGATCTACTGGAACATTGTCAACGGAGTAACAGTCGTCTGACTCAATTGTTTCATTGGTGGAAGCGATTTTTGAATAGCTATGTGTCTCGGCTATTTTTGTGTTCTCCCATCTCTGTCAAATCCCCCTTTTTATGGAGTCGTATTTGCGTTCCCGTCGTTTTGACACAAAACGACCCCTCGATCTCGGCCTCCCCCTCTCCATTTGTTTATGTTGTTCACCCATTCTCAATAAAGGTGTGCAATGGAAATTTTAGATATGAAAAAATAAAATTATTGAACTCATTGGCTATTGTTATTAATTCCTAATTGGTAGTTTTTTGTGATTCCGAGTTCATCAATTTTTTCACGTAAATATTTGCCATTCTTTTACTATGCTACAGAAAATAAAGACATTTAAATCGATAAAATTTGCTCGAAAAATGTACGTTACCTTTGGAAGACTTACTTTTTGTGAACATTATTCTAACTATTTTTATCATATTATGTTTATAATTAATTTTTAGTAATGTTTGATATTTTTAGTTTATTAAAAATTAAACACAATTTGAAATATCAATTTAACTTTCTTTTCCCAACAATGAAAAGAATCTGATATTTTTTATGTTTAATATTTCGTCATCTTTACTTTAAAACGTATAACAATCGAAGCTTTTGTATATTTATGCGAAAGCATGAATGATAAACAACGCCTTTTTCTGGTAAGTAAAGAAAACATAAAAAAGTATTAACCTTTTTACTATTACATATATCGACATTGTTTTCAAGAAATATTCGACCAAAAGGCGCATGTCAAAAGTAACGTACATTTCAAAATTTCGGCTTTATCCGAAACTTTGTAGAGTAAATACCCAGAATGCATATGAACATAACACAGAGAATAATTTGTCATATTTGATAATTTTAATGAAATCAAGAAGTATAAAATAAACATTAACCTACTTTGAAAATTGTAACGTACGTTAACAAAGAAACAAATAAGCAACATTTTATAATGTTTAAGAACAATAATCGTGCTTAAACTTTAAATGAATGGTAGCATATGCTTTTAATGATTCTGAACAATGATAGTTTGGTATAAACAATCACCTAATGCACATATTTAACGTGCTATGTAACGTACATTTCACACAATATCATTGAAACAAATTCAGAATTTTTTCCTTGTCTTCAGGAAGAAGTTTCAGCATTCTTTTAGATTTTCCTGTGTACACTGGTTCTGTGACTTTACAAATAACATCTGTAACCGGTATCCAAAGGATGTCTTCTCTTGCTGGCCACTGGAAAAGTTGCTTTTTTCTCTCCATGAAAGTCACCTCTACTTCGTCGGAATCGTCGATTTGTAGAATCTTTGCTATATACCAGGTTCTATCGTACTTTGCAGCAACATACTCTCCTTCAATAAGATCAATCTTGCGTTCATTTGTAGTTGGTGGTTGTTCCATTACCTTATCAGCTTCTTCCGCTAATTTGTCATCCTCTCCTGTGTTTATTTTAAGGTTATTGGTTCGGTTATTCAAGCTTTGTACTTTCCAACCATGGTCAAAGTTTGGATTATCACCCAAAAAACATTGGTCACAGTGGCAACTCACCTCATTCCAAGCTACAATGGAATTTCCTTTTCCAATTACAGCATGGACTTTGAATGTACCTTGAAGAGGCTTAACATTTCTCACGGACAGAATATTTGCAGCTGATTTACACTCGTCTGAGGATACAAAAAGAAATTTGATTCCTTTTAAGTTGGATTCAACAGCCCATTTAAAAAAATCATCAGCGTGCTGGATAACTGTTCTACCACTGCGCACCGCTTCATCAGCCATCCTCTTGGTGGTTCCTCCGAGACCATCACATGGCCCCTTGCCATGCCCGGCTTCGAAGTAGTTCCAGCGTGCTTGTACTCCGAATATTTCCTTGTGGTTAGCAATAGTGAAAAAAACCTGTTTGTTACGATATTGGCTGGTTGGCCCATCAGTCCAATAGTGAATCATTTCAACATCTTCATCTATTTCTTTGAGCTTTGGGATCATCTTCTCCAATATTCCGTGTACAGTTATTGCCGAATGGCTCAGTTCATCTGAAACAACAACAAAACTTTGATGTTCCAATTTCATGTCAGTGTTCATAAAGTAAACCACAATCGGATGAAGTGTTACAGAAGTCATATTCCAATATGCAGATTGGATTTCCTCATTCGATTTGCAAGAATAGTTTTCCGCAAAATCCATCTGGACAATGAAATGATGCTTTGGCAGTTTATCCTTTAGACTTTTTATTTCCTGATATTGTATTCTAACTCTAAAAACGTGACTTTCAAATTCTTTTAACTGTGCTTGAAAACTTTCTATGAACAATTTTTTTTCAGCATTAAGTTCTACAATTCTTGTAACATTTTTTGTCTTTCCCTTCTCTGTGACTTCGATTCTTTTCCACTGACTGTATTTAACATCATCTGGTAGCTTGTCTTGGAGATTGGGTTGATCAGTTTGCTTCATAAATGATTCAGGATTCAATGGTACTTGGATCCCGTTACTTTTCAGACACCGAAGCAGTAACGCCATATTTTGATGTTTTGTACATAAGCAGCAGCTTCTAGATATCATACTCGTGTTAAGTATGTGTTTGGGTCTCATTCTGCAAAATGTAGCCAGGGAAAGTTCTACATTGGGATGTTCTATTATGAACTTCTGATGCAAATTGGATAAGTAATCTGTGAGTACTCGGGTTTGTATCTTTTCGCCTGATTCTATCTTCTTCGCATCTGCTTTGCCTGGTTGTGCTCTGCTATTGTCATCCCTTTCAAGAAAAGAAACTACATCTTTTTTATATCTCTCTTGAACTCTTCTTCTTGATTTCCTTCCTATATCTATCCATTTCTTTACAGTATGCCCAAGTTTGTTTCTATTCATCCCCGTTTTGCGTCCTAACCACTTTAGTCCCTTGTATCTTTTAAGTGTGTTTCCAGATGCAATAGCTTGTAGCATTTGCTTCTTCACAGTTGATGAACCAGCTTTCAAATTAGCCTCCTTAATTTCACAGAGCAGAGCATTGCCTAATAAAAGCTTTCTTTTCACTGCTTTTCCTCTGTTCGGAGATATACCTGCCTCTCTCAAATCTCTGTCTGTTTTACTTCTTGGTGTTTGAGGTGACACACCTCCTTGCTTCTGTTTTTGCAATCGCTCATTTCTCTTTTGCAGCTTTCTTATCTTTCTTTTCATTTCATTATTTTTTGCCTTAAGGTGATTTATTTCTCGATGAGCTTTTGAGACCGCTCTACTGATCCTTTTTCTAGCTGATCCTTTCTTTGAACTGCTGAAATTCATTTTTACAATCAATTGCCTCTCTTCTCCTGTGGCCGTCAAATTACTCTCATAACCACTTGTCTCTCCTATATTGTCTTCTTCTGCTTGCAAAACCTCTGTTTTTCTTTTTTCACGATGTTTCTTTACTCGCTCTGCATTCTGTTTGTTTCTTCGTTTTCTTTCCTTGGTTGACAACTCATAATATTTCATTCTCCTTGTTCTCTCCTTTCGGAGGTAACTTTCACCCTCCTTGGCCTTCTTCCTTTCTCTGTACCCCTTCTGTATTTCTGCTCGACTCAATGGCATCGTTCTATTGAAATAATTCAACAAGTTAAATTTAATAAATTGTCAATTTCAATGGAAAAATGTACGTTAACGCATTGGTGAAATGTACGTTACTAATATAAACAGACAGTGTTTTAAAACTCTACGGCCAATTAGACAGTGTAACCATTTCAGATCACTTTTTTATTGTGTTCGAACATTATGAAAATTACAAATATTGTATATGACTCCTATAAATCAATTTTGTTGTATCTGATAAGTACTCATATTTATTTCAACCGACACACTTTTTCAATACTTATTTTTTAATAATTAAATAATAAATTTTTTCATGCTTTGGTGTATAATTGCAAGCGTTGATAATCAATTGTGCCCCATTTCAACCAAACACAACAAAAACAACGTTAGAAAAACATTTAAGCATCAAGATTCAATCATATCAATATCTTGAAATGTACGTTACATATTGTATCGTACATTTACCCCGACTGATCTTCCATACCGCTCAACTCTTCAATCATTTATCGAGTTTTGGATCAATGCTTATTTATTCTGAAAACATGCATGAGTGTTTATCATTTGTGTACTGCAATGTAAATCGCTCAGGACATCTTCAAAAGCTGGGTATAAATGGAGAAAATAACTCACCTCTTTAAAATGAAATTTTCTATTTCAAAACATAACGCACTATCTGTCGTCTGCTTCTGAAAACGATATGGAAGCTTCGTTCTGCCAAAAAAGCGGTTTTTAGGATGTTTCTAGGATGTTTGGTAACGTGCGTTTCGGTAACGTACATTTAATGTAAGTGATTTTTTTTTTTTAATGAGTTGCATAATGTATTTGTAATGGCTGTGGACCCACTATTTATTACAAAAACTAATAGCAAAAATAGCAAAACGTCCAAAATGTTTTCAAATTCATTGTATAAAGAAAATTATATGATCTAGTACATTACATTCTTATCCATACGTTTAAGACTTTTAAACTTTTCTTCGATATCTTATTTTTATTCTGACTCCGTGAATAATTATATGCTAAATTTACACTTTAGGTTTTCTTTTTAAGTACAATATAATACAAATTTCTGATTCAAAACGGTTAGAACTGAAAAAGTATTCATTTCTATTGACGTAATTGCAAAGAAAGACGTCAAAACTGAAACTTGCGACAACATATTTTACTCTGTCTTTTTCAGGAAAAATGCAACAAGATTAGTTCTAAATAACTTTTTACGATAAAACAGAAGTTCTGCAAACACATATGTAAAGGAATAGAGTCAACACCAACTAACTTACAATGTTTTAGTACATATTAGACAGGTAACTAGTCGTTGCGACAGTAACGTACGTGTCATTTTTGTTAACATTATACCTAAATTTATTGTTTGACATTGGTGAGGGAAAGGCAAACATGTTTTGATTTTACTTCTAGGCCTTAACTTAAGTTAAACAGAATCAAATATTTTTAGAAATATACACATTTTAAAGCACAACAAGTGGCGACCGTAACTGCACACCTTTATTGAGAATGGGTGTGTTATTCGCGCCAACTACGGCATGTCGTAAACGACATAATTTTACTTTTTCCTTGGTCTCAACACATTTAATAAGTTGTTATTTTGTGAAATGAAATATATTCATAATGTAGCAGTCTCATATTTTATTATTTAATTACAAGTACATGTATATTACATATGCATCATTTCATTTTGATATTTTCATGATTTTTTGAATGCATATGTATTGGATTCTATAATTATTTTATTGATCTTGAAATACATTAGTGTGCATTCATTCATGACAACTTAATTTGTAGAAAGGTCCAGAGTTGCCTTTAGGGCAGTGATTATATTTTGGTCAAAGTTAAGTTGTGTCTTTTAATCTCATTGGTGTTTTAGTTTGTTTCTTGTTTGTCTATTGGTTGGTCAATTTCCCTCCAAATGTTCTTTGGGTTTTAGTTTAATCTTTGTCAAGAGTTTGAAGAGAGCGGACTGTAAGAAAGGTGTACAGACGTTTTTGAAAAATTACATATCTTCTTGGTAAGTTAATCTAATATTACTAATAATAATATCATTTATAATATTTCTACTAAATGACAAATCAGTATTTAATCATTTTTATAATTCTTTCGCACTTTCTCTGATTGAATGAATAGTGAGAGAGAGACTTTTGAAATAATAAGTTAAAGTTAAAATAGTTATAACTGAAGTCTCCTTAGATGTGTTTTAATTAAAACTACTTTTATGATAGTGTAATAGTTGTATAATTAATTACAGAATGCACATATACCTTGCAACCATTGAGTCGTATTGAACTTGGTTCAACTTGTACATGGGGCCTATTCCCATAGAATGGTATGTGTATGTTCATATGCTTGGAATATCAGATTAATGTAATATATGCATTACATAATTATAGCAATGGTTTTATAACTGAAATGTAAATGCATGTAAATTGATATAAAGGAGACACTATGTAAATTGTAGTTTACTTATATGAGTTATCTCCCTTTATAAAGTTAAATTACTTCAATACATTGATTGTTCATCAATACGTAATTACTTGAAGTTCATGTGTTTTATGCCGTATATTCATACTTGTTATATTGTTTTTACAGGGTCAAATCAATCTATTTATATAACTGGTGTAATAAAAGCCCGTTAATCGAACCCTAACAGGAGTGTTGATTTCTTCTTTACATCAACAGATAAACCTGTTACATATTGGCGCCCAACGTGGGGCACAGCGAAGAAGACCACCAGTGTTCACGGAGCCACAATAGATAACAGTACCAGTTCCAAGACCTTAAAGACATATCAGGACATTTATATCACAACACGTACGATTTTGATAGATTGAGAGTTCCTATAAGGAAGATTGAGTTGGAGCATAAACCAGTTGCGAAACCTAGTAAACATGCAACTGCGAAAGCTGCTACATGTACTTCTACTAGTGGCACTAGTGCTGATCGTTTCAGCGAGATGCAGTCTCAGCTTGACCAGCTCACCGCACAAGTTATGCAGCTTAGTCAGAATCCTCAGACTTCTCAGTATAGTCAAATGCCTCGACAGTCTTATCAAACAGGGAGAAGAGCATTTAGAGGATACCAACCAAATCAGTTTCCTAGAATGCCTTCTGCACCATTACCTGCTAATGAGGTGAATCTTGCACCATCAGCAGTTCAACAGGACAAAGTCATTTGCTATAGGTGTCACCAGGAAGGACATATAGCAGTGGGGTGCCGTGTAAGACTGGATCATCAGAAGGCCCAGCATTTAAACTTCAACAGGTCGAATCCTGGGGCCAGGGGTTTGGCTGCACCAAGACAAGGCCCACTGACAAGAAGGCAATAGTTGGTGTTACAAATGAGGTGACTATTGATATTGAGCAGGTCACATGTTTAGCTCTTTTAGATACAGGTGCTACGGTGTCAACTTGCAGACTTCTATGCAGACTTCTATGACCAGAATTTATCTGATATTGAGATCCATCCTCTTGATGAAGTTCTGCATATTGAATGTGCAGATGGTCAGAATATGCCCTATTTAGGTTATATATATGTTAGTATTAAGCCTTATGGTACACCGCATCATTTATTAGAGGAGTGCTTGTTTTTAATAGTACCTAACAGCAATTACAATGCTAGAGTACCTGTCCTCATTGGCACTAACATTATTAGTCGCCTCATAGATTTAACTCGTGACGAGTTCGGCACTAGATATTTACAAGAAGCTAATTTGCATACCCCATGGTATCTGTCATTTAGGTGCATGGCACTTAGACAAAGAGAGTTGCAACGCCACAGCAACAGGCTTTGTATTATAAAATCTGCTGCAACAGAGAGACTTATCATTCCACCTAATGGAAGAGTAACTGTAGATGGATACATGGATAAGAAGCTACCATACCATAGGGTCCTAGCTATGCTTCAACCTACAGGGAAATCCATCATCCATACAGATTTGGATATCACTCCATCTCTCCAACTCTATGATTACCAGTCTAGTGATCGAGTTCCTGTGGAGATATGCAATGTCACCACCAGGACAGTTGCAGTGCCACCACGAGCAGTATTGTGTGAACTCCATCCTGTTCAGATTTTAAATACCATGATGCCTGTGGATTCCACAATTACTTCCGATTCGGAAAACATCTATGACAAGATCAAGATTTCTCCAGACGTGACAGAGGAGGAAGAGCATCAATGTAAGGATTTGATATCAGATTATTCTGATATATTTTCTACAAGTTCGACTGACATAGGAACAACAGATAAGGTGACACACCGGATAGAGTTGTACGATACAACACCATTCAAACAGAAGTATCGTAGGATCCCACCAGCAATGATTGACGAAGTCAGAACTCATAAATGACTCGAAGACAAAGGGAGTTTCGCTTGGTACTGGAGACAGGGTACTAGTGAAGGTGGTTCCATATGACGGGAAGCATAAGATCGCTGACCGATGGGAGGATCATCCCTACATAGTCATCAGTCAACCTATCATTGGTATTCCTGTATATAAGGTAAGTAGGGAAGATGGGGAAGGGAGATGCAAGACTCTTCATCGTAATTTACTTCTCCCCATTGGAACATGGGTTCCATCTCCAGTACCAATGCCAGCACCAAGAACTAGAGTGAAGCGAAAGGATACATGTCCGGACAATCAGTCCATATCACCATCTTCAAAGGATGTAGATGATGATGATGAATTTGAGTATTATGTTATAGGTACCGGTACCAAGACTCAAAGAGACCAGAATGTGGAGGACGCTCCATTGTCCATCAGTGATAAAACTGATGAAGATGACCAAGGTCCAGAGTCAGTAGTTGACGAGGAAGATCAAGATGTTCAGGAAATGCTTCATAACCATGATCCAGAAGATCATCCAGAAGTTTCCTCTCTCGAGGAAACAGAATCTGTGAGAGATTCTTCTGTTGAGGAGACAGAAATAGACTCCGAAGAAGATTCCACTCCCCCAACACTACTGAATTCAAAATCCACTGATATTCCCAAAAATTGACTGACATTGTCTGACATCTACTGTATAACCACTGTACCCTACTGTAAATCCACTGTACACCTACTGTACAGAGCTACTGTACCACACTGTATCCCACTGTACCCCACTGTACAGAGCCACTGTACTCCACTGAACAGCACAGTGCCTACCCACTGACCAGCACTGTACCTCACTGTACACCACTGTACGGGGCACTGACCAGCACTGTACCCCACTGTACACCACTGTACAGGGTACTGACAAATACTGTACACCACTGTAACCCACTGTACCTAGTATGTTTTTATAAATTATTATGTAAACAATGAATTGAATATTTACTTTATTTGAGACCAAAATCTGGATTTGTTTTGATTCTTTCCTATTGCTTACAAGAGATAAAATGGGGTTCTATTTCGTTCATATATAATTACATGCGCGGTCAGAATTCTTTCCAGGGTAAGGGCAGGGATACTTGTTTTCTGGGGGAGCTTAGACATATTTTGGATAGTTGTACTATGTAAGTTAACCCCCCCCCCCCCCCCCTCATCCTCCGATCCACGCATGTATTTATCTAAAAACTCGGAATCCAATTATCATACAAAATATAGCAACTTATTCAGTAAAAAGGGGAAAATACCAGAAGATAACTGGTCTGGACTTTAAAATGTCTTTGAAGCTTTACTTCACAGGAAGATCAGCGAGTCAGTATCTGTGTATAGTATACATACTTTCAGTAGATCAAAAGGTGTGAATGTCCCAATATTCAACCTTGTAAATTGTCAGTCTGACACCTTGTTCTAGATATTATGTAATTCCCTTATAAGGGTATTTGTGGTCTTTAGATGATTAAATCCATTTGAAATATATTTTTTTTAAAAACATTACATGTATGAATAAACGAAATTTTTAGATGCGTTTTTTTATTATTTAAATCAAGTCGGATATTAAACTGTTAAACATTTATAAATCCTCACCCCCCCCCCACCAGTCGCTGATATCAAAATAACTATAGTGTTAAATTAAAAATAAAATATGGTGATAACGAACAGTGTTCAAATAATTTCACCTTATTACGGTACTTTTATTTATATACTTTTGAATTTGAACACTGTTCATTATCAGCACATGTAATACATCTACATGTATCTTCTCTTGCACAGCTAAGAATGTTCCCATGATATACATGTAGTGACATAGTTTTAATAAGAAAAAATACACCCCCTCCTTCCATCCATCCCTCCTCTATCCCCTCTCTCTCTCTCTCATGTTGTAACTATTCTCCTCCAAAGTCAGGAAGGCATACATAAGCACCCCCCCCCCCGCGCAATATTTTTGCTGCATCACAATTTAATTTTAGCATCTCTTCAATTATAAACGACACCTTAATTAATAGGCAAACATGTTTATTTTCTCTTTCCGTAATAAGTGAATTGTGTAAGGGTCTGATAAATGAGAAAAATAGTTTTATTATTCAGTAATTGAAAATACGCAATTTATTTCTGAATCATGTTGAATGTATATGACCTAATAAATTTCACGACGATGAATGCGCATGCTGCCCAAAATGCATACAAAATTTTCTTTTTTAAAACAAACTTATGAGCTATTAAAGCTATATTTACTGATTATACACTCAATTGGAACTTGTTGCACGAAAACGTCACTCCATGGAAAACGAAGTCCATTAGTTGTCATCGTATAATGGCTGCCTTCACATTCAAGTGAATATTTTTACTGATCGTATGGTTTTCTTATACAATTATATTTATTAAAATTAACGTCTTAAACAATGTCAAGTGCTAAACACAATGAACTGAGTTAAATCTTTAAAGCAGAATTAGTTTACT
This sequence comes from Magallana gigas, assembly GCF_902806645.1. Taxonomy (NCBI): domain Eukaryota; kingdom Metazoa; phylum Mollusca; class Bivalvia; order Ostreida; family Ostreidae; genus Magallana; species Magallana gigas. The sequence continues at coordinate 24,186,107 of NC_047560.1, read as the reverse complement.
GAATTTTTTTAAATTGTGCTTTACACACGTGCTTGGACGACATTTCCGTATAAAATCGCGTCGTATGGTCATTAAAACAAAAAGATATTCAAACTATGACGAATTCTGACTAATTATTTATATCTTGTGTAATATTTGCTTCCTGTGTATAGTGATTAGCAGCGTTCACGATCGCAGGTAGAATTCCAGCCCGGAGGCTTTCACACCTTTAGAAATTAAGCCCCGCCCTCACCTGAGATTTACCACCCTATAAAAAAAATCGGCCTTTAAAACGATCTTTCGGTTTTTCTTGTTTTTTTCTTCATTGACTGAAACCAGTATATTGTATCATAGCAAACATTTCAAATCTTCTATAAAAACTCTCTCTCTCTCTCTCTCTCTCTCTCTCTCTCTCTCTCTCTCTCTCTCTCTCTCTCTCTCATGAAAATAGTGCTAAAACTTGAGGCCCCGAGTCAGAAAGGTAAAAGCACGTTAAAATCCCTTACGGCATCACAACCGCCACTTCCAACATAGATTTTGTTGTGAACTTTTCTACGCTTGCAAATGACACCAATACAATATTGTCAGAAAGTGATATACCTGTAATCTCTCTCTCTCTCTTCTCTCTCTCTCTCATTATGCAAAAAAAGTGTGTAGCGTAGGGCATTTTATATACATGTATCTTATTTCTTATACATTTAAAAGTAAATCATATATTAAGAAAACTGTACAGCTACGCATATTACAACATGTTACAACCTTTCTTGATTTAAATCCTTCCTTTTATTTCTTGCTGAAATTAATGATACAGTTAATTACCGCTTAATATGTCACTGATTATGTTGAAAATTTATAATGCATTCTGCAGTAGGTGTTATTTTGTAAAATTAAAACCCGACATTTGCAATGTATATTTAAATATTTTAATCAAAAGAAATCAATTAACAAATGAGCTATTAACTCGCACAAATGTACCTGTGTAGTCAAGCGGGCAGTCATGATATTTGGAAACGTGTACAAAAAAAAAACAAGCATGGATATATTTTGTGGATTCTGTGTTTAATTGACTGTTTTTAGTGGCTAAAACACAGCTTATGAGACACAGAGAATTAACAACTCGATCATTTAAACGAGGGCTTGTGTCATATATCATCAATAAGAAATGATTATGTAACCTTGCTGGTGGGGGGGGGGGGCATTTTCGAATGACTGGCAGAATGAACATAATGACATGTACTTTTTTAATAATCAGATTCAACATGTAAAATTCAATACTTTCACCTTATAGCTAGGGAAATTATCATAATTTTATGATCGTAACATTCAATAACAATAGACATTTATTTATAAAGAAAACGTATTTAATAGATTTAACGACCTGTTACATTCTTCTGTCAAGTTATCTGTATACATAATGATAATGCTATATACAGCATAATAAAAATAAATATCGAAGAAAAAAAATATACTGAAGATTTAAAAATCTGATTTTGTCTCAAATTAATAGTACAGTGCCGTACAGTGGGGTACAGTGATTGTCAGTGCCCGTTACAGTGGCGTACAGTGGGGTACAGTGCTGGTCAGTGCCCTGTACAGTGGCGTACAGTGGGGTACAGTGGAAGTCAGTAGGACTGTACAGTGGTGTACAGTGGGATACAGTGCTGTTCAGTAGAAATGTACAGTGGGGTACAGAGGGGTACAGTGGAAGTCTGTGAAATGTACAGTGAGGTACAGTCAATGTACAGTGGATGTCAGACAATGTCATTTAATATTTGGGAATATCAGTGGACTTTGAATTCAGTAGTGCAAAGACAACACAGAGAGTGTCATCAAGAAACCGAGTCAGGCCAAAGTGGACAGAAGATTACGTAATGTCCCAGCAAGTGCAGCCTCCGGAATGGCTCCAAAGAGCCAATTACCTGCAAACACTTGCTACAACCGGAGTATTCGACAAAATTGATAAAGATTCTGCAAAGGCCCTGGTAACTATCATCACAGGCAAGTAGTGTTTTAATTTTTTTTATGCTGCCATTTTTTTTCTCCAGTTATGTTAGTTACATTCTCAGATTTGGTCAATGGCGCGGACGCCATTCTTGCACCAGGGGGAGAATGTAGCAGTCTCATATTTTATAATTTAATTACAAGTACATGTATATTACATATGCATCATTTCATTTTGATATTTTCATGATTTTTTGAATGCATATGTATTGGATTCTATAATTATTTTATTGATCTTGAAATACATTAGTGTGCATTCATTCATGACAACTTAATTTGTAGAAAGGTCCAGAGTTGCCTTTAGGGCAGTGATTATATTTTGGTCAAAGTTAAGTTGTGTCTTTTAATCTCATTGGCGTTTTAGTTTGTTTCTTGTTTGTCTATTGGTTGGTCGATTTCCCTCCAAAAGTTCTTTGGGTTTTAGTTTAATCTTTGTCAAGAGTTTGAAGAGAGCGGACTGTAATAAAGGTGTACAGACGTTTCTGACAAATTACATATCTTCTTGGTAAGTTAATCTAATATTACTAATAATAATATCATTTATAATATTTCTACTAAATGACAAATCAGTATTTAATCATTTTTATAATTCTTTCGCACTTTCTCTGATTGAATGAATAGTGAGAGAGAGACTTTTGAAATAATAAGTTAAAGTTAAAATAGTTATAACTGAAGTCTCCTTAGATGTGTTTTAATTAAAACTACTTTTATGATAGTGTAATAGTTGTATAATTAATTACAGAATGCACATATACCTTGCAACCATTGAGTCGTATTGAACTTGGTTCAACTTGTACATGGGGCCTATTCCCATAGAATGGTATGTGTATGTTCATATGCTTGGAATATCAGATTAATGTAATATATGCATTACATAATTATAGCAATGGTTTTATAACTGAAATGTAAATGCATGTAAATTGATATAAAGGAGATACTATGTAAATTGTAGTTTACTTATATGAGTTATCTCCCTTTATAAAGTTAAATTACTTCAATACATTGATTGTACATCAATACGTAATTACTTGAAGTTCATGTGTTTTATGCCGTATATTCATACTTGTTATATTGTTTTTACAGGGTCAAATCAATCTATTTATATAACTGGTGTAATAAAAGCCCGTTAATCGAACCCTAACAGGAGTGTTGATTTCTTCTTTACATCAACAGATAAACTTGTTACAATAATTATTAATGTTGTTTCATTGTGAATTGCAACAGTTTGAATTTTACGACATGGTCATATATGGAGACCCACTTGAGGTAAAAAATGATGAAAAGAATCCATCCTTAACAAACACTGTGTAAAACTTTCAAGCATCTGCGATAAATAGTTGCCGAGATAAATGCGACAGAAATTTTTATTACGGACTGACAGGCAGACAGACAGTCAGACAGACGGACAGACAGACAGACAGACAGACAAGGGTAAAACAGTAATCCCCCCTCTCCTTCGGAGCGGGGGTATAATTAATGCTTTATCATTCATTTACTTTATGTCTGAGTAAAAGAAGTTTCCTAGGTTGTATTATTAATGTTTTTACTGTTGCCCCCCCCCCTCCACCCCTTTGACCTGAACCCCTGACCCAGGGGCTATGAATTTCACAATTTAGGTAGAGGAGTTTGCAAATCCAAGACAAATCCAAAATACTAAAGACATATGTAATTTTAAAGAAGGCTACTAATCTAAATGATGTGTGTCATCTTACCAGTTGATAAACAGGATGTAAGAGGTGGATCTCCAGCATTTGGATTTTGAGCCCTGCTTGTCTTTCCTTTAAGAGCACAACAAAAAGGTAAATGATTTAGATTTGAATACATTTCTATCTCATACAAAAAGCACCATACTATATAATTTTATTAAAATTAATTCATAATGAGATGATTTATATATATATGTGTGTGTGTGTGTGTGTGTGTGTGTGTGTGTGTGTGTGTGGCGTCTTTTGACAATCAGCAGTGCATTAATTACTTAGGATCGACATGAAAGACATACCATACTTCAGCTTTGATTTTTTATATTTTATGAGCTATGAAAATATATAAGATATGAAATCACACGACTCATGGGAAATTATTTAAGGATTTTTGAAACATCTTTGAAGTCAAACAGATATTGATAAATTGAGTCAAATTGACGTGGACATACTTGGTGCATAAACTGTTAAACATGCACATGCACATGCGCGGAACTAGAACATGTTTGCCGAAGGGGAGGTCTTGGAGCTATTTTAGGTAATTTTACTACTGTAGAAACACATATTTTCGTTGGGTCAAAAGGTTTTTTTTAACAAAATAAAATTCCGTTGGCATTGAATTTCGTTATATTTTTATCTCTTTGTATTCATTAATACTTTGGTTAAAAATTCGTCATGGATTTTATTTCGTTGATTTATACTGCCAACAAAAATAACGAAATTAAATCCTCAAAGAATATTTCTGCTTCTACAGTATGTAAATTTAAGAATTTCTTGATTTTTCTAAGAGGTAAAGTTAATTCACATAAATTTCATTAATGTAAATTTGAGTTGCATTATCTTGATACACGAATAATGTCGTCTCTAAATCTGTCAAAATTATGCATGGTGATAAATGGGGGGAGGGGGAGAAACGTTAATTTTGTTTAGTTGTTACTTAAGAAAAATCTGCCATTCGCGGATTCAGACGGGGTCCCCTTGGGGGCGCGCTCCTCTAAAATTGACAAAATGAGGTCCATTTATACTCTTATGATGAACGAAAATGTACAACTTGCGAGTCCTGGTTATGAACTTGTATTACTTTTTTAGAAACTCGTGGAATTTCTCTACATTAGATTTATTTCAGTTGTGTAGTAAAAAAAAAAATACCCTATGTAACGTACATAAAAAGCCCGTCTCAATTACCCTCTCCAAAAGTTCAAAAGTGACCAGTCATTTATTTTTTGATTAAATAATTTTAAAATTACAAATTTTAAAGCGGTGAAAGTACATCAATTATGATGTACTTTAATCCACAGTAATATCGACAGATGTTCCAGACCACCTTAAGTAATTTGTTTTACATTACGAATTTTTCATATTCATTATACAAACTGGCATTGTTATCTTTTTTCAACTTCATAAACAACGTCCCGTTGAAGTTGATTATATAAAGTGATTAATAAACATCCATACGTAAGAAAAAACATCTTTTCTTTAGAAAAAAAGGTAAACAGAAACGTTTCTTATATTTCTGGCGAATAGTTTTGCAGTGAATCTGCAGTTCTTATATTTACAAACTTTGAAAAATTATCTTTAACCCCCCCCCCCAATCAGGAAATATTCCGTGATCTGCTTATGGCCTTGTAAACTAGTTTAAACCTCACATATGCGTATCAATGATTATGAAATCTTAACTTATAAATACTACTATATTAAAATAATAGGCTCAAAATTTTGGCCTTTAATACCGATTAATCAAAAAAGTGCTTTCTTCTGTTTTATGTATTTTTAACATCATTAGTACTTGAAAATTCTCAAATCGTTTTTTTTTTCTTCGCTAATTAAAAATTAACAAACATTCTTTGAAAACAGTTCGAGAAATCATTTGGATTTTTTGGATTTTACAATCTTGCTCATGCGCATTACATTTACGCTAAATCACGTGAGGCTCTTTAGTTTATGTTTCCACGATATCACATTTGCGTGGATGAACTCAGAATCGATACATGTGAAATAGAAAACGTCTAACTTTTCATTAGAAATTTATTATATATTCTATTTATCAAAGGAAATAGAAGAGATTACTCTAACACAGTGCATTTACTATGAACAATCCCGAAAGATTATAATATCAACATCGTGTGTAAATTTGAAATATAAAAGTTGTTGAAAAAGTGTTACATTCTTCAATGAAAAGTTAAACTTTTAGATAAAAGTTATTTTACAGCATTTAAATGATTTGTTGTTAATAATCTGACTGGTTTTTTAGATGCAACTTTATTTATTTTCTCCAAAGTCGTTTCAGAGAGATTTTGCTAGTATTTTTGAGAAATTTTGATTGTGGTGAAGTCCTGTCCAGAGACAATGAGATTATTCTACCTTAGCAGAGTGTAGTAAAATTAATAGCATTATTGAAGGCTTAAAGCTTGGTTATGTAAATGTCAACAATACGGTGTGTCGATGTATATATTCCATAAATGCCCGGTCAAATTCTAGCTCAGACTAAATATCGTATTACCCCGAACAAATATTAGCTCATTGGTCCGAACAAATCGTAATTCCTTCAAACAAATAACCTATTTATCGGAATATTAAGCTAATTCGGTCAAACAATTAACTTACTTGTCGGAACAAATAACTAATTTGTCCGAAATAATCCTAATTCGTCCGAACAAATACCTTACCTGTCCAAACACATCACTTATTCGTCCGAACAAATAAGATTTATTAATTTTTTGGGAGTTGATTTTAATCAACTCTCCTATGCAGTAACTCGGGCAAACCGAAAAGTGAAACAGTGTTTGGACCTAAGCACAAATCAACACAACGCTGACAACATATAGTTTTAGTCGATAAATTCAATGTAATGAGTTCTTATGCATTGTTTTTCCAAGGACATTTATCTATTGATACCTTGTAAAAGGTCAGATTTTAAATGGTACGGATAATTTTGAGATTTTTTGAAGTCGTACATTGTATGTATTCCTACGCCAGAGTTCAATATAGTCTCGTTTAACCAGACGCTCGGCTGTCTCCGTTAATCGCCGACAAGCAGAGAGTATCTCTTGCTCATCATTACGGATAGAAATTATGTATAAACTGTTTACATTCAATACCATTTTTTTTCCAAAAGTAAAATAACTACAAAACTTATACAAAAGGAGATCAATAATTCAAATTCAGTTAAGGCCGTTGTTTACTCAGGGTTTGAGTTTTCAAATCTGGATTGTTAAAAAGTTCAATATCATGAGTAAAATTTGTTTTAAACACAAAAAGTATTTATGAATTGAATTATTATTGAAATACTATTTAATATTTTTACTAAGTTATGGAGTTAGACTCAAAAAAGTTTGACATTTCGCAAAGCAGAGGAAATTTGGACTAAATTCTTCAGATTTGTTTTCCACTTTAATTTTTTTGGGTTATACTTTAATATTTAAAGTTTAGGTTTTATTAGTTAGTCAACATAATTTTGCATATTTTCTGTTGGTTTTATCTCACTTTTTCGTTTAGAGAATAGTATGGCATATGCTACAAAAATATTGAAAAATGCTTAAAAATGATAAAAGATACCATAACTTATTATTTTGATCAATGGCCTCATATAAATATTATGCTAGCAGAGAAAGGTCATTATACTTATTTTAATTCTATAAATGTTTTAGCATTATCATCATTCACTTTTTTGTTATACTGAATCTGTTATTTTTTTTTTCATACTGTAAATCTGAAAATGGGTAACGATTTGAAAACCAACAGAGGAAATTCGGACTTGAATATCTATATTAATTGTGAATGAAAACTTAATACTTTATATTTATTTAATGTCAATACCATCCGTAAACTGTGTTTCATTTGTTAAAGAGTTTAACAATTTGTATTGTTTCACAATTAAGAAAATCTCAATCATAGTGTAAAACTTTTATGGATTTTTCTTAAATTTTCTAAAAATATTCAATGACCATTAACTAAAAAGGAGGTTATTGACCTACTTTTTTTTAAGTGAAGAATAACACTATACCATGTAAGGTCTACAACACACAACAGGTGGTTTTTCATTATCATCGGTATAATTTTCTTCATTCTGAATAAACGTCATCCTTAAACTTTGTTTAAAACATTCTTTTTTTTAATGAATATAGCAAAAATTGATTTTAAAAAACACATGTTCTGTGCTGAAAAAGGATCACATACATAATTCTTTTATTTTGCAGTGTATTTTCGCGTCTTGCCAGTGCTTTATGAACTTAGGTATGGGATGTGGTCCATGCGTACAGTATATGGCCATAAATGAGTCAACAAAATGGCCGCCGTTTTTTTCTTCATTTTTACAAATGTCTGAATTGTTTTTTAAGTTTTAGTCTTTATAGCGTAACCGCAGAAAAACAAACTAAATCATAGCCTTTTAATAGAGCTAATCTATATTTATACATTACAAAACAAGGCCGAAAAACGAAAGGAAATGGCAACACCACAGAAACAGTTGGTTATATCTTCGCGTCGAGATGGATTCAGTCAGTATAAAATTGCTGACATTATTGGAGTAAGTCAATCATGCATAAGTAAGTTTCTTCGTAAATTAAATTGACGTGGAAACATCGAAAATGTATATAGAAGCGGACGGCTTTGGAAAACGAATGAAGGGGGGGGGGGGGATTTTACGTTGTGTTAAAACGGACAGACGACAAACTTTAGCAGAAATAACGAATGATGCAATAATGTAATATCCTCTTTTGTTTCTAGCCGAACTGTTAGAATAAAATTAAGGTTTTTCTGGTTATACAAGGAGGAAAATTCGTAAAACATGAACAATTCGGAAAGAGAATAAAATCGTCGGATAAATTTGTGTAGATAAAAACTTGGAAGGACTTTACATAGAAACTGGAAACAATAAATTAATAGCGACGATTCACAAGTTGTGGTTGACCAAAATAAACGAGTATATGTTTTGAGGAGAGCTGACGAAGTCTGGCGACGAGAGTGTCCGGGGCTACGAGGCAACCGTTTTCTGCCATGTTTTGGGGTTGTATTTCCTATAAAAGGATCGGAACATTTACTCAAGTTAAGGGCAATATAAATTCCCGAAAATATGTCGACATTTTAGAAGAAAATTTGTAGCCGGTTTTAGTGTGGCATTTCCCTAAATTGGCCACCCAATTCTCCGGAACTTAATATTATAGAAAACGTATGGCATACAATTAAAATCTGTTTGCAAAGAGAAATGAACAACATCAAAAATAGAGGAGATCTGATTGAAAAAGTGAAAGAAATATGGAGTTCACTTCCACGGCACTACATTCAAGGATTATATGCATCCATTCTAAAACGTGTACGACAGGTCATTAGGTCAAAAGGTCATGCAACTAAATATTAAACTTGAGGTAAGTAACTTTGTTACTTTTTGAGATATTTATGCCCCCTTCGAAGAAGGGAGGGCATATTGCATTGCTGCTGTCTGTAGGTCGGTCGGTCTGTCGGTCCACCAACAGTTTCCGTTAATTTTCTTCGCAGAGGATGAACATATTGAAATGAAATTTGGTATATAAGTTTATCATGATAATATCTAGGTCAAGTCCGATATTGGGTACGATCGAGCAATTTTCGACAGAGTAATGGCCCTTGGACTTAGAAAAATTCGTTTTTTTGTAGTTTCCGCTCATTTTCTTCGCAGAGGATGAACATATTGAAATGAAATTTGGAATACAGGTTTATCATGATAATATCTAGGACAAGTTCGAAATTGGGTACAATCGAGCAATTTTCGATAGAGTAACGGCCGTTGGTTGAGAAAAAATCTAGTTTTTGCAGTTTCCACCCATTTTCTTTGCAGAGGATGAACATATTGAAATGAAATTTGGTATACAGGTTTATCATGATATACCTAGGTCAGGTTCGATATTGGGTACGTTCGAGCAATTTTCGACACAGTTACGGCCTTTGGACGTAGAATAATTGCAGTTATTTGCAGTTTCCATCCATTTTCTTTGCAGAGGATGAACATATTGAAATGAAATTTGGTATACAGGTTTATCATGATAATATCTAGGTCAAGTTCGATACTGGGTACGATCGAGCAATTTTCGACAGAGTTATGCCTCTTGGACATAGAAAAATTCCAGTTATTTGCAGTTTCCGCTCATTTTCTTCGCAGAGGGTGCACATATGGATATGAAATTTGATATACCTATTTATCTAAATAATATCTAGTTTGATTTTGGGTACGAAAGAGCAATTTTTGACAGAGTTATGGCCATTGAACTTAGAAAAATACCAGTTATTTGTAGTTTGTAGTTGTAGTCCATTTTCTTTGTGGATGTTTCCAAGTGAGGGGGGGGGGACATAAATATTTCACAAACATCTCTTGTTTGCTAAGAAGTCAGGTAAGCATGCACCGGTGGCTTATAACGGCGGACATTTTGACGACTCATTTATGGCCATATACTGTAACTTGTTTTCATTTTCTTAGTCAATGGCAGGTGGGTTTGAGGCACTTTAAGAATGAATCTATGCAAGATAAATTCTACTTTAATTAATCAACAAAATTTTTATACCTGTTTTTTAAAAATATTTTTTGGCCAACTGATAAACAATTTTTTTCGCACAAAATTGATTTTTCAAGGACATTTTATATTAGAAACCAAACCTTTTTCAACAGCTTTTACCATTTTTTTTAAAAACCACATGATCACAAACTAGGCCTAGAGGTCACATCGCTCATCTCAGTAACACTTTACAAATATGTAAAATTTGACCCCCGTTGTGGCCCTATCCTACCCCTGGGTGGTTATGATTTGAACAAACAAGAATCAAAACTGCACATAAGTTTCAACCGGTATTTGATAAAAATATTTTGGAAGATTTTCACGATATACTACTATGTAACAGTTTGAGTACCTCCCCCACATCTATGGCCCCAACCTTCCTCCAGGGTCATGATATGACCTAAAAATGCATGTAAAGTTTAATTATTTCCTATCTATCTCCCTTGAAATAGAGTGTAATACTTCTTTCGTACACACTTGAATTTCCTTGGCCCATAGGTGATCCGTGCCAAGTTGGTTGTAATTGACCTAGTGATTCTGTAAGAGAAGACGTTAATTCGAACAGTTTACAACGACGACAAAAACGATGACTACGACAAAAAGAAGACAAATTTTTATCAGTAAAACTGACTTGAGCTTTCGACTCAGGTAATATAATATTTTATTATCTTAGATGTGTTTCCTTTGTTTCTATATGTTATATAAGCTTTTTGTATAATCTATCACTATTTTTTATTAGGTCAAATTCCATTCACGAAGGTTGGTAGATTATGAATGGAAAATAAAGTGCAAATGTGTTATTTTTCATGGTCAATTATTTACGGATAAATATTTCTTCTTGGTATTCTTTAATCATTATGTTTCAGGTACAATTGTGCAATATGAAATATATACAAAATACACATCGTATGAATTCAACAAAGATCTTCCTTAAGACTCTGCATCTGAAGTCTATCTTACAATATCTATTTACCGTATATAGAGAGCATATGCTGCAGCCAATAATAAAAAGAAGAATAGTGACCCCCGTAGAATAATGACCGGGGTCATTTTTCGACGTAGAATAATGCCCCCCCCCCCCCCATTGCTGTAGAATAATTGGATTTTTCTGAAGAAAAAAAACAGGCCTGGGGTTATTTTTCTTTATGTTAAATATGAAGAGAAATGATCCCCGCTGTAAACAAGAATAGAAATAGATTACACCGTATCCAATATATCTGACTTTATATTACTTGAATTTTTACTCTGTTCAGCAGATTTTGAAGTTATAAACACCGATCTTGTAAAGAAATCGCTGTTTATAGTTTTTCATATCTGAAGCCAACACACACAAACACACTTTCATTTTCCAAAAAAATGATTGCTTACAGTGACGTCTCTTCTCTCGTCGATATATGGCGGGAAATGATGCAGCACTTGTGTATAAATCGGCTGAACTGTACTTGACACTTTTTTTTATTTAAAACGGTTTTTAGTCAACAAGATTTATGCACAACTTGATAAACTTTTATTATTTTTTCATCGCGATTTTATACTTGCATCGGCAAATTTGCCAATCTAAATGTGTCCATTTAGGTCATTTAAACGTTGTAAAATTTTTTTTTACTTTTCACAACGATATTGAGGTTAATGGTGGGCCGTTAAATTATGGGTCGTCATCTCCTTTTTCGTTAAAGTGTGCATCAAACAAATTACAGGGCAGTGTAGGCGATCTTTAGGGCTATTATTTTCAGATCTCAAACTTAGACTGTACGATTACCGTCATGTGGTTTCGAGGGGTTTATATCTCCCTTGGTTTTGATCACAAAACGCATTTATATTTCTTATCTAGGCGATCTTTACTATCTCGAAGTTGTCAATGCTCCTACAAATTATTGATGCATTAATTGATATTATTTAAAGTATGCCGACGATAAAGTATTATTTATTTTCTGATCGAGAACTCTCAGTACTTGATTTTATTTATTGGCCGTTAGCGTCTACAGGCATAATGGCTGCTGTTAGCGGCTGCTAACTTAAGCATGGTTATAATGCCTAACAATGGTGTAAATGTTTCATAATTTTGGTTTCATTATTCATTCTGGGTGATCCAATTTCAAATCAAATAGATTGTAGTATGGGAAAATTGTCAATGCAAGTATAGTTCATAAACAATATCGAGTCTACTTTTTCATCGCCGATAAACAGAAGTTTGTTTTATAGTGTTTTGTATCTCGAAAAAATTCTAATGCGTTGTCGCTCGTAATAGTGAGATACATGTAAATGTAATTCGTTAAGATGGCAACCACACCGGTACCCCGATACAATACGTCAGTGTGGTGTTATAGGGAAGGACTTTTTTTCTAAAATAAACCCCCTTCTCTCCTGTAAGATAACTTAATATAAAAAATGGCACCATTGACTTCTTGTATTGTACCATACAAACAATAAATAAACGAAAAATAATAGTTTTCTGAACATGTACAGTAACACAAGTTGTAATTGCATTTAAAATTATTGCAAATACATTAATTACAATGGAAAAGTAAGGTATCAAACAGTTTTTTTTAATATACTAGTATATTTGCATTTCACGTGAAAAACGTCGTTTACGCAAAATCTCCCCCTTAGCCAAGTTGGTAAGGGGGAGATTCTCCCACATAGCAGCTTTGAAAGGTTAACAGGTATTTGTTTGGTTATAAAAAAAAATGATATTTTTAATTTATTGATTTTGAAATACATATTTTAAGAAAAGCTCAAGCCTTTTTATCAGTGAACTTAAAAGTTGAATTTATTATTTTTATTAAATAGAGAAAAAAGCATATGCTACTAAAATGATGTTAGATAAATTCACTATAAGATGGGGGTACGCTTGATAACTTTATTACATCACTTAAATAATGTATTGGTCTTTATTTAGCTTTATCTTTATTTGTTATATTTTTTCCTTTAATTTTCATCCAAACGTAATTAACATGTGCGCAAAACCAAGAATGGAAATATTTTCAAAATGATAATTACTACTGTATGTTTTACAAGGCTTTGTACATTTTGAATGAGTGTGTGAGTGAACGGGTGTGCATGTATGTTTGTCTTTGTCTTTTCATGTTTTGTCCAATAATTAATAAAATGTGGAAAAAAAAGAAAAAAAAAAGAAGAAAGTACATATCTATTGCTTACTACAGACAAAATTTTGTTGTGGTATTCTTAGTCGCTCATATTTTTTAGAACGCAAGAAAGTTGAAAATAGTGGTTTTCTTGGTGTTTTTCAGAAATAGGCATGTATTCCATCCATTTAATTTTATTTTACCAACACTTGTGAAGAAATCAAACAGTTTCTATAGCTAGTGCTTGTTATCAACTTTATAAAAAATATGATATTTGTTAATTTACGTGCAGTTTATTTTATAGAAAAATTGGGGGCATTTCTACTATACATATCCTATATCTAGTTCTTTGTTATCCCGTAGCATAGGCTGCTATTTTATAACTTTTCCCAGCATTTTTAGATTAAGAGGTTTAAAACATACATATTGGGTTTAAATATATCATTGATGCTATTATTTAACGGATATAAAATAATTACATATCTAGTCATTCTCTTAGGGATAAAAATGCTATTTTGAAAACCAGGGTGCATTAAATAAAAAAAGCCTTCTTTAACCTATCTCTACGATTTTAATGACATTCGTGAATCATTGTAATTGTTTTAAAAGAATGTTATGGTACATATCTCATTACTAAAGATTTTAGCTGAAGTCAAAAGAGGACGCATACATGTATAAACACGTGGATGTAGTTATGTACAGTACCATCGTTATACATTATTATTAAGTGGAGAGGAGTTCTATAAATGATAAATAATGCGATTTTAATTAAGTGTTATATGTGTTTATAACGTTTACTTTTATTTTATTATAACCACCATATATTTTAAAAACATACACAAGAAGTCGGACGTCCATTGCAAATCAGTGTTCTACATTTAGATAAATTATTACATCATTAAAAGTGCAATTGCAACGCTTAATTATAAAAATGTTTGTATCATTAGGGATTGACCTTGTAGATTTTTGTTAAGCGTTAGGTCTGCTTAGCATTTTCGACGCTTAATGATAGAATTGTATCATTCAATTGTTCTACTAAATTGTTAAATTGTTCATTCCAAGACTGTTCTATAGATGTGCAGTAAGGTTTTAAAAAATTAAATTTCATCCAGGGAGTCAAAAAGTAGCAGAAAATTGATGTTTATCACTTAAAAAAAACATAGATCCTAGAACTCCTTTTATGATTTAATGGATATACACATCATATCTTGGGATGTGATAGGGACTGTTCTATAGATATGCATTACGGTTTTGAAAAATTAAATTTAACCCTGCGGCCCATTAGCTACATTCCTTTTGATGCCCTTTAAGGATCAAGAAAATATAGAGGATATCTATATTGTGTGATTTTATATTTGCTTTATCCAACGAGTTGAAATGGTGTATATATTCGCGAGGCTTGCCGAGCGAATATAACCATTTCAACGAGTTGGATAAAGCAAATATAAAATCACACAATTATAGATGTTCTATTCATCTCATACATTTTGATTTATATGATGAAGCTTTTGAGACAGTCCCTTATATGACCCGAATTTAAGTAATTGATTTTTGTTCAAAGATTAAAAACGATGATGCAACGTTGTGTTATCTGGTTATTGTGACCTTGCGCAATACAATTTAGTACATCATTTCCGAGATAAATCTAACTGTTTTAATGTAAATTATCACTGAAATAAACCTTGAAATGATTTTTTACCTCTAAATATTTTTTCTTATAGCTTATTCATTTGATTTAATGGAAATACTGATCAGAAGACCTGAATTATCAAGTTTGTTGACATACACAAAGTTGCGAATGCACGTTAGTTTGAATTGACTCGAGCAAGGAACAGTAAAATGTTGTGGATGTTTTATAACACAAACACCAGCCTAATGATAAGGGATTGAAAATAGTGAATAAGGATGCTTACTGGTGGTGGAATCAAAGTCTTATGAAACATTATTTCGGTAAGGTCTTGTATATAAACACAATTTGCACAACCAGTACGCTCTGTTTCCATCGCGTCGTCAGGATGAACACGTTGATAGTTAACGTAATTTGCAGTTTTATAAACTACACGAAGCAAATTGAAAGTTTGAATGGGGCTAAACTTATCAAAAATCTTGACAAACAAGAAAAAAATGTCTTTTGGTTACAGTTATGTATTACTTTGTAGAGTTGAAGGGGAGGGCTACCCCCCCCCCCCACCCAATAGCCCGGGTTCCGACGCCTATGCTACGCAGTTATGTGTTTTCCTTCATATTTGTAAGTAATTGAAGTCTTTGACAAAATCCATTTTATATCACTTTTTGTAGTTGATATTGTTATGTTGAAAGTAATAGCAAATCTTCGAAAATAGGTCACTGAAGCGTTGAAGTGAGGGGCTGTGTCAAAAGAAGTTCCGACCGGAAGTATTTGATATAGCATCACCCGTGTGATATAGCAAAGGTTTATCACACGGGTAATATACACCACACGTATGAGATGAATATGGTTAAGGGATGGGGATCTCAACCGTTTTAGAGATATTCGTGCACTTCCTGTTCAAGGGGGGTCATGACCACCCCCGGGGCGCATGACCTACATACTGTTTGATGCCCCTTGACATAAGGAACAAGAATATATATGGTTTAAGGGTGGGGATCTCAACTGTTTTGAAGATATTGAGGGACTTGTTGTTTGAGGGGATCAGGACCACCCACAGGGCCCATGACCTACATAACATATGATGCCCCTTGACATCAAAAACATGAATATAAATGGTTTAGGTGTCAGGATTATAACAGTTTCTGGGATATATGGTAATTTCAAATTCCTTGGTGGAAGGGGGGGGGGTGGAATGACCCCAGGGGTCAGATCTAATAAACCCTGTTTACTGCCAGTAACAGTCAATATATGATTATGAAAACCCTATATTATTATCTTTGTCCGTTTTCAAGTTACCATTTACAATAGAGTCTACGATTCCTCCTACAAGGTTCATTGTTAGACCCCACAGCCTTTTGACCCCCCCCCCCCCCCCCCGAAAAGTGGTTGTCTAACCCAAAATGAGACAAATCAAACCAGGGTGCACAACTAGATATGCAGGCCTATCATATCCTAGAGTTTTGTACAATTCTGTTCAGCCATCTCTGAGAAACAAGTTCAGAGCGGGAAAGAAGAAAAAGAAGAAGACTAAGAATAATTATACATGTATTAAGAACCGTACAAAAACAATAAGTCTCCAAATATCATTCGGGAGACTTAATAATAAAGATTAAATAGAGATAGGATCATCAAACATCAATTATTTAAAGATAATTGACAATATCTGATTCTATGGGGGTCAGAATGACCCTTAGGGTCATGACTTACATGCCATAATGATCTGATGCGCCATGACCTAAGGAGTAATAATATATTTGGATTAAGGTGAGGATCTCAATGGTTTTAATGATATTTGATAATTTCAGGAAGAACACTTTGATTCATGGCTTACATACCATCTGAAATACCTTGAACAAAGAAACAATAATGTAATATGTACATGATCTATGATTCAATTTAAGAACCTATATATAGATCAATCATCTATGTTTTGTAATACTTCCTATGTATATATACATGTATTAGTTTGTGTTTTGTTCTATACTATTCATGTTCATGACTGTAGTATGGCTTATTCTTATTTTAAATTACATTAAAACATTGTCAAATATATAGAATTTGGAACCCCCCCTCCAAACAAACCCAAATATAAATTGCCCCCCCCCCCCCCTTAATTGTCAAATGATCTATTAAAATCAAAATATAAGTTGGGTGTCTAAAAACTTTTGCAAACTGGTGAAAAATGTTATTCTTAAAAAACATTACATTACACCTTGCATATTTGACAAATGATCTATTGAGATATGATTAGAGGTCATATTTCTACCTTGGAATCATTAACTAGTATTCATTGACAAGTTAAAATTAATAACAATAAATGATTCAAATTATAAATGTTTATACTCCACATTAACCCCTCCCCCCAAATCTAACCTGGTTCTAAAGATTTTGTCTTCCTAATACATTCTTACATGTGTACAGTAGCAGATTTTAAATCATTTCTTGATTGATTTTTCTCTCCTGATGCACATTAACATTTTTGAAATTGCTTAATTCATTTTTTAAGATTTATAAACAAAATGTTATATGCATGTGTATTCGCCTATTTGGGGCAATTGTAAAGTCTCTTAAACAAAGCCGTGACATCATTAGGCTAGGAATTACCCACATGGATCAAACACTACTGTAACATATGAATAAGATAAAATATTTTATTATTTCTAGTTCTAGAATGTCAGGGTGTCTCCAAGAGGACATAATCTATATAAACTTTTAAGCGCAATGACACAAAGAGCAAGAATAAATTATATGGTCTAGGGATGAGGGTCTCAGATATCAGAAGTTAACCAAATATACAGTGTATCATCATTTCCTATTTCATAAAGGTAGGGGGGGGGGGTTAAAGACAACACCTGGGGGTCATTAATATACTTTACACCATTTGATGCATCATAATGACATTAGAAGATATTTTGTATTTTCCTGTTTCGTGGGGTCAGAACAGTCCCATGAGGTCATGACCTACATTGTATTTGATGCCTTATAATACATTAAGAAAGAAATACTCCTTCCTTCCTATTATAACTCATATAAAAATGATAAGTGTCTACACTTACTTACATGTAATACACACATTTTATAAGAAATTGTTTAAACAGGGTCAATATGGGGTCAACTCACTCGTGCAAGTCTGACAAATGAAAAAAAATAACTTTTGCAACTAAAATGACAGAAACTTTACAAATGCCATAGGATAGGTAACGATGATAAGCTTATTTAAATATTAAAAGATGATGATAAAGTATGCTGTCAAAGGGAAATCATATTTAGAAAGTGAAAGTAGAACTTATGAATGCTGGCATCTCATTATATTGTGCTACTGCTACTACATGTATAATGCTTACCTATATTGGTCAACATCACAATGATAATCCAATTACAACACAATAATGAATTCCTTTAGCTGATCTTAACTATTCCTTTTCTGCATATTGAAAACACAGACATGTATGTATACAATCGAAGAGCTGGGTAAAACTAGTACCCGTTAATGAGACCTGCAGACCTGTGTTGTGTACGTAACTTCAGACAAAGATCAGTTATTTGTAACATACATGCATTTTTA
Source organism: Magallana gigas (assembly GCF_902806645.1). Classification (NCBI taxonomy): domain Eukaryota; kingdom Metazoa; phylum Mollusca; class Bivalvia; order Ostreida; family Ostreidae; genus Magallana; species Magallana gigas. Next base: position 24,167,622 of record NC_047560.1, on the reverse strand, counting down.
TAGCCTATTCTTCAAATCCACTTGCACTATTTTATTAGGTAAATAACAGCTTTAAGGTGGTGCAGGACATCTGCATATTGTGATGTATACTTCCTATTGAGATAGACAATAAAGTATATTAAATTATGATTAAAAAGAGATGTTTGTGAAACACTTCTGCCCCCCTCCCTTGGAAACATCCTCAAAGAAAATTAACGTTAACTTCAAATAACTGGGATTTTTCTAAGTCCAAGGGCAATAACTCTGTCGAAAATTGCTCTATCATACCTAAAATCAAAAAAATCTAAAAACTTGACCTAGATATTATCATGATAAACCTGTATACTAATTTTTAATGTCAATGTGTTCATCCTCTGCGAAGAAAATGAGCAGAAACTGCAAAAAACTAGAATTTTTCTACGTCCAAGGGCCATAACACTGTCGAAAATTGCTCGATCGTACCCAAAATCAAACTTGACCTCGATATTATCATGATAAACCTGTATACCAAATTCTATTTCAATATGTTTACCTCTGCGAAGAAAATGAGCAGAAACTGCAAAAAACTAGAATTGTTCTAGTCCAAGGGCAATAACTCTGTCAAAAATTGCTCGATCGTACTCAATGTCGAACTTGACCTAGATATTATCATGTTCATCTCTGCGAAGAAAATGAACGGAAACTGTTGGTGGACCGACCGACAGACCGACCGACCGACAGCAGCAAAGCAATATGCCCTCCCTTCTTCGAGGGGGGGGGGGGGGGTCATAATTAAATATTTACCCCCCAAATAATGTTACCTAACATAGAAGCGCAATGGGTTAGAGCGTTTACATGTCTGTAAGAGCATTGGGGTGTATTTTTGGTAATTTTACAATTGACATAAATGAATTTTCATAGGGGGGGGGGGGGGTCTGGACCCCTCACTCCCACCCCTTCTTTAAATCTGTGCACACGATGATGTACATGTTGGCACACAGAAGGAAATCTAAAACCGGCAACGGCCACGGGGAGGGGGCATAATTTATTTTTTAATTTTGTTTGTAATAATTATATAGACCATTATATTTTCTATGACATGAAATGTTAAGATTATCGATTAACTGAAAATTCACTGCAAACAGTTCAACCCCAAATTGCACATAAAGTGCTGCTCATGTGTATTATCATATGGCAAGAGATCTCATCCTTCAGTAATGAAAATTATAATTTTTAAATGTATTACCGGGGCTTGCAAGTGGCCTTCTTTTTTAATTAAACTGGTACAAAACAGTGTTATTTATGGGCAAACACTTGGTGCGGGTATTACGGTCTACTAACAGCATCTAGTTTTTTTTGTTTTGATTTCGTATATGATTTTTCTGATCCTTAGATTAAGACATCCGTAACCTAAACCAATGCTCTTTAGATAACCTAAGAAAGACAACATGCTAAAATTAATTTTGAAATATGAAAACTTTAGATAATTTTATTTTTTACGTGATCTGCATGCATGCATGATGATTTTTTTTTTCAAAATAAGGAAACGAACACAAAAAGGTTGGTGGAAAGTTTTCATCCATTGTAGGAAGGCAATTATGGCTTGTCATCCCCCATGGTCTTTAGACAAAAGCTAATTCAAGCTAGAAATAACAAGCCAGTGTAAATAATATATCGGCATCGTCACAACAATAGGAAAGACGAAAACATTTCAACCTACTTTCATGAGTCTTTGGTGTGGCAGAATGACGACTAGGTTTATCTATATTTTCAATGCAATTCGTCTCACAGTTTCCGCCGTACTTGATCTTTTCCCCTCTATAATCGTTCTCTGCCACTGTATAATTATAAAAATAATTCCTGCATGTTTAAATGATAATGGAAGACATCATTTATGTTACCATATATATTTTTTTTAAAAGCCGCGAAGATTTATATACGTATGTGTAAATAACTCTTGTAACAATCTGACGAGATATATAAGAATCAGATATCCGACGAGCGGGTTTGACAATTGTATGTATAGTTTTTGATAATTTTGTTAAGAATTCTCTCATCTTGAGTTGTTCAATAGATTCGCAGTTGAAAGCATAATCTAACAGCAATGTTTAAAAAAAATGTAAAATGTACACGGATATATCACATGAATTTGTATCGTAGTTTCTTTTTCAAAAAATATGATTCTGATATACTCATATATTAAAGAGATGTTTGAAGGGGATCTATACCAGGTTATATGTCTTTCTTTATATTGTTAAGATCATTAACATTAAGAACGTCATTCCAAAACTAATGCTTTTTGCAATAACTGAAAACATATTTATCTTTATGCATGTTGTATATAGCAAATTCTTCTCTTTCAACTGACATGTATACATAATGCGGCGTGGAAGGGCACAATTTTTCGTGAACATTAAGACACCGTGAATATTGAGCTGTGCATTCACCATCTCCGTATAGGCCGCCATTACATATGCATGTGTGCATGAGCGGGGCCTTGTTTATTGAAATCAAAGTATAATCAAAATTCGTTAAAAATAGCAAGTATGATTATTACGTTAATTTAATACAATTAATATCATAATTAAACAAATGTTTATAACAGAATATTCGTTTCACCTTTATCTCTGCGGCCCTATCGAAGCCATTGTGGACATAGGGGCTAATTGTCACTAATTATCTCGGACATCACCTTAGGGCAAAGACTCCTGTACAACCATGACGTTGTCTGCGATTGACATTCATATTGAGCAGTTCATTTAAAAATTGATTTATTATAAAGGTGTACTTCTTTCTAACAGATTACATGTCCGTTTTACCTTAAATTTTCATGCCCAAAATATCAAATATGCATTTTACACCAGTGCTTATTTCATTCGACACAAACATGTTTTATTATTCTCATAGTACTTAACGTAAATAAGGCTTAAATTTTATGTTATTCAAAAGAAAATAATGTAAATTACATGATGCAGGTTCATCACTCATCAGATTGTTTTTACAATCAGGATTTACTTTTCTGGGACAAGAAATCGATTATCCGTGAAATTAAAAACACTGTGAAAGGTACTTACACCGGAAATCGTGAAATTTTAGACACGTGGAATTAAAGAAGTTTACAGTATTTGTTCGGATGAATTCGAATTTTTTCAGACAACTAAATTATTTGTTCGGACGAATTAGGATTTGTTCTGGCTAATTATAACGATTAATTTGGACAAATTAGGATTTATTTATTTATTTCAAAATAAGGAAAGGAACACAAGCAGGTTGGTGGCAATTTTTCATCGATTGCAAGAAGGCAATTATGGCATGTCATCTGCCATTGTCATCAGATAAAAGCTAATCCAAACTAGAAATACCAAGCCAGTGTAAATAATATTTCGGCATCGTCACAACAATAGGAAAGACGAACACATTTCAACTTACTTGGAGAAGTGTTTTGAAAGGTAGAATGATGACTGTGTTTATTTACAATGTTCTTCGTCTTACATTGACGGCTGTATTCGCTCTTTGTCACTGCATTATCGTCCTCTTGCACTGTATAATTATAAAAATAATTCCTGCATGTTTAAATAAGAAAGGAAGACATCATTTTTGTTACCATATATATATATATATTTTTTTTTAAAATCAGATATCCAATGAGCGGGTTTGATAATTGTATGTGTAAGTTTTGATAATTTTGTTAAGAATTCTCTCATCTTGAGTTGTTCAATAGATTCGCAGTTGAAAGCATAATCTAACAGTAATGTTTAAAAAAAAGGTAAAATGTACACGGATATATAACATGAATTTGTATCGTAGTTTCTTTTTCAAAAAATATGATTCTGATATACTCATATATTAAAGAGATGGTTGAAGGGGATCTATACCAGGTTATATGTCTTTCTTTATACTGTTAAGATCATTAACATTAAGAACGTCATTCCAAAACTAATGCTTTTTGCAATAACTGAAAACATATTTATCTTTATGCATGTTGTATATAGCAAATTCTTTTCTTTTAACTGACATGTATACATAATGCGGCGTGGAAGGGCACGATGAAAAAAAATGTATAAATTTTTCAGACGAATTACGATTTAATCGGACCAATTAGCTAATTGTTTGGACGAATACGTTATCTGTTTAAACGAATTATGACTTGATCTAAAAAAAAAAATAGGATCTGTTTGGTCGAATATTTATTTGTTCGGATGAATTCGAATTTTTTCGGACAAATAAGTTATTTGTTCGGACGAATTAGGATTTGTGCTGGCTAATTATAACGATTAATTTGGACAAATTAGGATTTATTTATTTATTTCAAAATAAGGAAAGGAACACAAGCAGGTTGGTGGAAATTTTTCATCGATTGCAAGAAGGCTATTATGGCATGTCATCTGCCATTGTCATCAGATAAAAGCTAATCCAAAATAGAAATACCAAGCAAGTGTAAATAATATATCGGCATCGTCACAACAATAGGAACGACGAACACATTTCAACTTACTTGGAGAAGTGTTTTGAAAGGTAGAATGATGACTTGCACTGTATAATTATAAAAATAATTCCTGCATGTTTAAATAAGAAATGAAGACATCATTTTTGTGACCATATATATATTTTTTTAAAAAGCCGCAAAGACTTATAAACGTATGTGATAATAACACTTGTAACAATCTGACGAGATATATCAGAATCAAGATATCCGATGAGCGGAAGTTTGACAATTGTATGTGTAGGTTTTGATAATTTTGTTAAGAATTCTCTCATTTTGAGGTTGTTCGATAGATTCACAATTGGAAACTCAATCTAACACCGATGTTTTAAAAGAAATGTAAACAGTAAACGAATATTTAACCCTATGAATTTGTTTAGTATTTTTTTTTAGAAATATGATTCATATATAAAAGCGATGTCTGAAGGGGATCTATACAAGGCTCTATATTCTTATATTGATAAGATCACTAACATTGAGAACGTCATTCGAAAACTAATGCTTTTTGCAATAACTGAAAAAAATATTAACTTTATGCATGTAATATATAGCAATTTTTTTTCTTTTAACTGATATGTATACATAAGGCGGCGTTGATGGGCACAATGAAAAACATCTAATTTTTCATACGAATCAGAATTTAATCGAACCAATTTTCTATTTGTTCGGACGAATACGTTATCTGTCCAAACAAATTACGACTTGTTCTGAAAAATTAGGATCTGTTCTGTCGAATATTTATTTGTTCGGATGAATTAGGATTTGTTCGGACAAAATAGCTATTTGTTTGGACGAATAAGTTATTTGTTCAGACGAATTAGGATTTGTTCTGGCGAATTATAACGATAAATTTGGAAAGAGGAGGATTTGTTCGGTCGAATAAGTTTCGTGTTAAAAAGTTTTTGATAAGAAGTTACAAGACTATGTGATACAATATTGGGCATATGTTGCTGCCAGAATCTAAGTTCAATCTCTTAATCTGTAAAAATTCTACATGGCGATAAATGGGGGAATAATTGTTATTTGATTTGCCATAACGCAATTTTTTTTAGTAGAAACTTAAGAAAAATCTACCAGTGGCGGATTCAGAGGGGGTCCTTCTGGCGCGCGCCCCTCTTAATTTGTCAAAATAAAATCTATTTATACTTTTTGATAAAAGAAAATATATAGCTTGCGAGTCTTGATTTTGAACTTTTATTACTTTTTTTGGAAACTCATCGAATATCTCTACATTAAATTGATTTCAGTTGTGTAGTAAAAAATAAAAAAAAAATACCGGTATGTAACGTACATAGAAAGCCCGTTTTAATTACCCTCTCCTTGAGTTAAAAAGTGACCAGTCATTTATTTTTTGATTAAATATTGTAAAAATTGAAAACTCTAAAACGGTGAAAGTATTTCAATTATGATGTACTTTAATCTGCATTAATATCGGCAGATGTTCCAGACCACCTTCAGTAATTTGTTATACATAAAGTTTTTAAACCGACTCTCTCATATTTATTATACAGGTGGCATGGTTATCTTTTTCTCAACTTTTAAATAACGTCCCATTGAACATGATATTTTAAACTGATTAATTAACATCCATTCGTAAGGGAAAAAAAAGGAAAAAGGAAACCTTTCTTATATTTCTGCATGACAGAGAGTTTTGCTGGGATTTTGCAGTTATTATATTTACAAACTTTTGAAAATTAATAATCGTCCCCTGTATCCCCAACAGGGCTGCAAAGACCCCTTGCCTAAAACTGGCACCTCCTCTAATTTCAAATCCTAGATCCGCCCATGCCTGCGTTGCATAGAATTGGCATCTCAAGGGGATGCATATCAAGATCCAAAGGAAGTGGGGTGGGGGGGGGGGGTGCAAATCTATATCTACATCCCCTCCCTTTTTTCGGGAAATATTCCTTGATCTGCGTACGATTTTGTAAACTAAATTTGATTTCTCACATCTGCGTATCCATGATAATGAATTCTCTCTCTCTAACGCTCCCATTCTCTTATAAAATTTAACTTTAAGTTATCTTTACTACTAAAATAATATGAGAGACTCGAATTTTTGACCTCAAATACTGATTAATCAGAAGACTACTGTCTTCTGTTTTATATATTTCACACATCATTGGTAATTGAAAATTACCAATTTGTTTTTATTTTTTCTCAATCAAGCCTCGCAAAATAAAAATTAATGACAATTCTTCAATATTCCTCTTAATCATTTTAATAAAAATTAAAAATTACTCCTAGGCACCTGGTCATACCTCTATCTATTTGGAAGTACGTGTTGCTCTGCTTTGAATTAGTATTTTATGGTTCACCGTTTGTTATTGTCATTTTTTCATTCAAAACATTTCGGAAATCGTCTAGATTTTTTGGATTTTACAATCTTACTCATGTGCATTACATTTACCTAGATCACGGGAGGCTCTTTAGTTTATGTTTCCACGATATGATATATGGATGGATAAAACTCAGAAACGATACGTGTCAAATAGAAAAACGTGTATATTTTTACTAGAAATGTTCTATATATTCTATTTATCAAAGAAAATAGGGGAGATTACTCTAATTGTCATATTTGGCCGATTCCGATTAGAAACAAACTGATCCTAATCAAAATTGCATACATTTAAAATCAGCAATATTTCTTCAAGTGCAGACAAGAAATCAATTGAATTTTCAATTGTTCTCCTAATTTACAAACATAATTCAACAAACATCCTAGGTTTTAGGTGAAATTGTTATATATTAATTTTGTTTTATTATTCAACTCGGGATAAGTTTAATTTCGATCGGGTGTGGTTCAATTTTGAAAATTTGCCATATCTCTAAAATTTAGCAAATTTGATTCAATTTCTTTTTTAAAAAGCAATTGCCTTACAATTCCTTTCTTTAGAAAGTGTTTCTTTAGAAAATTTTATCCGTTATTTTGAAAAATATTATCAAAAGAAGTTTTTGATATTTAAAAAAAAAAATCATAAATATATTATTATTTTCATAAATATTTTTTTATTAAAAACCTTCTTATTGGCATTACTGGGTATGATTTATTATATATTTATACTATTTATTTATTTACATCAAGTTTTACAGCACGTTAATTGCAACCAAAATAGATTTCTGCCTATTTGTAAAAAATACAAAACATATCGTATAAAATATTTAGGGTATATATCCTACTTTGAACAACGCAATCTTGCTTCAGATATGATACTCTAACGATCCGTAAATGTGTACATTAGAAATTAGATTGCTACAAACTGAATAGAAGTAATAATCTTTTCAAGTAAATAATACACACACATTACATTAATTCAAAAGCCAACGGTTTATAGAATATGTATATAAATCAACATATATAAATAAGCTGCAGTGCCACAGTGTAAGTGAGTTGATGTTAGGAAACATAGGGCCCCGGATTCAAAACTCGTCTTGGGCGAAAAAAATTTCTTTTTATTTTCTAGAGCATAAACAGATTTTAATACCTTTATTTGTCTTGGAATCAATGAAACTTTCGACAAAATATACATCATTTACTTATCTATTGTACATATCGCAGTGTTATGTGTCTAGACATGCTTTTTTTCTTTGTGTATATCTAATCAAAATCTATTGTTTGTTAAACCTCAGAAAAAAACCTGGAACTAATAAAATTTCTTTTCGTTTTCATAAGTAACATGTAGTACTTGTACCAGGACTACAGATATTGCGTAATTATTTCTGTTTGCTTCGGTCATGGGTATTTAAGTTCTATCTCGAAGTTTTTAAAGTTATTCTAGTTAGTACTCAGTTAGAAATAGCAAGCATGACAAGTTTGGATGTCGAAAACGAAGATATACCACGAGAACACGAGCGGCTCGGAGAAGATCCTAGGGAGAGAACTATTACCATAGACGAGGCATAGTCTTTTTTCCGGAAGACTGAAGTCAGTTTTGAGAGAGGAAAGAGCCAATTTTAAGCATGAATTGAAGAAACAGGTCTCGGACATTAGACGGGAATTAGTTATTCGAAATTATTGCAATCCTTAATACACACATCACCGATATCTATCAATATAAAAAAGTCATTAATTCGTTGTTTTCTTAAGTATAAGTTGTACACACCATTCTCTATTAACACAATCTTTTGTGAACAGGGACATCTTTTACAAAAAAAAGGCTGTGACGACAAAAACGCGTAGATAAAAATGCAAAACCTATTTTTTTTTCTTTTTCAAAATGTCTTACTTTTCATAATAAGAATAAACAAAAGTTCGACGTCCAATTGTTTAAAAACAAATCTGGAAATAAAGTTGGGCTAGAATAGTTTTTTTAAAAAGATACATTATTACATGAGCTTCAACTGGGCAGCCGCCTGGTGAAATCGTCTCTGGAGGAAACGATAATTAGATACCTATTAAAGCTCAATATGGACAGGAAGTGCATAGCATTAGACAGCGAGTATGAACCACAAAATACTGAACTTGTTAATGTGTTAGCAGGAAAATCGATGAACTTCGATATCATGAGTTCTCACTCTGGCTCAGACTCGGTTAAAAACGTTCAAGACGATGATAATCAAAACTGGGCCGATTGTATTGATACCCAACTTCAATCCTTACCAATATAGCTTTACATAGAAACTTTAGTCACAACCACAAGAAACAACGATAAGTTTATATTTGCTTATACATGTAGAAAAATTTTATTGAGTAGAGCGAGTTCTCAATGAAGTGTGTCCAAAAGAGATATTGATATACCGCAGGACAACAAATAGAAGCTCATGTACAAAAAAAGGAGCCTCCGATTGCTATAAATTACAAACATTTATTGACGGAGAAGACGCGGGTATACAATATATTTAACAAAACAAAATCAGATGAAGAAAGAGCTTCGAACTCGCCCCCTATAGACTCGATGACTAGTGTACATATTTCTGTCCTCGTTCACATGCTAAACGAGAGAGTTATAAAACTAGAACAAACTTTATATAAGAAAATAAAAAAATTAAAATAATAAAAGAATGTTAGAAAAGATTAACTCATTAGAGAAGACCATACAGTCGGTTAGATTTGAAAATCAGAAATATAAGGAAGAATTTAAACCAAAAGCATGACGCATTGACGAATAATATCGCACAGAGTCAATAAAAATTAAAAACTTCGAGCAATTGCATGGCTCAGTTGGTAGAGTTAAAAAATCTATTGCAAGAGTGAACGAAAAGATCATATAATTAACTCCTCTAGTGGTAGTAAACATATTCAACCCCCCCCCCCCAACTCAGAAAAATCTATGGCAGTGAAAACAAGTGTACTAAACTGTACAACTGCTCGCGTGGGGAACCCAATATACGGGAAAGGTTAACACAAAAAGCAACCAGGCCGTGACAGAAGTAGCATAGAAAAGACACAACCAAAGAAGTGTTTGACATGCACTCGGACGTAAACAGACCAAGAAAATCCTCCTCCTGTACTTCCAAGGAAGGAACCGATCCGGAAGGATCAATAAAACGGGCCGATCACAGTAAAAAAAAATTAAAGATCGACACAGTCCAGACGCTTGTACACCAGTGCGCAGTAATAATGAACGTGTCGTTGACCGACCTGATGATCGTGACAACATAGAAGACGACTCAAAACCCGACAGGTGTTACAAATAAGCATAAAGCACGGTACCATAGTGCGGGTATTAGTTCCCGATCTACGCGCACTGGACTCTTAAATCATGTCATGAGAAAGGGCGTAAAGGTCACTCATTTTATTTTTTTTACACTAAAGTATCCCGGTGCCCGCATGACAGCCGAAAGTAACATATCATTAGATGATACAGAACTTTTGGAATCGAAGACGTGTTGGCCTGAGGGAGTGAGTTGTCGGGAATTGATGAGCGTAGAAGGAAAAGATCGAAAACAAAATCAGATGGAGGAGGACGAAGGGAACGACAATGAGGAGGACGCATAAATCGAACGCTAAAGCTGGTCTTATTAACACAAAGAAAATGATCACCAAAAATATTTGTTTTAACTGTTTTGTTATCTTATTTACGCAAATAAACCTAATGTCATGGAACACGAGAGGAATCATGACCTCGACTACGTGCCTAACAAATCTGCTACGAAGCAGTAACTGTGATTTGGTAGTGTTGAGTGAGCACACGCTACCACCAAATTATTCCAAGTATTTAGTATTTAAGATAATAACTACTTTACAGTAAGCAAGTGTGAACCTCAAGCTGGTAATGAGCTGCATGGGAAAGCAGGCATTGCTATATTAATAAAAATGTGCTATACATGTATGTTTAATGTAAAAGAGAGAAATTGCATCTTCAAGAATTGTTGCAGTAGAGTGAAAGGTTAATACAAATGAACACGTATATATATATATATATATATATATATATATATATATATATATATATATATATATATATATATAGATATATATATATATATATATATATATATATATATATATATATATATATATATATATATATATATATATATATATATATATATATATATAGTGGGGTGTATCTCCCAGCTGAGATCAATATCGGAATGTATGGGGACAAATTGTTATTGTTACATGATTTTTACAGTTATTATCGGCCGCAGGAGCAACTCGTTATGAATACGAGATTCCGGATAGTAATTACTATTATTGTTTTACAAAGAGTTAAGTCAATATTTAATCATGTTTCATGAAATTCCATGAATTAAATGATGTGAGATGTTCGGTCCCTCTTTGTTTAGGTATGTTTTTTTTTATTATTATATATACACATTGAATGCACAAAGTGTTCTAAAGCACAGGGTATTTTTTTTCTTCTCTGAGTTTTACATTCCACAATATTATTCAAATTGTTTTCACGTGAAATTATCTTTTAGTTTTAAAATTTTTTGGTGTATGATTAACTTTGAATTTAATGAATTTCCTTGCTTGAAACTCTGAAATGCTGATATTCCTTTTTTTTTCTTCATGTGAACTTTACATTATAACTTGTATAATGCAGTTGAATTTTTTTATCACTCATTCCATTAGTGTATCATTATGTATTGTTACAAGTTTATTTTTCATGCCTGAAAGTAATTCCATAAGTGTGCAGTTTTACATTCATTTTAAGATAAACATGAGATGTGTTCAATCCTATGCAAATACTTGGTATTCTTCAAATTTTGTAAATCAAGTGGGTTTTTTTAATTGTCAAAGGTCATTGGCATATACATAATTTTTAACTTTGGGTAAAAAATTTTACATACTCTTTTCTATTTTTTTTTTCATCCGAAAACAAATATTTTGATATAAATGATACATTCCTATTCTTTCAGTTAAAATGTTCATATCCATGAATTAAGATGACTGTATTTACTCTGAATTTCATTATGTCCAAATAAGACAATTAAATCAACACTTCCTGCACTTATTGCCAAAAATACATATATTTTCTTCTTCTTTAACAGAGTAAATTATGAAAAAGAAGTGCATATAAAAATCAAATAGTTTGATTAAAGCAAGCGATTTCAAAGCTTACATTTAAATGACATTTTAATATTTTTTCCTTTCAAAAATATGTCCACACATTGCGTACATTGGGAGGATGTCAAAGGGTTATTGCCCTTTCTTCAAACTTCTATCTTGCAGCTTTGAATTAAACAAAAAGCGTCGATTGAGAATTAGAACAATATTTTTTTTCTTTCATTCTTTTGAAAATAGACATTCAAGCACTCTTTTTCATTTTACAAATTTTGTTTATTGTTTACAAATGTTTAAAAAATAAACTTCAACAAAAAATACATGTAGGTGTGCATGTCTTTTACTCGTGTGCACACCATTCAAAGTGTTCTAAGGAGGTTCACTTCACCTACCGTTTAATTTCAATTTCATTATAGCACTACTTTTGATGTACATTTCAAATGAAGGTTACAATGCTATTAATATTTTTGTTTAATGCATTTTGCTAAAAATGCCAATGCTTCATGATATTCAATATTATTTTTATTCGAAATAGTACTTTTCTCTTTCTAAAAAAGTATGGTTGTATTGCTTCATTAAAACGTACTGCAAGTTGCCTCCTTAAGGATTACGTTTACTCAGGGGCCAAAAAAAATTCCACTAATAGGAACGAAAAAGTACTTATTGTTCATTGTAGCCCCACTATTGTGGTGCTATTTTTCACTTTCAAATAACTAGGTCAATGACCTAGTTTTTCTGCTAGTGACCTCTCAATGTTTGTTTTTTTAAATTGTCAAAATTGTCAACCATTTTCAAGGTTTTCTTTATTTTGTAATTATTAGAAATAATAAAACAATTTGTAGGTTTGGAAATGATAAAATACGAATAGCTTGACTAATTTGATATTTAAATGAATCGTTTTAAGTTCATATTTTAAGTTTAATTTAGTCCAAATTTCCTGTATCAATTTCCAAAATTGTACCCATTTTTGATCGAGTTTTACAAAAAACTGATTTATAGGAGCCCCAAACCATTGATTGCCTAAAACTGCTTTTATTGTCTATATGATGTTGACATTGACATTATAAAAGGTCAATGATCAAAGTTTCAAGATATTTTAACTTGAATCGATTTTATGTATTTCAAAGATTTTTCCAATTGCGTGCCAGCCAAAGTTATAAATTTATAGACGAGTAAATACAACCATAACATATGTAAAATGGTATGAAAAAAACACATAGAAACTTAACTTTTGCAATTACATTGCAACATAAAGTTTTAAAGAGAAAATAAAAAAATGAAAAAGTTATTCCGAATTTCCTCTGTTTCAATTTTAATCTACCTTTGTTGGAGCATATTTTCCTCAAATAAACAAATCGTGGATATTTATATCGACATTTGTGAATAACATTGTTATTTTGTGTTTTTAAAACAACTTTGGACTTCGGATATTGAACTTTGTGAAAATATTTTTTGAAATCTCAAACCCTGAATAAACGTAATCCTTTAACAGTTTGAGGCCGATTTGATGCTTTGCATCAATATTAATCTTGTAATTCAAGGTATGGGTATGTAGTAATCGCTGGCGATTTTAACGCTAGTTGTTTAAAATTTGATAATGGACCATAATCTATACAAATCAAGAGAGCTTAGGCATTTTGTAGAGCGAAATCACCTAAACCATATCTTAGATGGAGATAGAGCACCTATATGTAAATATAAATTTACTGGTACTAAGCCATGATAGATAATATTTTTTCTGATATACAATTTACATATATAGGCGATTTTAACGCTAGTTGTTAAAAATTAGATAATGGAACATTATCTATACAAATCAAGAGAGCTTAAACATTTTGTAGAGCGAAATCACCTAAACCATATCTTAGATGGAGATGGAGCACCTATATGTAAATATAAATTTACTGGTACTAAGCCATGATAGATCATATTATTTTTCTGATATATATATGTACATGCCTCTCAGATCCTATGAAATTCTTCTTGAAAGGACCATTTTAGGTACTTCTGATCACCTTTCTGTATCAGCAGTGTTTAATATACAGGGCAATCAACATCACCTTACTGAGCAAATTTCCAGTTTGGAAATCGCTTATTCTTTTGTGGAAGTCCCATTTATCAGATTCCTCACCAAACTCTGGACTATTCCACTTACCGCTTTAGAGCAGACATGTTCACTCTGTTTAATCAACTTTACCAATCAGTTTCAGCATGCTGTGTTGGGGTGCCCTTTCACTTGTTATATAAGGAGTTCATTCTACGACAACCTCGTTAACAGTTTTGACGTTCATTTGTATGTAGAATTAACTGATTTTCATGAGGATACATTGTATTATATTTTACTTGGGAGCATAGAATCAACTGCAGTATTAGAAGAACACGAAAAGACAGATTTCATCTGTTTGTATTCAAAAGAACTGCGAACGCTAACGCCCGTTTCCCGGCTACATTTTACATCCAAATATTTCGGAATTTCTGTCAGATATTCAAAAACTAAATTTTCAACTAAAACGTATAATCAAATCCTAATCAATTTATATGAAAAAAATATTTGTAATCAAATTTTAAATTTTTAAACAAAAGTTTTGCTAACGCGGGGTCTTAAAAAATGCATTGAAATCGGTCTCTATGAGTGAGGAAAATATTATTTAGCGGCCAATATTTGCATAAAAACTTAATAATAACATATTTACGATATATATTAAAGTAAAATTTTATTTTAATTCATATCTGTTAATTTTTTTTAGAAAATTTACAAAGCAAAATCCTTATTTTGGAATGAACTTTGGTCTGTAGACATAAGTTCCCCCCCCCCTCCCCCCGTGAAACAACAAACCCTTTGGTAAAAATATGCTAAATAACAATAATTAAAACCTCTGAAATAGAATATTTGTTTCACGCGGGGAGGGGGGGGGGGAGATGTTTTAAAAAATATTTCCGTTTTTCGTAATTTTCTGTTATGAAATGAGCTATTTTAGCCCAAAATACAAAGTTATCTATCTTTGTTTGACCAAATCATTTATATTTAATGAAAATATACATGTTATAAAAAATAACTTTAATTAGACAACTTTCACAAAAATGACTTTTAGTTTGGCGGCTAGACAATGCTATCGTTCGCAGTCCTTTGTATGTGGCGCCATCGCCTTTTTTAATAGAGCTATGGTTTCGAATATGTAAGCAGCTAACCAGCTGAAAAAATGTTTATAACTTACCTCTTTTTCTACTTGTACATATATTTTGCTCACATTTGTGCGTAGTTCTATATTCTTTGAGTATCCATACGTTTATTAATTTTATGTAGTTTGTATTGAATGTGAAATAAAATCTCAGATAGGGGAAAATAAAGACTGAATGAATTAATGAGCTGATTAGCTATAGTATGAATACATAAGAAAATGCATATTTAAAAAAAAATAATGAAATCAGTATAGTTTGAGGTGTATTCACAATGGTGGAAGTACAACAATTTAAATTTTTATCCTCTGATAGTTAGTGAAAAAAAAAACCAAAATCTAGGCATGATTGTCGTATAGCGGTCGTCACAAAATTACATTAACGATCAAAAATTTAGAACAAGATGAAAAAATAGCAATACAGGAAAAATTATATCTCTCCGAAAGTCGTTTTTGTAATCGGAATTCATTTTTGACATCGGTTGGTCTATGGTTTTGTAAATGGACACTAATCAATACTTATCTGGAATTGTAAACGTTTATATTTTTCTCCGGCAGTGCGAAGAACGAAATCATATAATGAAAAAGTAACAATTCATTCCAATTACTCAGAACTATTTCAATTTTTAATTGTTGTAATTTTAAGTTGTAGACACGATTCTCTATTATCATGTTTTGTTGAACTTAAACAACTTTACGAATAGCCAAAATATAAAACAAAACCAGGTTAATAACTTATAACAAACGTTTCAGAACTGTCTTATCATTGCTTTGTCTTACTTATTAACTGTTAACACAATGTTTTAATGCAAATTGTTTTGGACATAAACAAGTTTGAGAAGAATGACAAGGACTAACAAACAAAAACAATAGATGCATAAAAAAATAATATGATTTTTAATGATTTGTTTTCAGACTTAGTCTGATGGGGAACCTCTTGTCATGAAAAAATGCCAATAACAAACCGTGAACTATCTCAAAAATCCATAAACGAAATACAAATTCAAAGCATAACAACACGGACCTCCAAAAAGATAGAGGTTGGATCAGGTGCCAAGGAAAAGTGAGCATCCTCTGCTGACCGGTCACACCCGTCGTAATCGGGAAAAAAACCCGAAAAAGTACGTAGACAAATAGGTGATTAATTATGGTTTTACATTTAGTATGAAATACGTCAGTAGCATGCGACCCAGTGGATTTGTATTGCTGTATTTGCTGTTAAGGTCGTTGTATCGACCATAGAACTTACGAAAAGCTGACTTCAAACGAGACTGTTGATAGTCCTGTTTTATCAACTTGTTTGTCAATAGCTTGCTTCGTCTTAGAAACTGTTCACACGAAGAGCTACCCTTGCGTGTCGAATCAACTGAGAGACAAATTTATGGGTATATTGCTACATAAGTAAGGAAATTGACTATAGAAAAATTGAAGTCATCGCGTTTATCATAAAGTTTTGCAGTTAGGTTACCATTATTGTCATGTCCAGTAAAACATCTGATTCAAAAGAATTGGGCCTAAACAACTTTTTAATCATTGTTCGATAAGAATGAGTGAACATAATTTAAAAAAAAAAGAAATTAATTCGTTTAACAGAAAATTACCGTTCTAAAGAATTGTGTAGCTTAATAGACAAAATTCACTGAGTTTTAGGCAACAACTCTCGAAATGTATCTCAGTCATACTTTCAGGACGCTCTGCTCTGATTGGGTGAAACGACCGAAATGTATAGAGTAACTGCTTTTTGTTATTGGCTATTGATTATTAGAAAAATGCTTGCATGTTTTTTTTAAAGGATAACTTTAGTCACCATTATGTAACCATATCTTTTGAAGGGAGTAACAACTAATGAATATCAAAGCAAGTTATAATGACTCTAATAACGGCGTATGGTTTTTTTTTCCTTAAAATTAGTAGCTCCGGCGAGCAAAAGTTTAAAATACGTGTATGCGTGTTCCAATTATTTTGAAAAGATCCATTTAGCGAGAAATATAATTGAAATTCTTTTCCCAAAATCTTATCTTCTGGTTGTTAAATAGATTTACAGTTGGGAGCACAATCTAACACAAATTATTTTAAGAAAATAAATGAAAACTGCATGATAAATGAAATACCGTATTGTATTTTTTTAAAACATAAGAATCTCTGAGAGAATTGTATATAAAGTCATAACGTGTTGTCTTAGGAAGGTTCTTAATTTTAAATTTAATTTTAGAAATTGAAAAAAAGAATAGTTCAAAACTAATACCCTTTACTAAGACTTGGCAAAATTCTTCCTCTATTTGCATTTTTCATGTATATTATTCATATAATTAAATCTTTTGTTTTAAACTGATAAGTATAACCGCTAAAAAAGACGGACAGTGAAAGTTTACAACATCTTTGATAATTTTTTTTTTTTTTGGTGGGGGGGGGGTGTGGGGGGGGGGGGGGGGGGGGTTGATCCTATATGGATAGGAGAACATAAGAAGGGTTGTATAGTTACACAAAAATGTAAATATGTTGCATCTATAATGCTCAAATAACGTAAAATTAACAGTTTTCAGCATAAGTGCATACAAAATACATACTGTAAAATGTAAAACAAAAATCCATATAATTTTGTATTGATTTTAACGAAAGCCCGGAAGGCGCATTCTAGATCAGAGATTCAAAAAACAAGATTCGAAATATAAGTATCAGATTCCAGATTCGGAATTCAAAATTTCATATCAAAAGTAAACATTTAAAACCTGGATCTCACACATGCATCCTAGCGACAACAAACTGTTCCAAATAAAGATCATTTGTGCATGCTATTACCTATAAAAAATGATTATTAGCTCTTATAAAGTGGTATTATAGTTTTCAAATTAATTTTGATGAATCATTCTTACACAGTATAAACATATATGTAACTGTGTGTTTTGCGAATCTAAGTGATTTTGTTTGCTTTGAATGTATTCCCTCAGGTGACCTATTGCTATCCGTTTTCGTCCGTAGACGTGCGACGTGCGTCGTGTGTTAGCAATTTTACATTTTTAACTGTTTCTTAAAAACTACAAGGCTGATTGTTACCACTTTTTGCAAGAGGCATCTCTATGGTAAGAGGAATCTAAATTATAAAATGCATGGCTCTTCTATCCCCGGGGCGCCACATTTGGGGCCAAATATGCAAAAAAAGCCAAATTTTCAAAAAAAAATTATACTCCCATATATTTGTTAAAAACTAAATGCATGATTATAATGTCCTTGAAGCCATGTACCTAAATTGTGAAATTAATGACCCCTGGGTCAGGAGTTCAGGCTCAAGGGTGGGGCCAATATGGCAATACAGTTTAAATGTATTAAATCTTAGAAAATCTTCTTCTCATTTCCCATAAATATTTGTTAAAAACCTAATGCCTGGTTTTAATGTCCATAAAGCCCTTTACCAAAATTGTAAAATTCATGACCGTTTTGTTAGGGGTTCAGGCTTCAGGGTGGGGCCAATATGGCCATATAGTAAAAATGTTTTAAATCTTCTCCCTTACTCCAACACATGTGGGCAAAAAACTGAATACATAGTTATAATGTCTAGTAACTCCTCTATCTAAATTTTGAAATTCATGGCTCATGAGTGAGGGGCTTAGGACATGAGGGGGTGGGCAATGTGGCAATATAGTGTTAATGCATATAATGTTTAAAAATGTCCCTCTCTATTTTCACATATCTGTAAAAAAAAACTGACTTACAATTATGTTTACCAGGAAGTCCTCTACTGAAATTGTAATTTTCATGTCCCCTGGAGTATGGGTTTTGACTCTAGGGTAGGGCCAAAATGGATGAATAGATGTTAATGCACATAATGTTAAAAATATATATTTTTTACTCCCACACACCTGAAAGGAAAACTGAATTCATGACTTTGTAGACCAGATCTCTCAGTTTTTTGCCAAAATTATCGTTTTCACAGTAGTGTTCTTTTTGCAAGATTTCAGACAGAGAGGTGGTCGTCATTACAAATTTATAATTGTTCTACTCTAGTATGCAACCTAATTAATGTGTATGTTGGCATATAAAAGTTGCATGCCAACATATTTTTCTCGCATGTTAATAAAACTTAATTACATGCAAACGTAATTAAATTACGTGTCAACAAATAATAGTAATATCCTGCATATTGGAAGTCCCATGTGGGCAATATTATCAATTATTTGAAATTCCTTTACAATTCTAATTTAATTGAAATGTTCTTGAATGTCAACAAAGTTATGTGTCATGTTGCCTGACGTAATAAAGGAATGAAACAGCAAAGTATTTAAATAGCAGCTAGTGCACACTTACACTCACCTTTAGACATGCCCGTTTCTGAATAAGAATTCAGGTATGTCTCCTCTACAAATTATTATGTTTCTTTAAAAAGGGTTTAAGACTCTTATTTAGAATGTAATAAACCTAAAACTTTGCTAAAAATTGAAAACAAAAATTGTAGATTTTAATAAATTTCTGTGTATGAAAAAACAATTAAAGTCTAAAGGTTATTCTTATAACTATCGCTTGTTTCAATAAAATCCCTCAAAAAAATTTCATTCATGGCATAATTCTACGGAAGCGTACCGAGCCCTACACTTGTTGTACTATAACTTATACATTGTCATACTTTTCATCGTCTTATCAACATATTTACTATTATGTCGTTTTGATTATGCAAATATTTTGTTTTGTATCGAGGTGAGTTAACTTAGTTTAAATATCCTTTTTGTAATTGACCAGCTTTTTTGCTATCTTCTATATCTATTAAACAAAATACAGAGTTAAAAGCAATAATTTAAGAGCGAGTTTGAGTTATATCGAGAAAGAAATGTTGACATAGAACAATTTAAATATGTATATTATCGGTATAGAGACATAAATATCTTTTCTTACTTGGAAGCATATGGCAAAACGATTATTATTGAATGAATATCGCGGGTGTAATGCGTCACCTCACCTCACTCCGAATCTAACTGAAGGATCACATGTTGACTGACTTTAGTGGAGTCACTAGAATTTGTGTATGCTCAATTTTCATGGATTCGTTAAATAAATGCTAATTTTAGTCATTTATGAATATAAACACTTACCGAATAATGAGTATTGTTATTGATACTTTTTATAATTTATAATACAGGTAATTCAATAAAATGATACCATCAACCTAATTTAAAAAAAAAATAGCAATCCACAAATATTTGCATGATGAAGTTCAAACTAAAATAAAGGAATTTAAACTCTAAAAATATTTGCATTTGTAGTCGTAGTTTAGGATGGTAGACATGAGCAGTCCTACCCCCAAATTATGAACAACGGTCTCCAATCGATGAGGCAAAAAAATCTCACCCATCTGTCTTCGTCTTCAAATTAATATTAGACGATCTCGAATCAATTTTATTGGATGACCACCCACCCTCTCAATTACAATAAAGTCTACATATAACTACGATACCAAAAACTATCATCATGAATTAACTGCATGAGCGTTGCATTTCCTCATTACCAAGATTTGATGTCAGTATTGTCTTTATTGTGGTGATAAAAAAATCGCAGCAAATCATGATCATGAGAAAAGACAACGCCCATGCTATCAGTTCATGAATAAGATTTTTTTAAAGCAAATTTAATCATTGTATATTTTCTTCCGACGCTTTGGTAAATATATTTTTTGGTGGTAATGGTGGTGGGTGGGTGGGTGGGTGGGGGGACGGGTAATATGATACGTGTATGTGAATAGCCCATATAGGTTCAATGTTCAATTACATGAATCCTTCCAAAAACATATCACATGTTTATTGGAGAGTAACCCAAACATCATACAAAATGTTTCCAACTGCGATAACAATTACTTACACTAATTGCAATTATAAAATAATTACTGCTCTTCGTTTTTGATTTATATCAAACTGTCAATGTCAGTCTACATGTGCCGTATACAGCTATATTCAAAATTAAGTGACGTCACTGTCAGAACTCCCGCGCCCGCAAACTTCATTCGAAAATATTTTCGCAATATATTCCTACAACTGAAAGCATTTTGAAATTAACATGGCTATAAAGCATTTATTTTATTGTTCTTTGTCTTATTTTCTATCTCAATACAATTAGTTCACATTCATTAATCAACATATCAAACTTTAAGATAGCAAAAAACCTGATAACATTCAACAGGGTAATTTAAATTATATCGAAATAGCAAGATACAATTCAATTTATTTG
Source organism: Magallana gigas (assembly GCF_902806645.1). Classification (NCBI taxonomy): domain Eukaryota; kingdom Metazoa; phylum Mollusca; class Bivalvia; order Ostreida; family Ostreidae; genus Magallana; species Magallana gigas. The sequence goes on along the minus strand of NC_047560.1, from coordinate 24,146,342 downwards.
CATAAATAAGAGGTTGCAATACTTTTTATGTTGACAATACAATAAAAACTGAAAAAAAGATTTTGACTAAATCGTGACCATGTCCCTTTAAATATAGATCATACAACATCTTTTTAACGGCAATAACGATTACTTATACTAATTGCAATTATAATAACGTAATTAATGCTCTTTGTATTTGATTTAGAGCAAACTGTCAATGTCAGTCGACATGTGTTGTCTACAACCATATTCAGGAATCAGTGACGTCACTTTCAGAACTCTCGTGCCAGCGAATTTCATTAAAAATATTTTCGCAATATGTTTCCTTAAAATGAAAGCATATTGATATTGACATAGCTATAAAGTATTTATGTTATTGTTCTTTCTCTAATTTTCTATCTCAATACAATTAGTTCACATTCATTAACTAACATATTAACTTCATTTCTTTTTAAAGTCGAAAACGCAGATAGCGAAAAAACTGGTAAAATTCAATAACGACATTAGGGTAATTTAAATTATACCTATATAGAAAGATACCATTCAATGTATTTGCATAAATAAGAGGTTGCAATACTTTATATGCTGCCAATACAATTAAACGAAGGGTAATTTATAAGTTTAAACACAACAAGTGTAGGCCCCGATAGGCTTCTGTTTACTTCTACTCCTTGTGTGCAAATTAGTATATTGTTTTCAGTATCAAACAAGTCGACAGGCGAGATACACATTTAGAAATAAAGCTTATTTATGTTAACATCGACCTGATCATATTGTGATGCCATATATTCTGCACCTTGTGTGAATGTTAGTTTTGTATCGAATATGTTGTCATGCAAGGTTACTGTATAGATATTTAATGTAATTATATCAAGATATGACAAAAATACTTAGTAGTATATATGATTGGATGAAAATTGCATTTAGATCAACATTATTTAGAGTCTCAAAAATAATCAAATCAAGCCTTCATCTGACTTTCAATTTGGTAAACGCTACTTATCTATATTGAAATACATTAAATTATGTTGACTTACAACTTATTTACGTTGACATGCAACTTATTTTTGTCAACATAAAACGAATATCTGTTAATATACAAGATAAATATGTCAACATCCAACTTAACTATGTCCACATGCACCTTTAATATTAAAATGCAATTTGGTTATATATTTAGATTCGACATCAAAATGACATCTTTTATCTTGTTCACATACAAAAGTTGCATGTCAACATATATATTTCGCATGTCAACATAAAAAAAATTGCAACTCCATTTACATTAGTTGCAAGTTGGCACAAAAAGTTGCATGCCAATAATTTTAACTTGCATGTTGACAAAACTAAATTACATGTAAGCATGAGTAAATTGCATGTCAAAATATATAAGTAACATCCAGAATTTTGGAAGTCTTATCTTAGCACTATTAAATTTTCAATTCTTATCTAATTCCAATGTTCTTGAATTTCAATATATGTACGTTGCATGTTGCCATACATTCGATAAAAACATTTTTATCGAATACTGCCAGATCTGATGTTAAGGTAACTTGCACTCAAGAGGGAGAATGAGTTCATCATATCCTTTCTAAACAAATGATTTCAATTAACATTTGAATCGCATCAGATGGTTTCGTAAGACTTTTGTTGGTGTTATGGATTTTAAAAAAAGTTTGAAAAATTCAGTACAATGTTTCAAATACATTATCTAAATCATGAATAAAAAATGTCATGGACCCTGGTACTGCTCTTAAAATGCTAGACGTTTAAAAAATTTCTTTATTTCTCAAAATTGTCTGAATTTAAAGATGTCATCAACTTATATTGTTGAAACGATACTGTATAATTCAGATTTGTTTGAAAGTGAACAACGTTTAGAGAAGCAAAAACGGAAAAAGTAGAAAAGGTTTTTTTTTTTTAAATTGTTTACACATATTGTTTGATCTGAATTACCATTTGTTGATACGATGCTTTTAACGTACACAACCTTTGCAAGAAATATTACGACGAAAAAACCTATAAAAGAAAAACAACATTGCAGGATAAGGATAACATGTGCAAAGGATTTATGAAAATACTCTGACGTGATGAAGAAATGAAACATCAACGTATCTAAATAGCAGCTGGTGCGTACTTACAATCACATGGTGTCTCTCCATCTTCGGGATCTATTAAAAATGAAAAAAAAACAAAGATTATAGATTTTAATAAATAAAGCAAAAACGGAAAAAATAGGAAGGGGTTTTTCAGAATTGTTTTTATATTGTTTGATCTTAATTATCATATGTTGATACAATGCTGTTAACGTAAACAACCTTTGCAAGAAATATTATGACGAAAAAACCTTCAAAAGAAAAACAACAGTGCAGGTTAAGGAAGCTATGTTCAAATGATTTATGATAATACCCTGACGTGATGAAGAAATGAAACAGCAACGTATCTTAATAGCAGCTAGTGCGTACTTAAACCAACTTTGTTTGTAGGCTATGTCGAAATCAACTAAAAATGGGGAATAAGAGATTGTAGATTTTAATAAATTTTTGTGTATAAAAGAACAAAAAGAGTATAAGTTATTCTTATAACTATCGTTTGTTTCAATAAAAACCCTAACAAATATGGTCTTTCATTCATGGGCATTATATGGAAGCATATCGGATCCTGCACTTGTTGTGTTATAACTTATACATGTATATATGGCAGTAATACATTCTTAAATTACTTTTGAATTTAAAAGCAAACATGATCAAAATCTCTTAGAATCAATCACCCTTACATGTACCTGTCGTCATAAATATGTTTCAATAGAATTATCATTATAAGACACTAAAAGCCATTTAGTGTGATGATTCATGTGTTTTGCACTTAAATCAGTATATTCAATAAAATCATTACAGACCCTTCAACGTGCTACTACACCTCTAAAACGAACCGTACCGTTCCGTGCAAGAAACGAACCGTACCGTTTACAAAACGAAACGTACCGTTCACAAATTAAAGCGTACCGTACCGTTCACAAAACGAACCGTACCGTTCACAAAGCGAACCGTACCGTGCAAAAAGCGTGCAAGATATTTTATGCAAGACCCGCCTCCAGACGGACAAAAAAGCCTACCGCACCGTGCAATAAGCGTGCTACTTCCATATACGGTTTATTGACCTAATGTCTTTCGATGAATACGGACGGAAATTGTCGCTAAAATAGCGTCGAAATTTTAACCGTCGAGATCAATCTATATACATGTACATCGTCCACTGAACAAACGTTTAGTCATTGTGTTGAAATCTTTGTGAAAACCATGAGTCTAAAATAAATGAATTCAATTCATACAAACAAAACTCTAATAATTCCAAATGGTTTGCACACAATCACATACACCCTCAGATTGAGAGAGAGAGAGAGAGAGAGAAAAAACTTTTGTGTTGATTATAATACCTAAATTAAAGTTTTATCACTGAACTTTATTATTTCGCTTTAGGTTGCTATAGTTGGTCATTTGAGCGGGATTTTTTCTCAGGACTCCACGTGCTTCACCTGTCAATCAGTTTAAGCATAACAGTACAGATCACGCCATGCGCCGCGTGCTACTTGGCTCCTCCTATATGCATGGCTAGAAAAAAATTATCGAATGAAACGTTTTTTGTTTTATGTTTTCTTATATCCCTATTGAAAAGAGTGTTCCCATTTTAGATTATTCAACAATAATTTCTTTCCGATTTCATGATTTTAATTCATGTACTGGCGATCAGAGTCGTTTTCTCTCGCTGTCCTAATATTTTTTGTAACTAGACAAATTCTTATATATTTAACATTGAATTGTTGAATACCGGGTATTTTTTTCGTGTCCTGTTTACAACAAGTATGTGTGTAAAAAGGTAAATAAAATACTAGATGCTGTCATTAGACAGTAATACCCGCACCATGTGTTTGCCCCTAAATAACACTGTTTTATACCAGTTTAATTAAAAATGAAGGCTACATACAAACTCCGGTAATACATTTAAAAATTATAATTTTCATAACTGAAGGATGAGATCCCTGCCCATATGATAATACACATCGTGACATGAGCAGCACTTTATGTGCAATTTGGGGTAGAACTGTTTGCAGTGAATTTTCAGTTAATCAATAATCTTAACATTTTATGTCATAGGAAGTATAATGGTCTATATAATTATTACAAACAAAATTAAAAATTAAATTATGCCCCCTCCCCGTGGCGGTTGCCGGTTTTAGATTTGCTTCTGTGTGCCTACATGAACATCATCGTGTGCACAGATTTAGAGAAGGGGTGGGAGTGAGGGGTCCAGACCCCCCCTCCCCATGAAAATTCGTAAATTACCAAAAATACACCTTGGACCCCAATGCTCTTACAGACATGTAAACGCTCTAACCCATTGCGCTTCAATGTTAGGTAACATTATTTGGGGGGTAAATATTTAACCAATAGTCAACATACTTTATTGTTTATCTCAATAGGAAGTATACATGTACATCACAATATGCAGGTGTCCTGCACCACCTTAAAGCTGTTATTTACCTAATAAAATAGTGCAAGTGGATTTGAAGAATAGGTCATAAAAATACATGCATGTTACAAATGACTGATCTTTGTCTGAAGTTACGTACACAACACAGGTTTGCATGTCTCATTAGCGGGTACTAGTTTTACCCAGCTCTTCGATTAGATGGGTTCACGTGTATACATACATGGGTGTTGCTAAAACGCGGAACGGAAAACGGAACGGAAGTATGCGGAAAATCTTATCTAATGTTATTTACCTCATAGATTTGTTAAGTATGCATGCTAAAACGATATACTTTATGTACCTTTTTAATTTTTTTTGAAAGATTAGCAATATTAGATTATTTATTCAAGAATATTTATTTCCTCAAAATTAACAGTACATGCATTGACCACTATATTCTGTCCCAAAATATCCTCGATTCACTTTTTGCTGTATATTTATATATACCTCAGGGTTCAAGCGATTCTCTTTTAGAAGCATTAAACATTCTCATTATTCTTTCTTTAAAACGTCCTCTCTAGCTTATCAGCTGGTATAAATACACGGCTAAAAATAAAGAAGTCTACAGGGTTTTGCATTTTAACAGACCCGGATGATGGTGTTGAAAAATTGTGCAAGGTCTTCTGAGTGACTTCCAAATGGAGAAAAGATGTCAACATTTTCCATTATAAATCGTCCAAATGTGCTGCATGAATATTTTGGGATCGACAGACTATAGTCCCAATATATAATCGGAAAATCAAACCAGGCAACGTCTAGAGCTCTCTATTCGGATCATATGTATATAGCTGCTGGAATAAACAACTGCATGCTTTGTAATGCAAACGTTAACAAAATTGCATTGCTAAAAATACTAGTTTCACAAATTACTAGTTTCACAAATTACCGGGTATTTTAATGTTTACTGTATTTTAATTTTTTAATGTCGTCAGTCCTACAGTTTTTTTCTTCCATCTCAATGATACTGTATCGTCTGTATGATAAAAGATCGTCTAGAACACCGAAAATTCAATTTTGATGTAAGTATATACATGTACATCATATTTGAAAATAATATAAAAATACTCAAAACACGCATAAAACGCTTTCACTAACTGCGTACGTTACGCTAATATGCCAGCAATACCATATAAGAGAAATAAGTAAAAAGTTATAGCTAATTTGCTCGTTTAATCATGTTAATGTTTCACAATTCGTATACATTTGATTTTTCCGTTTCGTACTCAACTAAAGCCGAATGAATACAATGCTATAATTGATAGACATTCATATGAATATTAATAAGATAGCAACATGTTGATAATCATTCATTAGATATAAATAAAAGATACAAAGTAAATCGTTTCTGGCCAGTCTATACCCTTTTTAAGGGATAAACGTGATGATATTTTCCATTCCGTTCCGTTTTCCGTTCCGCGTTTTAGCAACACCCATACATACATGTCCGTGTTTTCCGTACGCAGAAAAGGATTACGGTAGTTAAGATCAGCTAAAGGAATTCATTATTGTGTTTTAATTGGATTATCATTATGATGTTGACCAATTTAGGTAAGCATAATACATGTAGTAGCAGTAGCACAATATAATAAGATGCCAGCATGGGATTCCTGCCAGCATACATACACATGTATATAAGTTCTACTTTCACTTTCTAAATGAAATCTCCCTTTGACAGCATACTGTATCATCATCTTTTAATATTTAAATAAGCTTATCATCGTTACCTATCCTATCGCATTTGTAAAGTTTCTGTCATTTTAGTTGCAAAAGTATTTCTTTCTTAATGTATTATAATGCATCAAATACAATGTAGGTCATGACCTTATGGGACTGTTCTGACCCCACGAAACAGGAAAATACAAAATATCTTCTAAAGTCATTATGATGCATCAACTGGTGTAAAGTACATTAATGACCCCCAGGTGTTGTCTTTAACCCCCCCCCCCCCCCGCCTTTATGAAATAGGAAATGATATGATACACTGTATATTTTGTTAACTTATGAGATCTGAGATCCTCATCCCTAAACCGTTAATTTATTTTTGCTCTTTGTGTCATTGCGCGTAAAATTGTATTGTAAGATTATGCCCCCTTGGAGACACCCTGACATTTTAGAACTAGAAATAATAATGTATTTTATCTTATTCATATGTTATACAGTAGTGTTTGATCCATGTGGGTAATTCCTAGCC